>CM044113.1:7096997-7380392 GCA_024174645.1 Lemna minuta | reverse complement strand
CACGTCGCATGCAGTATAAGTAACGCGTGAAATGCTCACCGTTTGATCTTGATCCGATGCTTCAGATGCGTTTATGTCGCTTTTAATCTCAGCCGTTATAACTCCTCAGATCGACAAATGAGATTAAATCATTTTAAAAATGATTCGCCGACAAATGAAATTCCGCTGCATACCCCCGCCCCCCCCCCCCCCTTAAGTGACAATCAACGGTCTTCGTTTATCGCGCGAATTGGACGCTCCTCGTGACGCCAAGTCACTTGAGCGTTTTCAAACAAAACAAATTCCCACATGGCAACACTTATGAAAATCGATGTGTATATATGGTAAGTGAATCATAGAGAGATAGCGTTATCATAAAAAGGAATCTTTATATCCACCCTCACACGTGCGCACAAGTACACACAGAGACGCGCACATATACACGAACACACACATGCATACACCCAAGTCAACATCTACGCGCTGCCACGTGGTGTGTCCATACATCGCCACGTGGCGATGCACTTTTTTGTCCATGCCACGTCAGCAAACAATATATATATATATATATATATATATATCTATTTAATAAATTGAATTCAAAATAAATCGAATTAAATTCAGAAAAAACTATTTTAAAAACCTTAAAATTAGAAAATTCATATATTTTAAAATAAAAATTAATCCAAATTTTTTCATTGGATCAGAAATTAAATTGTCTATAATTTTAAAAAATAAATTTAATAAATAACTAGATAATAAATTTTTATTTCAAAAATACGTTCATTTCTTTTAGAATTTAAAACTTAGAAAAATAAATGAGTGTATATCAAGTGATTTCTCTTATTATTTAAAATTAAAAACTAATTATAATCTCAAGTAAAGATGGGATGATCTAATTTAAATATTTCTCTTTAATTAATCATAATGATATCTAAATTAGTGCATCCTTGAGATTATAACTCATTTTCTTAGAATGATAGATAAACACTCAAAAATATGATAACATACATTAGAATGGAATTTTTTATGCCTTAATTTGCATTATTAATCGTATATTTTCATGTATAATTATTATGTTATCAGCGGCTGATGGACTCATGTGAACACATGGCACCATCTCGAGTGTTCAATTGAAATCGAACGGTAGCCTTTACATGATGTTTGAACTTTACATGGAGATGTGGCACAATCTTGCTACTTTATCAAAGATTCAATGATCGAGATTTAATGAAAATGATTTGGTTCTTGATGTTTCATTTAAGCCATTCATTGAAGATAAAGCCATGATCCAACTACCATGCCCAAATCTCACCCTATTCTTGGATTTTTTATTTTATTAATATTTTTTTGGATTTTATAGGCTTTTTTACGTGTCCAATGAGCCCTCGAAGTCATAATTTTGTGTATTCTCCCTAATCTATCATCATTTAGCATTCAATTTTAATTTCAAAGCTTAGATGAATTAAATTTTAGATAATGTCATCATTTTCTCTCTCATCGTGACCAATTCTCTTTGTCTAACTTCACTTGTTAATTTCTTCATGGATAAACATCCAATTTGTGTGATTTTTGATTCTACGGATAGACATTTGGTCTAATTTTCAAATCTATATTTGTCTCTAATTTTTCATATCAATTTGATTAAATTCTAAACATCTCAAGAGTACATCCTAATTGCTAGTGGATTTGACCCTTACTCCCGTCTATACTAAATCAAAATTTTGTAATCCTTATTTTTAGTGAGTTTGGTTTTAATTTTGAGGCCTTGATATATGCCTTCAACAATCGTATGATCACACTTCATCAAACACCTTCTCATTCCTTTAGTCTATCTCCTCTTATCTCAATTGGTAGATGATCCCATCTCACCTTTAAGGACTCCATGTCAAGTTCAATCAATGAATTTTTAACATCTCATAATTAGGGACTCATATGGCATAGAAAAAAATATATTCATCTATCTACAAGACGTCTTTTGCGTATCAAGTCTAACGATCACATACACAACCATGACATGAATCAACTTGATTTATAATTAGGTATAATAAATACCATTTAAGGATTCATATGGATAAATTTGGTGAACTCTTTCTCTAAAGAGCACCCATTTATGTTCTTGGTCCCTCCACAATGATGGCCACAAGATCAGCTATACACATTATATGAGTCATATCAGATAGTCTTGTTGTTTCTAAATATGTTGATATCCTTCTCCACTATCCCCAAAAATACAATGTTTTGAGCATACGTTTAAAGACTAGTGATCGTTATAGTATTATCTCATCATATTCACTTAGTCATGACATATACTAATGAACTTCATTGCTAACATTAAAAAAGAGTAACAATGAATTTCATTTCAATTAATATAAAAGAGACATAGGAAGTGTGATTTGGGTTACACGCTCATCACATGTCATTGACGCAGTGGAGATAGAGTTTTTCAAACTAAAAAATTGTAGCTACTTGCTTGAATACAAAAATATGGACATTCAAGAATCGTGTTTGGTGAAAAAATCTCATTTTTCGCAGATGGAGCCATCAAATACCTTATATCCAATCCATTTTTTGTGATTTTGATATTGACATCTGTTGTGGCCTTCAAATTTTCTCAACCAATCAGAGTGAGCCATGACTCTATGAGATTTTTCATTGAATATTGACAGTGTGTGTTAAATATCTCAATTCAATGCATAAGACCTTAACGGGTCCCTCATTTCAATTTTGATGCCACTCAATCTGACAACCACACCACAAGTTGTTGATCACAAAAATTATGTCGCACCATGTGTACGTGCAAAAGGAAAGTTCAACATGGATTGAATTGCAACTTTAAAATAGATTCTAAAATACTCTAATAGGGTATTAATTCATTAAAATAATAATCGTGTGGACTCCTAAAAAGATAACCATTGTGTGGCCAAATTGTGTGCCATGATAGTATTCTACCCTTCTCTCCAATGGCTATGAAAGACAATGAGGACTTCGACCAAGAAGAAGCAACAAGAGATTAAGGTAGTACTTGATGTTGCTTGAGATGTAAACAAAAGCCAAGTAGAGTTAGTAAAAGAAAAAGAGTCTCCTCTTTCTATGAGCAGATAAGGAAAAAACATCACTTGTTTTCATTTTGTCATCTTATTTTTTACTTTTCATATCCTTTCTTTTCAACCTTTTCTTTTTTTTCTTGAATTTTTTATTTTTTTACTTTCTTTCTTTGCTATCTCCTTTTAAAATATTGATCTATCTCATTTATTTATGGTCTCTTGGGTGCAAAACTTGAATTTTGCACATATAATTAATTATTCTTTAATAATTTTAGGACAAAATTTACATCATTCTTATGCATGTCATCACGTGTTGATTAAATTTTTGCATTGATCATTTCATATCTCTCATAAGCTAAATTTATAATAAATTATGATTAAATTTATGCATGATTGACATTAGAATTTTTTTAAGGTAAAAAAATTGTGAATTAATCACGTTTGTGAGTTTCACATTTGTAGGCCATGAATGAAGGACAATAGAGATATAGAGGACAAGAAGAGAAAGAGGTCTTAATGAGAATTTATCATTTATCTCATTTAAATTTTAGTATCAATTGATTCTATAAAAGAGGACGTAATGATGATCAGAATGACTAAAGTCTAATCCAAAAAGAAGTGATTTTAAAAGATATGATAATTCAATTTTTAGTGATTTTTTGGGATTTTATTTGTGTTTGATTATTTTACTTTAATAAGTTTTTTAATATATTTTTTTTAATCAAGCTGTATTTTCTAAGTAGTTTTACAATATTTTTAAAATATAAAATTGGGTTTTTAAGGTGTCTCAAACATGGCCACTTGTACACATGGTGCGATAAGGCAACGCCATGTGGCAAACAATCAACACTTGTGGCGCCATCAAGGGGAGTGATTAGTCTATAGAGAAGCACCTTACATGGGATAATAACCTTTAATGTATTTTTCATCTAAACAAAATATTTTCATTTTTTCCTAGTGGGACTAATGGGTTTTTTCTTTTGTAAGATACTTGGTAACATCTAGGCGTTCCAATTAGTAGTGCCACTCAGGCCTTTTGACTTTGATGAAGTTTTGGGATGATCAACATTGGTCCCACCTTTCTCTCTTTATCATGGCAAATCATGCATTGACATGTGGCATGATTTGGGGCGTTCTGATCTTGATTAAGGTAGATTGGACATCCAGTTATTAATTAGGCATTTTATGGGGAAATCGACAGCCAAAAATGCTCCAAAATTGAAATCATAATAACTCATGATCCACATGAGATTTGGAGCTGAAATTCGATAAAAAGAATCTTCATTTCACATTTTTCTTCTCACCATGACTGATTAAAAGAATGGAATAAAAAACTATGTTTTTGACATTTCTTTGGATGCTTCCAACATTGAATACCTAGAGAAAATAGAGCACCAATCAATCGATCATTGTGTGCCAAACATAATTTTTAGTGAGTTTCTTCTCTTTTCTATCAATTTCTTATGTTGGATTCAAGCCACAAAGTATAGACTCTCAAAGGAGTGATCAATAGGAGAGCATCACTACAATAAGTTTTTGATTGGTAATCTTTAGATTAGGATAATTTTCTTTTGATCTATGATTGTAATTTCACAATTTTCATTCCTATATAATTCTTTTCATCTCTAAATCATTAATTCACCTTCCTATCAAGGACTTTCACTTTTTTATTGGAGATTGGAAGTGCTTGATTTGATTATTGCATCATTCATATTAGTTTCATTTCACCACTGATTTTTGTGCTCTCTTCACTGATAAATATTTTTAAAAACCCCAAAATTCAATCTTTTAACCTTCCTCTCTATGGATTTGAACTTAACTTTCCACTATTACAAATTCAAGATCAATTTCAAAGAATTGAGTATAACTTTTTATATGTGAACTTGTCATTTCAATGACCGTGATTTTACATATATTAGAAATCCTCAACGATGATGATTACATAATCATCACCTTTACATATATATGATTGAATTTAGTATATCTAAAATTATATATAAATATTGAATATTGCTCTATACATGAAGCATCTCATATATCTCCTACCATTCACAAAGTATCATATATAAAATGTACACATGCTTTCACCCACAATGCATAATTATATATATATATATATATATATATATATATATATATATATATATATATATATATATACATATATATAAGTAACCAGTTTTCTTTTGTTTTTCATTTTTAATTAATATTTCTCTTAATCCATTTATTTCATTTCTTTACTAATTATTACTATGTCTAATGGTCTTTCCCTATGGGTGAAAAGCCTTCACAATGGCTGCAAACTTCTTCTAAGGCTCTGACGAAACTAACATTCTCTTGATTGCCCTTCATGCTCAATATGATAAAACGGCAATGGGAAACTTGGGTGCTCTTGTTTCCAAGGCATCCATAGACCTGTTCACAGGCGAGAACAGATCCCTTTGCACGATCAAGCTTTTGTGCTTGCATAAAAGGGAAAGTCTGGCTTCTTGATATGATCCTGAGTGGTTGTTTCTCCAGTTTTAAATTCCTGAAATTTAATTTTCTATATTTTCTAAAAATCGTGGGATTTAATTTTCTGTTTTGTCCTAAAATCTTCTAATTTGATTTTCTGTTGTTAGCTTTAAATGGTTTGAAGTCTATAATTTTTTGTTGAGTAGATTTTTAAAATCGAAATACAGTTAATCGTGCGAAGGTATATATATATATATATGTATATCGTTCTGGACCTTCCATTGGGCAAAGTGTTGGAGAAAAAAGTATACATTTATTTATGAATGTCTTATTCTTTTCAACACAAAAATTCATTGATTTTTTATAATACATTCCAACAATCTGATTATTAAATAAATTTAATAGAAAAGAAATCAGAATAGTATTGGCACAAAAATTATTTGGGGTACCAATTCAATAACTTCTAGTTCAAATCTTTTTGAAGAATCTAGTATCTACTCTCTACTAGTCATTGACCCTTTAATGAAACCTGATGACTTCCCTTGTGGGAAGGTATTACTATGATTCACCTGATTTTACATTTCTCAATTACATGTCAACATTGAAGAGGTCAATTATAATCCTAGCTCTTGGAGTGGCCGGTACACTATCACCGACAATACACTACCCTCTATTGATTTTTAATTTTTTTTAATAAAAAACCTCTCAATTGATTTGTAATTTTATTGTTGCAAGATAACCAAGCAAGTATCTAAAAACAATACTTAGTTCATTGGCAAATTCAAATACATATTCTTGAAACATCATTTACATGCTGCATTTCTCATAGTCCAAGAATCAATTAGCAAGATCTTGATCCATGTAAATAATACTTCCTTTTGAACATCCCCAATTTGAATAGGCAATCAGTTAGTGTTGAATCTATCTTTGTCAAGTGATTTACATGGTTTCAAGCCTATTGACTATCTAGAAATATTTGGTATATTGGTGAAGGTTCTGCCTCTGAATCAGTTTTTTCTGTAGACCAAAGTTATTAGGATGATTCATCAATCTCCATCATGTGTTGTAGGTCACAACTTCTTTGCTTTTGCCATTGCATTTAGGGTTCTTTTGGTTTGCCATGAACTTGAAGAATTACACATGTGACAGTTGGAAAAGCAAAAAAATCACATCCTCAAAAACCTTGTTTTTTGTATAAATGGCATGTCAAATTTAAGAGGAGCATTGATTCATTTTATTGATAATTTTCTATGTAGTATAAAACTAGGGGAGACAACATGATTGAGAAATTAATTTTTTTTTAAGTTACAGGAAGATCACTCAAGATTGGTGATCAACTGGTATAAGTACCATCCTCTTCTCACCCAAGAGGTCACACTTCCTCGGACTACCAAAGCCCGGGCACCCTTAACCCTAGAGTTCTTCTCACTCTGGGGTCCCTCGCCCCAATAAGTCACCATTCTGTACATTACACAGGCTTGTGCATGCTGAACTTTGGGGTTCTTCTCCTCTCCCATGCCCCTCTCTGCCATGATTCACCTATCCTTAGATTGCCCAATCTTAAATATAACTTTAGATTTCTTTTCCATCGTAGTGCATGATAACATGCATTTTGTGTGTGCAAATATATAACCATTAATCCAAAACAGCCACAAGAGCCTCTGTAATGATCCACAATTCTAAAAGAAACTCCCTCTAGAAGATCTTGCAGAATTTTTAAAACAAAGACAGCTAGCAGGGGATCCACGGGAGTGATGGTTCCTCAAGATTGATAGGCCTTTTCTTAGAGTTCTTGGATGCACCACTTCCTTCCCTACTTCTAGAATAAGCCACAAGATCTTGATAACGCTCCTCTTTTATGCCAAATTATATAGAATTTGGTCAGTGATTTAAACTAAATAGAATGCTAATTTTTATTATAATGTAAAAAATGCATCAATCACTAGAGTAGCATTTTATCAATGATATCGATCTCTTCATCGATCCTCTACTATAGACTGTTGACTTCTCTCACTTCAAGAAGTGAGATTGGCAGTCTAGTTTTTCTTACAGTTCACGGGGATCTCCCACATTCATTTTCCAAGAACTGCAGTCGGAGCTTTAAAACTTGAAAACATCCTCCAGTGAGACCACATTGATAGGTAGTTACAAGCTTACACACCCCTGCAAATTCTTTTTGTCCATGAGAAAATAAGAGAGATGTTTGAGGTTGAAAGAATAGTGAAGCATACCTCAGCAGCGTAATCTTATGGGAAGCATCTGAATCATTTTGCCAGATGTTGTGCAATGTGCAATGTGCAAGAGAGAGAGAGTGAAATATATCATTAAGAAATCCTGTCCAGCTGCTTTTGACCTTCGACGAGCTCTGTTAGACTCTCAATAGGATGAGGGGCATGCTATCTTGAGCTCTTATGGACAGTGAGAGTAGAACGGATTTCATGATGATGGGATTAATTGTGAGCCATGGGCAGTTATGGATGGATAGATTTCAATTGAATGGGATCAATTAGGATGGAGAGAGAGAGAGATTTTGACTAAGATGGTCTTGATGGGGATCCAAAGAGGGATGGGTGGATAAATTTCACTTGGTCGGGATTGACGGGGATCCAGGGAGAGCAGTATAGAAGAATAGAGAGGGGGAAGAGAGAGAGAGAGAGAGAGAGAGATCATAGCATGGTAGGACACTTAGCATCAAGGAAGTCCCTTAGAGTTCTAGCTGCCTTCTGACCTCCCATAAGCTCTGCTAGTCTCTCGACAGGAAGAAGGGCAAGCTCTGCAAGACTATTGCAGCCATCCATCAGAGTCCGGTAGTTGGCATCAGTCACTCCAGGAAGGCGTCTCAAGAATTCGATCGCCGACGTGTTGTAGTTTTCTGCCCTGAATGATATGGGGAAAGTAATCTTCCATCAACTGATTGATTTAAATAGATAAATATTAATACATTAATTTAGGTCAGACGTGAACACTTGACAAGTGACAACCTTGACGTGAACAACTGATATCTATAAGAAGAGATAATGCATTATGAAAAACACAATAATCAAATAATATACCAATTTGGGTTCGACATAAATTCTTCAAATCAAGAATTTAATTTAATTATCTACAGATATGAATGTAATGTATATCCTTCATTGGATGATCTCAGGCTGAAACTATTTCACGCACAAGGTGCTTTGTCAAGTATCATCGAAATATTGCTTACCAACTTGCACAGAAAACATGTAAAATAATCTGCTTTCAGATTTCATTCTGAAAAATGTAGTAATGGCTTTACCTTGCATCATTCTCTATGACGCCATCATCAGAAGGGATGCCAACACGTGCTGCCTTTTCTTCATCAGGCTCATCCTGGTTGAGCTTGAGTGATGCAAAAATCTCTGCCGTGGCATGCACGTTTCGAGACCATACAAGACGAAGACGCGGGAAATGAAGAACAAGCAATGAAAGCTTGGAAATTATGTTTGTGGGTGAAATATCACTCCCGATATCACTAGCTGACTGGAAAGGAGAAAAGTCAACCCTTGAAATGATCATTCACGCCGAACTAAATGACAGTGATAACAATATATTATAAACGTTGCAGAACATGATTTACTGTTGATGATGGTGATGGTGATGGTGATTGGGATGAATCAGATCATAATGACAGTAGTGATGATAGTGGAGATGATGACGATGGCCGCAGTGATGCTGATGATGGATCATGTTCATGACGATGATGTTGAAGGTGGTGGTGGTGGTGATTAGATGATAATGATGATGGTGGCCGTGATGATGGCTACTTCCATTAGAATTATTATGAGGAGAAATAAGAAGCAATACAGAACGCACAATGACCAATAGTTCCATTGAAGGATCATTTCAGAGAAGATAATGCATTAGTTATATGGAAACATCTCTTAATATTAAAAAGAAAATTGTCATGTAATGCGTGAACAACTACCACAATGGGGAACAATCTCAAGAAACCCAAAACTCTATGATCATTACAAGAGTCAGGCATTACCTGAAAGGAGAAGCTCTTATCCTGCGAGAATTCTATTAGAAGGACAGGGATTTGGTAGTATCGAACCATAGTCTCCACCTGATGATACAACCGGCCAGAAGAGAAGCTCTGAAAGAGATCCATAACACTCTTCCTCTCAACACAAATTGATGGTGACAGTATGTAATCTCCAACTTCCAAAGTCAATGGGATGATTCGCATGCCTTTCTGATGGAGAACATTAGGGAGGCTACTCATGAACTCCCTCATGTCCACGATGATCTAATAAAACATAGAGATTTAGGGGATTATTTTTAACTAGGAAAACAGAATTTTTAAATGATTACCTGCATCTCTTTCTCAGGAACAAGTCTACCACCTGCTCTCCTGGTGATCGAATTCTGTGAGCTAAGTGATTGCGAGTCTTTAATGGTGGAAGGACCAAGGTTGTGTAAGTCCTGTGGTAGAAATATTACAGATTTTACTAAGTGATCAGATGAAAATGCATGATTAAATACGATGAAAGGAGACGAAAAAAAACATACATGATGTCATTAACTCAGAGAGTCAGAAACAGGACTAGCAATGGTGGAACAATGGCATAGTTTTATGCCATGTAAGCTAATGACATGGCGAATTTGTGTGCCACAAATTGGCTTCCTTGGCTTTTGCCTTGACTAGTCAACATCATGGCTATCACAAGAGAGAGGTATCTTGGATGTTGACCCAATCCAATGACTGGAATCACTGAAATTTTAAAAGAGAGAAAAAATAGAATCAAGGAGAGAGAAGAGGGTTGATGTTGCAACTGTCACCACAGCTGCACCTGCTGTCTCCCACTGTTGCTCCATCACCATCTAAACGACGGCTCTGGTGTTGAGAAAAGATGGGAAAAAGAAATTTAGAGGTTTTGACTGGTCAACCTTTTTCAAGGATGCAAAGCTCACAAGATGGAGGGCTTTGTATCATTGTGGTTTAGAAGCACATGAGTGGTGGGAGGAGTGCACATTCAGGTCACTTGTGTATTGTACAAAGATATATATCAGTAATATTGGCAGGATACTGATCTTGGGTGATCTCCCTTTTGCTCTTCAAAAAGAAACATTTTTCATGGACATGTGACATGTGATGTGTCACAAACAGCATGCCCTGTTTTTTGGGAATATCTCTCTGATATGTGAAGTGTTCCTTATACCGCACATACCCAATGCAGTGTTCAAGATTGCCAGTTAGAGTAGCCTATCATAAGCACAACCCTTAGAATAAGCTCTATAAAACAGTTCACAAAAAATTCAGGAAACCCAAAGAATTAAAATGCAAGTTCAATAAATCAGTTCACACAAAGGCATGAAACTGATTCTGTTTTTAAGCATGCAATGAACACGGAAAAGTCATTAATTTTTAAAAGCCATTGAGTACATTTCTATTTAAAGGCATATATTTTAAAAATTGAAAGTCAAAATATAACCTGATCAACAGGGATCATCATTAGGGATTTCTGCCTGATGAGAGATTCGAAAGCTGCATTTTCCCTTCTCACACTGGCTTCAAATTTCAGAGATTCTGTGGAATCCTCATAAAATAAAAAATAAACCTTCAACTTCTTCAAAGGATTCTCAGCCTGGTACACTTCAATCTCTCTCACAAATCTCACATCAGGATGATAAACAATTATGACAGACGGTTTCAAGTTATCAAGTATGTTTTTGCCACAATCAAGCGCATGCAACTGCACTGGCGGGAGAGGCTTCTCAACTGAACCAGCTATTTGATTATGCTTGCGGATAACATTTTCAGATGAAAATCCTTCACCTTTACTTTCTGCTACACTGCAGTCACTCTGTAGAATGTTATTAAGAGACCCCTTCGACTTCTTGACAGTCATTTTAGCTGTGTCTTTTCCTACTTTTCTTTTACCATGCCTCATCATCCGTGAGGGTACACTTGAAATATATTCTGATTTGTCCTCTGTTTCTGCTAAATTACTGATTTCTGATGCTGCTGCCAAGAGGGCATCATTTTCCAGCTGATTTATGCTATTAAAAGTGTTACTTTCTCCTCGCATGACTGATGTTTCTGCACTTTGGATACCAAAACCTCGAGGAGTTGGAGTTTTCCTGTTTTTTTTCCTCAAACCAAGCAGTTCTATCTTGTCTAGCAAATACTTCTCCCACTCTGCCCGCATAACCTGGGAATCATAGAGCAAACATTACTCAATTTTTCCATGAAGATAAAGATAGAGCTGAGAAGAAGAAGAAGAAGAACACTTTGTCTCGTGGGAATAAAGCATATGCACGGCAGTTCTTTCATATGCGCACAGCATTAGAACGGTAAACAATCAAAAGGAACCCTTAATATGACTATCAAATGATTCAGATTTCTAAGAGAATATCCATCAAATAATAGGTAGAAAGAAAAGTGTAGAAAACTATTTAGAAAAGACAGATAAATAAAAATATAAGAGCAGCTCATGGATCAGAGGTTTTTGGTAATATAAACTAGCTAGAGATATTCAACAAACCTTCTGAGAACCTTTTTCAATGAGCTCTTCCAATTGCATGCATGATCTTTCATCCTTGCAGGCAACCAGAATGATGCCACTATCATGATTTTCCCTCTGAAGTTCCACATCACCAAGGATAGAACTCTTTTGTCTCTCTTCTTCTATTTCCTCAAGCAATTCCTACATGAAATAGATGGAAAAGTAGTTCTACAGCCTTATATTAATGACCGGAAGAGAATATCCAGAAAATGGAAAAAGGGACAATTTCTTCCCCAGAAACAAGTAGACTCACTCACACGTAAGATCCTCCACTTTGGTGCTTGCTCAAGAATTTCCTTCAATACCACCCCAACGTCTTTTCCTCTTTCAGCATTTCCTATATAGGAAAAAAAGGAAATTTCAATACGACTCTGCTAAAGAGGTCAATTAAACATTTGCAAAGTAACTCTAAAGAAGAGAGACACATTTTTTAATTTAAAAATATTTTCAGCAAATAAGAGACACATGTTTGATAGACCCTTGAAAAATCATGCCACACCTGAATTATCTTCCTTGCTATCTCCTTTTTGCCTCTTCCGCTTGATTCCATTCCCAGAGGCATCACTGAGCTTCGACCCATCTTCTCTCACCACCTGGTAGACGCGCTTCTTTGCAAATTCAAAAATCTTGTGACTTGAATCCGCGAAAATCCAAACTGACCTGACCCCTTCCGACACTCTAAGTGTATCCAAATACTTCAAGTAAGTTACAGCATCATATCTGCACCAATTTAGAGCCATAATTGAGCCATTCTATATCCAAATACTATTTTCAATACAGGACTTACCTCACAAGATAATCAGCAAGCTTACGCAGGGTTCTAAGATCAGCAACAAGCTGCTTAGTCTTCATTCCCAACGTGTGCCATACAGGATCAAGCTGCCGCCTCACAATTTCGTCAAATGACTTAAACAACCCACTCTCCGTTGTAAGATCTTCGACATCAACCTTATTTGACAATCTCAATTCCTTCAAGCAAGCATCCATAGCACCAAGAACAGCAACCTGCACTCCTTTCATAGCCCCAGTCAATGGCACCTGAACATCGATCACTTCCGATGGATTAGCCTCCAAATCAGACGCCACCTGCACCTGGAATCGCGGCCATAGATGCAGGCGGCGTACGCCGAGACATCTCATGGTGCGCTCGACCTTCCCAAATCCAGAAACCATTGCCTGAGGTCTATCGGTGAATGCGCGGACATAAGCTTTCTTGTTAACAGACCGAATTACGCGCACGATAAAAGATTCTGTCGAAGTATCAGAAATCTGGTGCGCATTTAAAATAATAATTCCGGCGATCGCGGAAGGAGGACACCGAGAAGTTAAAAGATCGGCGATAAGAATACGAGGAGAGACAAAGAAGGCGGCGCCGCTGGTGTACTTGGCGGCACGATGCTGTGAGGGAAGATCTCCGGGGATATCTCCGGGAATCGGAGAAAGGACGCCAGTAAATGAGGAAACGGAGGTTTCATCGAGAGAGCGGCTGAGGGATTGGAGGATGGAAGATTTTTGGGGATCGGAGGCGGAGAGAAGGAGCAGAGTACCCTGAGAGGGCGAGTGGAGGCGGAGGAGGGCGGAGGCAAGGGATTGGAGGGAGATACCTGAGGAGAGAACCACAAGGCCGCCCAACGGCTCCTCCAGAAGCTCGGCCACGATCTGCTCCTGGAAGGGCAGCATCATTCAACTCACCGAGCATCCCTCTGAGTGGCGGGAGAGGGAAGAATTTTAGAGATACTAGTCGGTGAAGTTACCGCCGTGAGTGGTGACTGAAAGCTTAAAATTAAGCAAGCCCAGGGTTGCGCGATCATGATTGAGTCGCCGATCTGATCGTCGCGCATCGATCGATCGATCGGCGATCAGAGAAAACTTGATTTTGTGATCGATCGATGATCGATTGATGAAATCGCCGTGATCGATAAAATATGTAAATTTCTTGAAATCGCGGTTGTCTGGAAATTAAATCGCTCTCTCGCGCGCGCCCTCTTTTGCTCTCTCCCACTCCATCGCGCTCTCTTGCTCTCTCCTCTCAGAAATTTCTTCGTCCGAAGCTCTCTTACTTCGTCTGAAGCTCTTGTGCTTCGTCAGAAGCTCTCGCGTTGTCTTGCTCTCTTCTCTCAGAATCTCTTCGTCTGAAGCTCTCTTGCTTCGTCAGAAGCTCTCGCGCTGTCTTGCTCTCTCCTCTCAGAATATATTCGTCCGAAGCTCTCGCGCTCTCTTGCTCTCTCAGAACCTTTCAAAGCCTCTGCTTCTTCATCGCCGCTTCTTCATCGTCGCGGTCATACTCTTCACATTGCCAGTGAGCCTCCGTTCTGCATAATTTTAAATTTTAAAATATATAACCTTGTTTGTCCCTCAATTTTGTCCATCGCTTCTTCGTCCCTCAATTTCACATCTACCTTGTTTGAAAATTATTTCCCATGTATGAGTTTTTATATGATCATCTTTCTCCCATCTTTTAATTTTCTCAATCAGAACCTAGGATTTATGGATCTAGCGCAAGAGGTATGAATTTTTACATTTTTTTTAATTATGAGGCTTGTTAAGAAAAATTCATATACCAAATTTTTATAAATAGGGAAAGAACAACCACAACTCGAGGTGGTCGTGTAAGACTTACGGGAATTCTCTCCTTTATTTTCTTTCTCTCTTGGTGAAGAGCTTTGAAGAAGAGATTCAACCATTTGGTGATTTTGTGGATACCATTAGAGGCTAAACACTTGAATAGCTTTATGAACTCCTTAAGTGAACCCTATAAATATATTTTTTCATATATATAAGATGATAGAATCATCTATTCTTGGTGTCTCAATATTTTAGATATCTAATTCAATATATTATGTTACATTTGACATTTTGATCAAAATTTTGGAAAGCTTATCAACTTTAGATCCCAACATTTCAATGATAGGATAGACACAATTTTTCGCAATGGAATCAAAGGTAGGGTCAACCAAATAATATAAGAAAGAAAGAAGTGATGAGGTATCTAACATGTGGGCGAATACTACCAAGACAATGATCCAAGAGACAAATGAGGAGATGGCTACATTCCTACAACTATACTTGGAGTGGAACTGGAGACAAGATTTGATGAATGAGAAACTTCATAAGTATCTAGCTTCATCAAGAAATCAAACTCCTCATGAGTAATGGCATGGTTTGAGGAGAGGGAGCCACATTAGTAGAGGCCAAGCAGGCAACTATATTGGGTTTGTTCAACTTGTGGCAATAACAGTTGGAATCATGGATGTATTGAAGGCAGTGCATGAAATGAAGGTTGAGGGCTAGAGGACAAGAGAGTTGTAGACATAATAGTAGATGGAGGAGTAGGTGTAGGTGTAACCCTAGTATAGACTTTTAGGGTAGTAGAAAAGGTGTCGTTGAGAGTAGGTAAATGCATCTCATTCAAGATCAAGCCCCTGATGTGAAAACCAAAAGGAAGGTCAAGGCCAAAAAGGAGTAGTGCAAATGTGAGCACAATTGAAAATGATGCTATGTTGTAAGATCAAATGTATATTGCAGATAAATCTCCATTTGATTGAAGATCTCACAAAGGAAAGTATAGAAATCCTAAATATTGTGCCCAATGATAACATGTTCATTAAACATGAAAACACATCATTATTAATGCAAATCAAGGCATAAAACATTCCATGCTAATGCATGTTATCATATTTTTTAGTGTTTATCTTTCATTCCATGAAAAAGTCATTATAATCTCAAAATGCATTAATTTAGGGCTAATTATGATGAATTAAGGATATTATTTTTATAACCCATATTTACTTGAGATTATAATTAATTTTTAAGGTTAAATAATAAGAAAATTCATTTTATATACACTCATAAAATCTAAAAGAAATGAGTGTATTTTTTAAATAGAAATTTCTTCTCTTGTTATTTATTAAATTTGACTGTTTAAAATGATAGATAATTTAATTTCTGATCCAATGAAACAAATTTGAATTAATTTGGAGTCGTATTTTGAAAGTTGTTAATTTTCTAATTTTTAGGGATTTTTTCAAATTTTTTCTGAATTTTTCTGAATTTAAAATCGATTTTATAATCACGCAGATGACATGACAACATCTGGAGCGTCTAATCGTGCGATTGATCACGACCGTCAATCGTCTCTTATGATGGGAGGATGTGGCGCAATCCTATTCGCAGGCGAATCGTTTTAAAACAATTTAATCTTAGCCGTCAATTTGATGAGTTATAACGGCTGAGATTAAAACCGATGAAACGCATCTAGAGCATCGGATCAAGATCAAACGGCGATCGTTCGATGTGTTACTTATAACGCGCACGACGTGGCTTCATCTCGACGGTCCTTCTGAAATCTAACGGTGACGACTTAACCGTAACGATTCGCATCTCTGCATTTCATGAAAACCATTGATTGAAGATTAAATGCTCGATCAGACGATTACGCCTAATTCAACCTATAAATAGAGGTTTTATTCGACATTGTAAATCATTCCAAGACAATTCAAGTAATCAAACTGTTTAGACACTAAATCCCTTGAATCTCTTGCTTTTAAGCGCTTCTAGACTCATTTTTGCGTCCATAGAGTGCTTAAATGTGAGATTTCATCAAGAGAATAGGAAGAAATCGGCTCTTGAAAATCAACGATCGTTTTTTGAATTTGGGAATGAAAAACCTTTGATTCGACGAGTAATTGGATCAATTCAAGTGCAATCTTAGATTAGAGATCGTGTTTCAACCTAATCTTCCTTCATATAGCTTTAGATTTCAATTTTGAATCGTAATTTTAGTCAATTTCAATTTCAATTTTGGTTTTTCACGATTTTCAAATTCAGAAATTTCTCTCTTATTCACTTGATGATTTCTCTGCGAATCTTGACCCAAATCTAGTGATATTTGATTATGTGGATTAGTTTCAAGTCCTCTTTCCAAAAATATCAATTTCCCTAATTTCTCACCATGATTCATCGTCTGATTTGATAGAATTTCAAAAAATCCCTCAAAATTACCTTAATTCTCTGTGGATTCGACCCTTATTCAACACTATACTCCTTAATTTGTGATTATTTGATAAAATTGGTGAGTTTAGAATTAATTTTGACACAAATTGGTATGTATTCAATGATTGCATCAATTCGTTCCATCACCCGACTTGTTCCTTTCTTGTAGATATCCACCGTGTAAGAGGTATTGGACTCATATCTTTTAACTACAAGCCCATTAGTCCCAAATAGCATTGGAAAGAGGTATAAGTTGCATTTCCTCATCAATGGAGAGAAATATTTTGTCTTGAACTTCCACGCTGTGAAGACTTTGTCTTGAACAAGCCACTCCTCAATTTTAGGATCCTTGAGTGGTGGAGGACGGTCTTTGGTAAGGGAGAGATGCCCATGGATGTGAAGAAATAATGAAAGCTAACAAACCATGCAGTGTAATTAGAGCCATCGCAAATAATGCACATGCATCAAAGATTGTGGATGAAGGCATTTGTAGTAGGATGAATAGAAGGGGCAAGTGAGTGTACTCCTAGATGAGCAAAAATGATAGGTGTAGAAGGAGCCCATGAAGGCTGGGATCTAAATATTGTGGGCAAACACATACATCTAAGGACATGGAGAAGAAGCAATTAGGCGAAATCCTGAATAAGCATTGAGGACCAGCACAAGAGAGGGATCAAATGCAAGGGCCACAATAGCACCCTCATTCACCATACGTTAGCAATATGATAGAATTAACGTGAAACAAAGTGACTAGCCAAGTGAGAGCTGCATGAACACAATGATATAACAAATGCTGAAGTAGCAATATGAAGGAGTACACAATGTCAACTAGATGCACATGTATGCAAGGATTTCAACTAGATGCACAGTCTCCACCAACTAGGTGTATGTCCACTGCTCTGATCTGATAATGCTTCATATCTTATGTCGCTTCACTCCAAACTGTGCATTTGTTCACGCTTACATCCGCTGCCTCGACATACTATCAAGTATCCACCAAAAATCTGTAGCATTTTATGGAAATTCTACGTTCTATCCACCCTCTTCGGATCTAGTTATGATACTTAGTTGACACCCATCTTGGAAGCTCAAGCTAACATTGTGGTGATTCTCCCACCTATAATGTTTCCTACTCGACCAACTTTCGCGCCTCGTCTTTCAATCACAACACAACTTGCTCGGCCTACCTAAAATTTTAGTGGACATAATTATGAAACTTGAGCTTCTAGTTTTAAGCTCTTTCTTGAGTCTCACAGTCTTCTTCATCATCTCAAGGATGACCCTCTGCCGCTTTGCAACTTGTCTTATGCCTTTTGGTCGCAATCAAACTCGGTCATTATCACTTGGATGTTTCATAGCATTAAGTAGAGAATTAGTGAGTCTCTCAAGCTAGTGTGCTCCCTCTAGCAAACCTTGAGACAACCTATGCCAAATAGACAAAGATCAGTCATAAGATAGAGATCTTCAAGTCCCTTCTAACTTGCAAGAAAGATGATCTCTCACTTCAAGCCCACTTTGGTTGCTTTTAGTATTTAATTCAAGAGTTCCATCTTTATCAGCTTGTCACCACAAACCTTGTGATGCGAAAGCATTACCGCAAGGCACTCTATGTTGGCATCTATTTGAGTGCGCTTCCTCCATCCATTGTGTCCTAAATTAGGTGCTCTTTTCTCTTTGTTGATCATGTACCTAGCATCACTACTATTTTTTCTGTTGCTCTTATCGTCATAATTAGCACATGATAACATGCAAATTATACATGAAAATATATGATTATTAATGTAAATTAAGACATAAAACATTCCATTCTAATAAATGTTATCATATTTTTTAGTGTTTATCTATCATTCTATGAAAATAAGTTATAATCTTAAAATGCATAAATTTAGGGATAATTATGATAAATCAAAGAGAAATATTTTATGATTAGAATATCCCTATTTTTATTTGAGATTATAATTAGGTTTCATGCTAAATAATATGAGAAATCACTTTTTATAAATTCATTTATTTTTCTAAGTTTTAAATTCTAAAAGAAATGAGTGTATTTTTGAAATAAAAATTTACTCTATTGTTGTTTATTAAATTTGACTTTTTAAAATGATAGAAAATTTAATTTCTGATCTAAAAAATAAATTTAGACTAATTTGGAGTTATATTTTAAAATTTATGAATTTTCTAATTTTTAAAAGTTATGATTTTTCTAGAATTTTTCTAAATTTTTTGTAAGAATTCAATTCAATTTATTTTGAATTAAAATGAATAAAAAAAGAATTTTTATCGCATTCTAACGTAGCGCAGACGAAAATGGCAATGCCATGTGGCGACATATGACACCGTCATGTGTCGCACGTGTATAGGTGTGCGCGTGTGAGTGTGCATGTGTTCGCGCGTGTGTGTGACTAAGGAGAAAGCACCTTGTTAAAGATTTTTACTATCTCCTTATTCGCGTACTGCTTATATACGCGCGCATTCACTTGGATTTTTGTCATGTGGGACTATGTTTTTGTTTTAACATGACATGGCATCATGTAGAGCATCCGATTCACATGTTAAATTATAACCGTCGATCGTCACTTAAGTCAAGGGGGAGAGGGGGGGTATGTGGTGCAATTGGATTTGTCGACGAATAAATTTTAAAATGATTTAATCTCAGCCATCGATGTGAGGAGTTATAACTGCTGAGATTAAAACCGACGAAACGCATCTGAGAGCGTCAGATCAAGATCAAACGACGGGCGTTTTCTAGCATTACTTCTTCACGTGCGACGTGGCGAGATCTCAACGCTCCATTCTGGATCGGAAGGATGCAACTTAACCATAAAAATTAGAAGCCTGGCGTTTCATCCCAATCGTTGATCGAAGAATTAAAGTGCAATCCAACGATTATGCCCAATTTGCCTTATAAATTGAGATGTTCTTTAATGATGTAAAGCATTCTTGGGTTTTTCGTGTAATCGAACTGTCTAGACACCACAGTTCATGAATCTCTTGCTTCCAATCGCTTCTAGATCAATTTCCATGTCCACAAAATATTTTAAAGTGAGATGTTGTTAAGAGAATAGGGAGAAATCAATTCTTGAATGCCAACGATCGTCTTCGAATCTGCGGAATGAAGAGCCTTTGATCCGGAGAGCAATTGGATCAATTCAAGCCCTATCTTGGGTTAGAAATCATGTTTTTGTCATAATCTTTCTTCCTATAACATTAGATTTTAATTTTTAATTGTAGATTTAGTCAATTTCAATTTGAATTTTGGTTTTTTGCGATTTTTCATTCAGAAAATTCTCTATGATTTAATTATTGATTTCTCCATGAATCTTGATCTAAATTCAGTGATTTTTGATTCCGTGGATTCGCCTTCGAGTTATCTTTCCAAATTTATCAAAACCTCTAATTTCTCACATCCTTTCATTGTCCGATTTGATTGAATTTCAAAGAATACCTCAAAAATACCTTAATTCTCTATGGATTCAACCCTTGTTCACTACTATACTCCTTAATTCGTGATTATTTCATTAAATTTGTAAGTTTGGTAATTATTTTGACGTGTGTCCACATGTTTTCAATGACCTCGCGGATATGCTTCATCAGTATGTTCACAAATATTTAATTCATCCATTATATCTTTTATCCATTGGGCTTGAAATATTCATCAGCAATGGTCCAAAGCTCTAATTTACCAATGGATAAAGAAATTGATTTTCTTTTGTTTTTCCATGTTATCAAATTACCTCATAAATGGTACACAAATAGAGTAGTTGAATTCCACTCAAGTTCAGAGTCAACAATGTTTGCATTAGGGAGCATATTTAGATAAAAAAATTGGTGTGCTTAAAATTACTCTAAGCTCTACTATCATTTAAGATTTCTCAATTCCATATATGTGTCTCTAATCTGACGTATTTGGTAAATGCAAAAACGTAGCCAAGAAATTAACTGAGTTAGAAATGTTTGGTCTAGTGTGTGAAAAATATGTCAATGTTCTTATTAGTCTTTGATAAATTCTCTTATTACATATTTTAACTCCATCTTCAATGTATGATTTGGATCTATTTTAGTCTCTACGTGTGCAAGAGCACTGATGACTAGAGCCATGAGTTGGCACCCAACACATACTTGATGTCGAATTCATGAGGCTATCATTATCTAGAGTCGACTCTGCCTTGCATCGTGTACATCAGAGATGCCACTCGGAAGATTGGTGACCATACATGCTTTACCCAGCATCTTGAGTAGTAGAGATGTAGACAGGGTTTAGGGAATCATGTGATTCCCTTCCTCTACCCATCTCACTAGCGCCCATTGCCCCTCGACTCGAGCTACCTAACGAGGGGACACTCGCCTCCTAATTCCTCTAGGTATGCACCTCTTCCACCTAGCACAAGTCAATTCTTTGGGCTCGCGTGTGTTTGGCGCAGTCCCAAGCCAGGGTCACCAATATACTAAATAAAACACACGATTAATTAAAAAAAATCTATGGTTTGAAATTTTTACACACTATTTTTGATAATTTGGCAAGTTTAATTTTTTTTAATAAAATGATAAAATTCTCAAAGGAGAATAGACTACTTCTAAGATAATTAAATATTTTAATGTTGTTAAGATATTTTACATTAAATGAAATTTTTTCCACTCAAAATTTTAGATTCTTGATTATCATTTCTTACTACTTCTATATCTTCTATATTTACCAAAAATTCTCACACCCCATTGAATCATGTTTAGAAAATATTTTCTACAAAAACATGTATGGTCCTATAATTGCTTGGGTTATGACAAACTATTTTCATTGTTTGGCCAAATTTTCTGAACCATGCTCTTTGGACGGATTTAAACCATATATTATTTTCTCAATTTGCATATGGTTCATAGAAGTTTGAATTTTTATGACAATTTTTAGTTCCTAGGTTGCAATTTTTTATCTTTTCTTCTTGCTCTGCATTACTTTCCAAATAAAGCATAGAATTTCATGACAAATAAATAAATAATGCTCATGAAAAGTACCATGAGGGTATAAATGTAAATAAAAGTATATCAACAGTTGAATTGTCATTTTGTCGATGTCACATTTGAAACTCCAGCAACAGTTCTCGCCTCATGAACGATACGAGTTATCTCCTCCACACTCTGCAAATTGCAGAATGCTCTTCCGTCGTCCACGAGCTCCTTTGGCAGGTTCTTTAGAAACCATGCATGGTTCTTGATCTCATGCAGCGTGATCCTCTTCGGCCCAGAAGAAATAAAGAAATTAAACGAAGTCCATTTTTTATTTTCAGGGATTTAGTCTACCTTCTGCGGGTTGTCGACGAAAATCTGCGACAGAAGTAGCCGGCAATCTTTAGACACGCGGACGTAATCCGGGATCGAGTATTGCGCGCTCAGAATCAGCTATTTTTTTTCGAAAAAAAATTAGGGTTATCGAAGAATTTCAAATTTCAGGAAATGGAAAATATCTGATACTATCAAGAACGCACGCTTATCGTTTTGCGGAAATTTCGTGGGTCGTCTGGATCCTCGAAAGGATAGGCTCCCACCAGCATCACGTATAATGTTACTCCGCACGACCACACATCTGCAATCTAACAATCGCAGAAATTTTCTCAAGAATGTAGAAATATCTTCTTTAGAAATCCAATTTCTCATGCAATCTGTTATGGGCTATCTTTTGCAAATGCACCGTTGTATTTGTAAAAAAATTTAAAATATGGCAGTTGAATTCAATACCAGTGATTTCTTCCTACCTTGCCATCGTACTCCTTTCTGGACAAAACTTCTGGCGCCATGTAAGCCGGAGTTCCGACCGTTGATTTCGGTTGCGAATGAAGAAGACCAGACTGCATTGTATTTTAGTCGAAATTCAAATCTAGTAAAAAAGCCCTCGAATTATGGATTTTTTTTTTACCTTGGAATAACCAAAATCACAGATCTTGAGACGCGGAGTAGGGTTCCCATCTAGAAGCGTGTTCTCCAATTTAAGATCCCTATGGCAGATTTCCTACGGCGGCTCAAGAAAGTTATCCAAAAAGGTCTCCGTCGACTTTTATCGTTGACCCATTTCACATACCATTGAATGACAGTAGCTGACTCCGGATATGAGTTGCTGGAAGAAGAATCGCGCCTGTTTCATCAATCAGTCATCGCTCAAACATGGAACCCATGAATAAACAATGAAGTTCTGTGGTATGTGAATTGGGTCAACGTTAAAAATCAACAGAGACTATTCAGTACCTCATCCTCGCTGAATCGGCCAGCATTACAAATTCTCTGGAAGAGCTCTCCACCAGCGGCGTATTCCATCACAATGGCCAGATGAGTTGGAGTCAACATTACCTGAAATAACCTTTCAATTAATTATTCAATATTCCGGAAAATATCATTACTTTTTGCATACCTCCCTGAATTGGATGATATTGGGATGCCTGAGAGATCGGTGGTTGATGATTTCTCTCTGAACTTTCTCATCGATCTGAGGATTTGAAGGGATGTCAGTAGAAAGAAGGAATTGAGATTGAAAAAGGAGAGGATTATTCGTTATTGGCGTTCTTCTCGCCTTTTTTCCTCTTTCGATGTATTTGACGGCTAGAAGTTCGTTGGTCTTCTTGTGCCTCACCAGCCTTGCAACCCCAAAGTTCCCTGATCCTAATTCCTTGAGTAACTCGTAGTTCTCCTCCATCCGGGAAATCCTCTCTCTCTACCCTTGTCCTATGAGTATCTTTACTTCTCTCTAGGAGACACACACACTCGCTCTCTGCCCTTCTCTCTCTCTGTCTGGCCTCTGCCCTCTGCTCTACTACCTTTCTCTCTCTATCCCCCCCGGCGGGTTCCTCTTTCTCGCTCTACTCGCTCAGTTGCTCTCTCTTTCTGCCTCTCTCTCTCTCTCTCTCTCTCTCTCTCTCTCTCTCTCTCTCTTCCACAGGTGAAGATGGGGGGAATTAGAGATAATGGCCATGGTCCCATGGACGGATAATTCTCGTGGAAGAGACGTATCATCGCTGGCACGAAATTCAAACGTATAAGGAAGACAACGACTCGCGTGGGGGAAATGGTGCCTGTGACTTGAACATGTGGGTAACGCATCGTCTCCGCCAAATAATTTTCTGATCTATCCAGTTCAACCCCACCACTCAATAATGCGGCACAAAATTAGTCTCCTCTAGATTTTGTACCTTCTTGCAGTCCCATCAATATCATCAATATCTCTATCTCTATCCCTATCCATATGCCCGTCCATCTATCTATATATATCTTTAGGTCTATCCTTTGATATATCCATCCACTCACCCATCATCTATCTATTTGTCTATCCATCCATCTATCTTCATGTGTCTTTTTATTTGGCAATCTATGACCCCATCAAGCCCATTCTAGGGAAAACTCCACACACCCATCTCTCTCTCACTCGTCCATTAGCGCGAGACCATGACGTTGCACCATCTCTCGGAGCCCATGTTTGACAAAATTTCAAGTAGGGGCCATGAAACTGACGATATCACCATTAGGAAGAAAGTGACAGACCATATGCAGAACATCACCTCTCTCGTGGTGACCATGTTCTCCGAGGGGGACCCTCCAACTATCCAAAAAAAATTGAAAACTAAAAGCTAGATAAAATATAGATTTTCTCAATAAATGCGGTTAATAATTGATGAGAGTGAGGATCTTTTTGGGGAGATTGGATGGAGATTCTCGTATTTGTTATGGATGAGGTTTCAAGGTTTAGGGTTTAGGGTTCATCGTAAAATCTTAGATCCTTGCTCGTTAAAACCCTGGCCTGCTAGTGCAATTATCCATGAGATACCTTATCCAAGGGATTGGGGTCATGTGGGTCCATCCCTTGATCATTTCTTTGAGAATATTTCTACTTCAAAATCTCATTTAAATGCCAATTAAATAATTATCATCATTTTGTAACAATTTCATAAACCCAAAAATGTCAAATACTAAATGACAAATGCCAGATTTAAAAACATTGAAATTGGTGTCTCATAATTTTCAAGCTTGGGAAAAATTCGGGGTAAAATATTGGGCGAATTCTAAAATTTCTTGCATAAATTTTGTGTATCAATGAAAAAAGAAAATTGTGAATGCAACTCATTTTATAATAGTGAGAGAAATTGGCAAGAGAGAATCTTGGTAATTTATACATGTGGGACTAATAAAATTAGTAAGAGATAATTGCATGACTTTATGTTGCTAGTCAACATTGATACATAGTTCTTGAGGTTTAATCTCCATGGAAAAATCAGGCATTTGTCATTTATTGCTTATTTTTTGTAATTTTAATGAGGATTTTGGATTTTGATGATTTGATTGTCTATCTCCCTACATTTTCTCAGTGACGTGCATATGGAATATCCTAACTGACCTCCACGTGTCACATGAATAACTGACTGCCATTACTTCCATCACATGCGGAACCGTCAACCGTAAAGGCTGGATCGCAGGCGAAGGCCGTGTACTAAGCGCTAAGCACGCGTTTGGATACAAATTCGCGGAGTAGGTTCACGTTGTTTTCTCCAAGTGATTTCAGGTCGAAACGGAAGGCCTCTGATTTTCGATTTCCTTGGTCAATATACGTCGCTAAGCTCGTGTGTTTCTTTGAAGAGGATCAGACCGAAAATTCTGGGATTTATTTATTTTTCCAGCCGCCAGATCCGGATTCCAACGGCCGCGCCCTGTTTAGCTCGCCTCCTTCCTCTTTTCGACTTCCATCTTCTCCTCCCGGGAGCTGCTTTTATCCGGTGAGCGCTGACTCTGTTTCTAATGCTTCTAGCGTTTTTTTCTATCGTGAAATTTTTCCGCTATTTCTCCGTATTGTAAGGGTTCTCTGGCTTTCGGGAACCGGTTTAAAGGATTTCATCGTTTTCTCCGAGGAAACATCGAGCTGATAACTTTACGTACATTTCCGCCGGTTCATTTTCTTCTTTCTGGTGATCTTTGAATTTTACACCAGTAAAAAAATGTCTCCGGAATTGAAAAGCTTGCTTTAAGTTTTCTTAAAGGGAAAAAAATTGGCGTTGAATGCTTTAAAAACTTTTCAGCCATTTTATTTTCGTTGGATTTGGTTGATCTTTGGATTTGGTTCTGGTATAAATGTTTCTCTGTCCTTCGAGGGATATTGTAAATGATTTGATTGTTTATTGGGGGGTAGGAAACTTCCAGCTTATAGCATTTGGATCGTTTTATTATCTTGTAGAATTGAAGTTTCGGGGGATATAGAGATGTCCAGTCGGTGCAGTGAACGTAATTGACCTTATAAAGGTCGGAGATTTCTTTAGAGTCTTTCTCAGTAAATGGGCTGCTTTTCGTCCAAGCAAAGAAGACAGTTCCCTGGGCACGAGGATCCTGTAACTCTCGCATCTCAGACAGCGTGTGAGTGAAGAAATTTGTTTCTAACCATACTTGCGTTGGCATGATTTCAACTTCTTCCATTTGTTGCTTTCTCATCGTCAACAGCCATTTTGCTCTCGCCCTTCTCCTGATTGAGCTAATCGGGAGTATTTTCAGATAATTTTAAGTTGTGTAAGCGAATGTTTATGTTTGGTTTTCAACTCCTTTATCTCACTCAATGCCAGAAAAAGGGAAACAAATGGACTAATTGTGAACCAAGATTTTAAGCAGTGGGAAATGATGAATAAGATGTATGAAATATTTTATGTTTGACAGTATTAAACTAGAGTAAAGCGATTTTTAAGTTTTTCTGTCATCTCATCCTTGAAGACTTTATTGAATTAAGACTCTTATCCCTCTTGTTGACTGTTGCTTTTCTTTTGTAGTTACTGTCAGCGAAGTTGAAGCATTGTTTGAACTGTTCAAGATCATCAGTAGTTCTGTGGTTGATGATGGACTCATTAGCAAGGTTCATCGATGTCGATTCAGTTTATTTCATCAATCTATAAATTTTCACATAAATTTTATAGTATGAAAGTGTATTTTATCTCCAGTAAGCTGAGCATTGCTTTAGTTAGTGATCTTTTTACTTTGTATCTGCAGGAAGAGTTTCAGTTGGCTTTATTCAAGAATAGGAAAAAAGAAAATCTTTTTGCCAATCGGGTAATCTATTATCTCATTATATACAATATTTTTTATTTATTCTCAATGTCCCGGTTTGTGATTTATTTTTTCTGTCTAGATTTATTAAGTTCACGAATATTTGTCTGCTCACATGTTTTTATTTGGGAAAATCCTCTGGTATTGAAAGAGAATATTTTTAAAATGTCTATGATTGACTTGTTCAAATTGATACCCTGTTATGGTATCAATTTTTTTATGTCTGTTACTGAGGCCTTAGTCCTAATGTTATTGCAATAGTTACTGGTAATACTGCACTTATCTTCATGTCTCTAAATGTTATTTTGTAACCTTTTCCCCTTTCTCTGATATTGTTACCTTAAATTGATTATTTGTTCACTTCGTCATGTCAATAGGAAAACTTGATGCCTCGCGCTGACTAGTTATGTTTCCTTTTTACTTTTTCATTGAATTTTATACAGTTCAAATCAATTGCCTGAACATTCAGTTGTTATCATTTCTTGATTTTTCCCCATCCTCTTGCCACTTGCGTTGTTCTCTGTGCATTGCGGCCTGCTCGCCTTCGGCACCTTCCTATCTTGACTATAACACCTTCAATGTCATGGTGGCAGAATCTTGGTCTATGATACCAATGATACAGTTCCAATCAAGAACTTCAAGAAACACAACGGAATTCAAAGTTGATGACAAAATCTTCAAGCACACTTTATCGGATCTACTGACTTTCGATCCTTACAGAACAGAAGATGGATTACAATGATAGGATAACAGTTCAGATCTCCCCTATTCCTCTTGTGGAATATAGCCTCACTTATTTATGCAGTCCTCCCTCTTCTCTAATAATTGTCTCTTCCCTCTTCCTCATTGACTTACCATCTCCCCTCCTATTTATTACCTTCTCACACCTACTTTGCCAGCTCAGCACTTGGGGTACCTTATTGAGTCCATGGACCCGACATTACCTCCTTAAGTCCTCTTTTAAAGACTTGGCTGGGCCTCAGCCCTTTCGTTTATTTTCTCCACGCCGGGCTTTCCTCTTTTATTGTTTCTTCTTATGTATGAGAATCTTCATGATAATCTGCCAGATTTGGCACTCGAGATGCAGTTGATGAAATAATTGTTATGATTCATACAGATTCTTATGGCACATTCTATTCTTTGTTCTGCATCAGATCTTTGACTTATTTGATGTTAAACAAAAAGGCATGATAGACTTTGGTGATTTTGTTCGTGGACTTAATGTCTTTCGACCAAATGCTCCTCATAAAGACAAAGTGGACTGTAAGTCTAAAGAGTATTATTTTCTCTATCATGTATAGTGCTCTATTTACTTATAGCATATTATTTTTGCAGTTTCATTCAACCTTTACGATTTCAATGCCACGGGATTCATCGAAAGAGAAGAGGTAATTTCCCCTTTTAGAAGCCTAGAATTTTTTTTAATCTACGGATGATACCCATTTGGGTCCGTGGACCCTTGACCATGGATTTAGGTGCCAATGACAAAGTTGTTTCCACCATCTTCCGCTGTGTATAGGTTAAGCAGATGCTCATTGCACTCCTCTGCGAATCAGAAATGAAGCTGACAAATGAAACCGTTGAAGTTATTCTTGATAAGGCAAGTTTACTAATCCAAAACTATAAAAGCTTTTGGCCATAAAACCTGAAGAAAGAGACGTTGGTTATTTTTCTACTGTAAGGATAAAAACTTAGTTTAAAGCTCAATCTTGGTGATGTGAACAGACGTTTGAGGATGCTGATGTAAACCAGGACGGGAAGATTGACAAAGAGGAATGGAACAACTTTGTCTCACGCAATCCCTCATTGCTAAAGATAATGACTTTGCCGTATCTCAGGTGAGCTTCAATTCTCACTAAATTTCTATGTTTGGGAGATTATTATGTCCTTCCCTGAACACTTCTTCATTCAGAATCGACGATCATACACTTCATATAAAAATGATGCCTTAAAGGAAAGAGTTGACTCTATTTCACATTTACATGCATGACTGATTAATGAAATTACAGGTAGTCACAGTTTTAGCTGAAGTAATGAATGATTTGTGACTAAAGTAGTTTATTATTTCATTGTACTTTTAGGGACATAACGACAACATTCCCGAGCTTCGTTTTTAACTCGGAGGTCGATGAGATTGCAACCTGAGATGTAATCCTCTGCTCTTCTCGCTCTACGCAGCTGTGTATATGATAAATTCATGTAGGCCCCTCTATCACTTTAATCTTTTTCATGTCTCTTGGAAATTCATCTGCTCTTCGCTCATGGGTAATGATGATGTTGATTCTTTAACCTCATTTTTGGTCCAAGTAGTTCTTTCTGGGGACATTCGAACCTAGAAAATTTTTGAAATTGTATAAATTAAAAAAAAAGTTTTTACTCCTGTCCTCATTTCTATTCAAGATGGCGTTGAATGCGTGGCGTTGAATCTTTTAATACTGGTACTATTCAAGATGGATGACCATCCATTACTTCTTTTGTCATACTCTCTATCATGAACAGTAGAGTGACTTCTCATGATAGGGAGACCTCAAATGGCCAATTTCTCTCATTGGTCGCGTGCACTTGTCAAATCAAATCAGGGTTACTGTTTGACCCTAGTAAATGCGTTTTCCAAGTGAAAAGCCAAAGTGGTCGATTTATCAATCCATAAAATCTTTCGCTCTCAAGTATGCTGCAGTAATTTATTCCTTTTTCAAATGAATAATCACTGCTGCATGATTGAGAACGCAGATTTTCACGAATAAGTTATTGCAATAATTTATTCTTGATGAACAAGTTGTTGAAAGACCAGCATTTGAGCTATTTCTACTTGCCACTCGGCAAATTCATCCAAGCAGCTAATAGATTAGAAGTGTATAATTTACTCCACGTAAATCTTTCAACAATCAAGAATTCTTTGAAGAACTCTCAAATTCTTGAAGAACCATTGTAGTTTCATTACCAAAGTTACTGTAAAAACCCTTTTGAATTTGATGTTAGAAGAGTGGCTGGTCTTTTCTATGTTCCATTACTCTTGCTTGGCTCTGGTCTTTGGAGCCAAACCCAAGCTGATAGACTTCATTACAAACTTAGAGTGAAAATTCGGAGAAATCTATCGGGATGATGTGGAGACATGGTCGACATTGATCAGATGAGCCTAAAGAGGTGGGTCTGTAAAACCCAGATATGGCTTCATCAAACCTGAGAGAAGTGTCCCCAAGGATATTGGCTTGATTGAGCCCAAAAGAGGTAGTCCAAAGCTATGGCTCCCTTGAACGCAAAACCGTAGCCCTAAGACCCAAAACATGTCAGTCAAGAGTAAGGCCCAAAAGGAAGTGACCCAGTGGCCTAAGGGGACCGTAAGCAACACAAAAGATATGGCCCATTAACTGAAAAGAAAGTTCATTTGAAGAAAGTTCAAGGATGTGGTGTAGATGACCCAACTTGGATCCTTCATCTTTTTCCCATCCTTAGCTCATCAGTTATCTTATTTTCTCCCAGTTTTCTAGATTGTTTTGAGACAAACAGTGCCCCAACTCCTACATTTTCATACCCTTCCATTCCTTCTCTCAATTACTTCCTCCTTGCTCATTATTTCTCAAGATCTCTCTCTCTCTCTCCTTCTCTCCTACCTCTCCTGTTCTCCGTCTTACATTCCTACGTCTCTCTCTCTCTCTCTCTCTCTCTCTCTCTCTCTCTCTCTCTCTCTCTCTCTCTCTCTCTCTCTCTCTCTCTCTCTCTCTTTTTTGAAATAAATACTTTCACCGTACAAAGAACACTAGTGCGATCTAGGAGAAGATATATGGTGTTGTTAGCTTGTTTTGATCTTCTGTTGATTAAATGGTGATATTTGTAAGTTTGTAACGAATTATTTAGGATCACAGTCCTCATAATGCAGTATGTATTTGGATCATGCCACACACCATTACTCAAAACTTGGGAATACTACAAGTTCACCTTGGTTGGCTTTTCAATTACAAGTATGGAGGATTATATTAAGAACATGACTAGAATTACAGAAAGAATTAGAGTTGCATGAAAATTTTGAGAGCTTTAAATTACCGATAATAGAGAAATTGGAGAGTGAAGAAATGAATGACAAAGGTGTGATAGTGCTACCCATGTTTACAAGCAATCTTGAAGATTCACATGACTTTAATTTCATCCAAGAGATTGGATATGTAGGTCCAATCTCCTACTAAGAGATTGGATATATTGCTGAGATGTAGGACCAATCAGAGATTTATTATAAACTCATAAATGAACCAAAGGGTCTTAAATTTTCTATAGATCCCAAAGCATGCTAATTATCGTATTATAAATAGCACACTCAATCCAAGAGAAACTAAATTGGAAATGGGGTGACTCTGAATTGTATAATTAGTTATTTTCTATGTCTAAATTGGAAAACCCTTGAAACTAGTCTATGCCTATCCCCAAAGAAGGTCATGTTTTCTTCTCAAGAACTCAATCACTCAAGGAGGATTAAATAAATAAATAAATGATTCTTAAAAATTAAAAAGTAAATTAAGAAATAAAAATTGAATATATATACCCCCAAAGTTCCATTTAAGTTTTCTATGGGACTTGTCCTCCATCATTCTTGGTTCAATATCATGACAAAGAAGTTCTTGATCCAACCTGCTCTCCGATTGATGACCCACTGATGAAAGCATAAAAAGTATGTATAAATACTAAGATTTACTTTTATTTAGCTCAATTAACTCGCAAACCTATCATCATATCTACTATTGCACGAGTTAATAATTTTATGACATCAATACACCAAACAAGAAATTTTATACATCATCTTGTGTCCCCTTGATTTTAGGAACTTAGAAGCATGAGAATGGAAGCTAAATCATCTAGAATAGATGTGGAGAAGATTAATGGGCTGTCCAAGGTCTTTAGGGAGCCCAGTCAAAGGAGGAGGGAATCGGTGGCTCTCTCCTCGCTGGAGTTTAAAAGGAAAGAGACAGAAAATGGGGGATCCCAGTTTTTCGGCGTCTTCTTCTTCCCCCCGCACTCTCTCTCTTAGGTTTTTGGTTTTTGCTTACAATTTCTGGGATCGAAAGAATGTATGGAGAAGTTTTTCTTTTAATGGGTAGTTTAGTTCTTCTCTCTCTCGCTCCCTCGTTCCGCTAGATATCTCTCTCCTATTCTTGCTCTACTTCCAGTTTTCCTCTCTGTATCTTTTCGTTTCTTTTCCGCTCTGTATCTATTTTATCTTAGTCGTTATTTCTTCGCTACTCCCTCTTGTTCGGTCCTTCTCTCTCTAGCGATTTCTTGATTTTTCCCGTAGATAATTTTCCGTCTTCAAGTGATAACTCCAAGCTGCGTCGCCCCTTTTATTCTAGCTTTCTCTATTCCTCTATCTCTCTCCTAAATTTCCTTCTTTTGCGTCATTTTCTGGAATTCACTCCCTACCTTCTTCCCGCTCTCCCTTTCTCTATCTGTCTTTCTCGTTCTTTCTCTCCTCTCTCCTACGACCGCCCTCTCTCTTTCTCATGTTCGTCCTCTTCCGATTTTTTTATGCAGCAGCATCTCCCTCAATCACGAAATCTCTCCCTCTTGTTCTACCTACTATCGCATGCCCTTTCTCTGTCACATATTCTCGCCAGCCCTCGTGAATCTCTCTAGAATTTTCTCGTAAGTTCTCCTCTCTCACCCTTTAAACTCTAGTCCGCTGAACCTCATCCCCATCTTGCGTTTTCTCTCTCGTCCTTCTTATCTTGCTCTCTCTCTCTCTCCTCTACTCTCGCAATCTCTTCCTCTCCTTCATCCATCTCCGCATTCCGGTTTATGCCTTTTCATCTTCCAGCATACCTCTCTCCCCTCTTTCTCGTAACCACGTATTCCCCCTTCGTCCGCTGTATTTTTCCGAAATCCTCTCTTCATTTTCCTCCTTCGTTCTCGTTTTCCGTCTCTCAGTGATTCTTATTCCCAATTTCTTCTTCCCCCTTAATCTTACTCTCCTTATTTCGATTTTCATTCCTCACGCCTTCTCTCTATTTCTAACCGTTTCTGACTCTCCACCTATTTTCCCCGCTGAAAACCATATATTCGCGCATTCTCTCTCCCCTCTTTTATTTCCTGCATCTACCTATCTCCCTCTCTCCCTACCTTCCCCGCTTCCACTCATTTCCAAATTTCTTTTCTCTCTTCATCTACTTGCCAATTTCTCTTCCTCTCCTTTATCACTCTTTCTCTTTATTTCTTTCCTCTAAAAAAACACCCCCTCTCTAATTCTTTACTTTCTCCATTTCCCTCTCCCTCTTACTATCTTTCTCTCCCGATTGCCCAATTTCTCATCTCAGTCTCTCTTTCTTCTTCCCCTCTTACTTCTTTCCTTTCTATATAGTTTAGATTTCCTTAACTATTTATTCTAATACTTTTCTGTATTCTGGAATTAGGATCTTTATATCAGTAGGTTCACTTAAATCATCCATCAAAATTCCTTCCTCCCACGGTCAACTCATAGAGTTGACCACCAGTCCTTCATCTTTACCCTCCTCTCTCTCTCTCTCTTATTATTGATATTTCCGTGCCCTAGAATCCTTGTGGATCGACCTAGAAAGCTATACGCCTTTATCCTCTCTACCCGGACTTAGTTTTCTTGAATATAAATAGTAAATTTGTAGGGCTCAAATACACGACGACTCTGAGCTTATCACCCACAACCCAAAGTAAATAATAATATTCTATTTCTCCTTAAAAATCATTTATTATCATTGATTATGGATGGATATTAGAAGTCTAACCAATCTAAGGCAAAATCCAACCATAATCAATAATTATGGATGGAGAGGATATGCCATGGGGGGCCAAAAAGGTGTTGCATCCAACTCTCCATAGATTTCTCTAATAGATGTTATGGGGCTTTAAAAGCCAATTACACTCCCATGTCTCATTTATATTTATTGAAATGACAGTTTATTCATCATCATTTTTGTTTAATGTTTATAATAAAGTCCATGAGCATATGCAATGATTAAGTGAATTATTCATAAATATTTAAAGATGCGTTCTAAATATTCCTCTTTAAAGGATACTCGAGAAGGACATCAAAATATTTGATAAGAATAACGCTATATAATCTCATTCAAATGATAAGTATGATTAATCCTATGTTCAGAGGTGTGGACGATACCAAGGATAGATCATGGGCAATCTATAGAGTGAGTTCAACAAATTGGTTTATTGATAACAGGCAATGTTAACATGCAATTATACGATTATTAATGCAAATTAAGGCATAAAACATTTCATTTTATGCATGTTATCATACTTTGAGTGCATATCTATCATTTCATTCAATTTTAAGTTTAATCTTAAAATGTACTATTTTAGGGATAATTATGTATTTTAAAATAATAAATTGTAGAGTAGATTATTCTCATCTATATTTGAGATTCTAATTAGGTTTTAATGTTAAAGAATAAGAGAAAATATTTTTCTATATTCACATTTATTTTTCTAAGTTGTAATTTCTAAGAGAAATGAGTTTATTTTTTACATAAAAATTTATTCTCTTGTTATTTAAATAATAGAAAATTTAATAGATAAAAAGTTTAGAATAATAGATAATTTAATTTATGATCCAACAAAATAAATTTAGAGTTATATTTTGAAAGTTATAAATTTTCTAATTTTTAGGGATTTTTCTAGAATTTTTATGATTTTTTTCTAAATTTAATTCAATTTATTTTGAATTAAAATAAATAAAAAATTATATTTTTATCGCTTTCTGATGTGGCAGCTAACGCGGCGCGGACAAAATAGCGGTGCCACGTAGCGGCGTATGAGAACGCCACCTGTCACACACATGTACCTGTGTGCTTGTGAGTGCTGACTGAACGAATCGATGCGGTCGTTAATTACACTCCGATTCGTGTCAACAATATATCCAAACTTACCAATTTAATGAAAATATCTCGAATTGAGGGGTATAATGGTAAATAAGGGTCTAATCCATAGGGGAATAAGGTATTTTTGAGAGATCTTTTGGAATTTGATCAAATCGTACAATGAATTGGTGATAAAAATTAGGGAAAATGCTAGATTTAAAAAGATAACTCAAAGATGAATCCACGGAATCAAAAATCACTCGATTTGGATTAGTATTCGCGGAGAAATCAAAGAGCAAAGTGGAGAGACATTTCCGAAAATCACAATATCGAAAACCGAAATTAAAAATGAAATTAAACTAAATTATAATCGTAAATTACAAATTGATGATACATGACGAAAGATTAGTGTAAAAACACTTATTCTAACCTGAGATAGCGATCAAAATGATCCAATTAGTCACCAGATCGAGGCTTTACATTCCGGGATTTTGAAAACGAGCATCGGTGTTCAAGAGACGAATTCTCCTTAATTGATCGATGAAATCTCACTTTTAATCACTCTGTGGATGGGGAAACGAGTCTAGAAGAGATTAGAAGCGAGAGATTCAAGGATGGAAGGGTGTAGATAGATCAATTTGGTGAAATCATCCAAGAATGCATTATAAATTCGAAGAACATCTTAATTTATAGGCGATTTGGGTATAACCGTCGGATGGGGCTTTTAATCTTCGATCAACGGTCCAAATTAAACGCATGAGGGCAAACCGTTACGGTTAAATCTCAGCCCTCGGATTGCGGATGGGCGCTCCCGATGAAGCCACGTGTGTATGTGTTATAAAACGCGTGAAACCGCCGCCATTGGATTGCGATCCGATGCTCTTGATGCGTTTCATTGCGATTTAATCTCAACCGTTATAACTCCTTGATGGACGGCCGCGATCATTTCACTTAACTCCCCATAAAGGCACGTGCGTGATTGGTGATCCGGTGGACTCTGCGTCCACGCGATCCACGCGCGATAATCCATGCACGCTTTTGATCCAACTCATCACCTTCGGCCACATCGCTTGCAATTAAAAACTAGAGTGGAACATAGTCCCACACGGAGAAAAAGAACACAAATGATCGTGTATATAAGATGCGACAAAAAAATAAGGGTTAGCGAGTTATGATAATCGGGATGCTTATATGTACTATAACCCTATATTATGAGTAAATATAAATACGCACACGTGTCACCTCCGTGCCACGCAGGCGCTCGCGTGGATCCGCGTGGCTCTGCCACGTGGCCTTGCGTGCCACGTCTCATCCACGTGGGTTTCGCGCGATTAATAAACCCCTTTTTATTTATTTTTTAATTGTTTTAATAGTTTTAAAATCGAAAATAAATTCAGAAAAATTTGGAAAAATCCCTAAAAATTAGAAAATTCATAACTTTCAAAATATAACTCAAAAATTAATCCAGATTTTTTCTTTGGATCTGAAATTCAATTATCTATCATTATAAAGAGTCAAAATCTTTAAATAAAAAGAGATTTAATTTCTATTTCAAAAATACATTCGTTTCCTTAAGATTTTAACTTTAGAAAATTAAATGAATGTTTAAAAAAATGATTTTTCTCATTATTTAACATTAAAAACCACTTATAATCTCAAGTAAAGATAGGTTATAAAATTATTTATCTTTAATTCATCATAATTAACCCTAATTTAGTGTATTTTGAGATTATAGCTTAAAATTGCATGAAATGATAGAAATGCACTCAAAGTATGATAACATGGATACAAATGGAATGTTTTATGCCTTATTTTGTGTTAATAATCATGTATTCCCATGTCTAAGATTGCATGTTATCAACTGCGCATGTATGCACGTGTGTGTGATTAATGAGAAAACACCCTTTTCAAGAGTTTCACTATCTCCTTAATTACACAGCACTTATATACCCGTCGAATCGCCAGAATTTTCGTCATGTGGGACTATTTGCTTCTGTTTTTATGCGCATATGACGTGGGGGGATGTGGAGAGTCCGATCGAGCCATTCAAATTGCGATTGTCAATCATCACTTAAGTAAGGGGGTACGCGATGCACTCCTATTAGGCGACGATTCATTTATAATGTTTTAATCTCAGCTGTTAATCTAAGGAGTTATAATGATTGAGATTCAATGAGATTATAACCGCCTGATGGACACGTGGATGCATCCAGATTGTCATAAAAAAATCAGACAGCAAGCGTTTCACAAATTTCTTCTTCATGCGCGACGTGGCGAAATCTTAGCGGTTCATCTTCGATCGAAAAGACACGACTTCACCATAAGGATTCGCATCTAAGCATTTTGTCAAAGACATTGATCGAAGATGATACATGACGAAATGAGACCTAGTGGTCATTGAATACTGATAACATGCTAAATTAACATGATAAAACATGATTATTGATGCATATTAAGGCATAAATGATTTCATTTCCATGCATGTTATCATACTTATGTGTATTTTTTTCTATCATTAAATGAAAAAGTAATTATAATCTCAAAAATGCTTTAAATTGGAGTTAAATATGATGATTAAAAAGATAAATAATTAATAACCCATTTTTACTTGAGATTATAGAGGTTTTTAAAGTTAAAATAATGAGAGAAAATGTTTTATAAATAGTTATTTATATTTTCTTAAGTTAAAATCCTTAAAAAATAAATGTATTTTTGAAATGAAAAATAAAACTCTAATTATTTATTAATTTTGACTTTTTAGAATGATAGATAATTAAATTTCAGATCAAATGAAAGAAATTTGGATTAATTTGGAGTTATATTTTAAAAGTTATGAATTTTCTAATTTTTAGGGATTTTTTCGGATTTTTTCTGAATTAATTTTACGATTTACATGTTAAAAATAAATTAAAAAAATGCAAAAAGGGTTTTATTTTTCGCGCGACCCACGTGGATGCAACATGGCACGCAAGGCCACGTGGCAGCGCCACGCGGGCCCCCGCGGCGCCTACGCGGCAATGTGACACATATTTATATTTACATATATAGGTTATAATATATATAGTCTTCCGATTATCGGAAGAGGATTATTAACCCTCTAAACCATCGCACCTTATAAATCAAACCCTTTTCTTTACTTTTTCTCGTGTGGGACTAAGTTCCACACGGTTTTCATGATTGCAGGACACGTGGCAGAAGTTGAGGCCTTGGATCGAATGGCGGATCAATCGTCGCGCGTCGATCGACTGCACCCGCGGTCCATCGCATCTCGATCACGCATGTGGCTATTTAAGGAGATTATAACGGTCCTGATTAAATCGCGCGCTACACATCTGGACCGTCGGATCGTGATTCAAGGGGAGAAAACTCATGCGTTTTATAACTCATCTCATCAAGCTTCATCTAGACCGTCCATCAAGATCGGACAGCTGCGACTTAATCAAAACGGTCCACGATGGACCGTTTCATCGTAACTGTCGATCGTTTCGATCGGACGGTTATGCCCAAAATTCCTATAAAACGAGGTGTTCCTCCGATTTGGTAAACCATTCGAGTTGGAAATCAAAGCAATTGATCTGTTTAGACACCTTCCCTCTCGAGTCTCTCGATCCCATTGTGTTATACACTCATTTCCGCACCTCCAGAGCATTTGAAATCGAGATTTGGTTGAGTAGATTAGGAGAAATTGATGCTTGAATCTTCACATCGCGTTCTTCGTGTTCTAGGCGATTAAGCGGTTTAATCGTGTCGATTTGATCACTATTTGGGATTAGTGGAAGCGGTTTTTCATAATCTACCTTCCTATCATGTTTAATTTCAATTTAGATTAGGATTTCAAGTTTAATTTGGTTTAATTTAAGTCAATTTCGTGATTTCTTCATCTGAAAATTTCTTCCTACTTCGATCTTCAATTTCTCCGCAAAATCAAGACCAAATTCGATGATTCTTGATTCCGTGGAATCGATTTGAAGTTCTCTTTCATAATTTACCATTTTACCCAATTTCTATCATCAATTTATCATCCAATTTGATCAATTTCGAAGAAAACATCAAGAATTTCCTTATTTCCCTGTGGATTCGACCCATATTTACCATTATACCCTTCAATTCGAATTAATTTCATCAAATTCGTAAGTTTGGAAATATTTTTGACACGAGACCGTGTGAAATCGACGACCTCGTGGTCTTGTCTCATCAAATACACACGGTCAAGTGTCAAAATAAAGTCCACACTTACGAATTTCAATAATAATTCATGAATTGCGAGGGTATAATGGTAAATAAGGGTCGAATCCACAGGGAATTAGGAAAATTTCTGATGATCTCTTCGAAGTTAATCGAATCGGACAATGAATCGATGATACAAATTGAAAAATGGATATTTTATGAAAGAGGACTTGAAGACGAATCCACCGAATAAAAATCAATGAATTTGACTTTGATTTCGCAGAGAAATTGAAGATTGAATAGAGAGGATTTTTCCGAAAATTAAATCACGAAATTACCAAAATTAAGATTTAAATTAAAGTAAATTATGATTTAAAAACAAAATTAAATGCTAAAAGAAGATAGATTAGGATGAAACATGATCCCTAACCCACAATTGCGATCGAATTGATCTAATCAATCGCTGGAATCAAGGTTATTCATCAAAATTTAGAAATCGCGAATCGTGGAGTTCAAGCGTCGATTTCTTTCTCTTTGATCGTCGAAATCTTTGATCTTAAGCACTCCGTGGACACGGAAATGAGTCTAAAAGCGATCTGGATCAAGAGATTCAAGAGATTTAGTGTCTAAAGATTTCGATTAAGTAGAATTGCTCTTGAATGCTTTACAATCTCAAAGAACATCTCCATTTATAGGGCGATTTGGGCGTAACCGTCCGCTCTCGATTTAATTCGCGATCAACGGCTCTGATGAAACACATCGGATGCGAATCGTTGACCGTTAAGTCGCAGCCGCTGGATCGCCGATCGACGCCTGAGATGAAGCCACGTCGTAAGCGTTATAAAAACGCATCAAACCTTCGCCGTCAGATAGCAATCAGGACGTTTCGATGCGTTTTCGTCAGTTTAATCTCAGCCGTTATAACTCCTATGATCAACTGCTGCGATTAATTCGTTTATAAAATTATTCGCGGACGAATCGTGATGCGCCACGGACCCTCCTCTTTAAGTGAAGATCAATGGCTTTAAATTTTCACGCGATCGGACGCTCCTCAGGCTGCCACATCACCGCCCGCCTCGACCATCGATTGTGACATGATCGAACGCTCGAGATCACGCCACGTCACTAGTGCGTTTATAAAATTCAGAAAAATTGATTTTGAATTTTGGAAAATCTTTAGAAATTCTTTAAAAATTCAGAAAAAAATCTTAAAAAATCCCTAAAAATTAGAAAATTTATAACTTTCAAAATATAATTCCAAATTAATTGAAATTTCTTTCATTTCATCAGAAATTTAATTATCTATCATTGTAAAAATTCAATTTTAATAAATAACAAGAGATTTAATTTCTATTTCAAAAATACGTTCATTTCTTAAGATTTTAGCTTTAGAAAATTAAATTAATGTCTATAAAAAATGATTTCCCTCATTATTTAACTTTAAAAAGTACTTATAATCTCAAGTAAATATGGGTTATAAAATTATTTATCTTTAATTCATCATAATTAACCCTAAATTATAGTATTCTAAGATTATAATGACTTTTTCATAGAATGACATATAAATACTCATAAATATAATAACATGCATAGGAATGAAATCTTTTATGCCTTAATATGCATTAATAATCATGTATTATCATGTCTAATTAGCATGTTATCAATACGCCAAATCTGACGGTTACGCCAAAATTTCCTTATTTATACACATGTTGTTCGACGAAAATTGTATTCCTGAATATTTTTGAGTGATCCAACTATTTAGACACCACTATCCTTGAATTTCTTGCTTCTCTTTACTTCTAGACTCATTTTCGCGTCTGAGGAGTGTTTGAAAGTGAGATTTCGTTGAGAGAATAGGGAGAAATCAATTTTTGAATCCCAACAATCGTCTTCGAATTCATGGAATGAAAAGCCTTTGATCTGGCAAGAAATTGGATCGATTTGAGCACTATCTTGGGTTAAAATTACATTTTTGTCCTAATCTTTTTTCCTATAATATTAGATTTCTATTTCTGAAAAAAATCATAGATTAAGTCAATTTTAATATTTAATTTCAGTTTTCTTTCTCTTTGCGATCCGATTTTCTATCTAATTTTTGCTCGTTGATCTCTCCACAAATCTTGATTCAAATTTCTGTGATTTTTGATTCCGTGGATTCGCCTTTGATTATCTTTCTAAAAATATCAAAATCCCTCATTTCTCACCTCATTTTATTGTCTGATTTGATTAAATTTTAAAGAGTTCTTCAAAATTACCTTAATTCTCCGTGGATTTGACCCTTATTCTCCGTGATTATTTCTCTAAAATGATGAGTTTGGTAATTTTTTTGACGCGAGTTCATGTATATTCAATGACCTCGCGGATTCGCATTGTCATCTATAAGAATTTTTAAGTAGTATTATACCTACATGTCAATCACATCAATTCATGTCACAATTATATAGGTGGTCAAACTTGAGACACAAAAGACATATTGTAGATGAATAATCATGTTTTAACTGTGAGTTACAAATCCCTAACCATTGGATTTCTAAAACATCATAAATTGGATACTACAAAAATTCATCAAAGGTGATTGAGTAGCCAAGATGAAATCAGTTGTCCTTTGTAAGATTGACCCAAAATAGTAAAAACTAATAGAATCTATTTCTCAATAGCCTCTCAAAATTTTAATCAAAACATCAAACGTAACGAAAGATATTGAATCACCCATTTAAAACATTAAAGCACAAAGAAACGATGATCCTATCATCTAGAATAGATCAAAATCTATACTTATAAGAGTCATTGATGGAGTTCTTAGAGATGTTCAAGCGTTCAATCTCTAGTGATATCCACACAATCTCCTCTTCAACGCTCTTCGCCAATAGAGAAAGACAAGAAAGGAGAGAGTTTCTCACAAAATTCTCAATAAAACCCTTGGGTGTAGTCATTTTCCTCTTATTTATAGAAATTGGGTATGTGAACTTTTCACAAAAACCCTCAAAATCATGTCTACATTCATAGACCTTATGTGTCTGACACATTTAGGTTTATATGTCTCATTAGCTAATAAATCCTAGATGTAATAGTACCTATTGGTTAACCTTGTTAGTTATCTATATAGATGTATAAATTAATTACTCAAGGATGGATTTAACTCATCGACAACTTGAGTTGCCAGACCATTGGGTGCCAAGCTACACCATATGCTCTTAGAGATATGGAGTATACAAGAACTCCCAAATGGAACCTTGTTGTCACCATTATGATGTATGTATAATCCTTTATCCATGTGAGACTCATGATACAATCAGTTGTCAAACCCTAATCAATCACTCAAGTTAGTACTAATATGATTTGGAAATCATTGAGAACAGTCTTTGTGATATTTCCACTACCTTGGCCTAAAATTTAAGTGCATCTCATTCCTTCAATCAATATCCTCTAATGCTGAGGGAAAAATCTCATCTTGACCACACAATCACCTTCAAGGACTTCATGTTCTATCCAATCTATGAAATTTGGAGGTCCCATGGCTACGGATTTGTAAGTCATAATGAAAACATGATCATCCATCTAAAAGATGTTGTTAAACTCAAGTCAAAGGATGTTATACACAATGGTGACATGTATCAAACCTGATTGATAGTTTAGTATGATGTCATTTAAAGATTCTTACAAATCAATTTAGTGAACTCTTTCTCCAAAGAGCACCCAAAATCTAGTTGACCATACCCTAAGTCATTCAAGAGTTTCACTAGAATGAAGCATAATACATATACAGTAATTAATGTGGTAAAGGTTCCATTTGAGAGTCCTTATACACTTTATATCTTTTAGAGCATGTACTTTAGCTTAGCACTTAACGAGTGACGATACGAATCTGAGAGGTCATTTAATACATGTGGCCAGGTGTCAAAACAAGTTCCAAAGTCACTAATTTTGATAAATAATCACAAATTACATAGTATAGAGGTGAATAAGGGTCGAATCCACGGAGAATTAAGGTATTTTTGAAGAAGATATTAAATTTTGATCAAATCAGACAATGAATTGAGGTGAGAAATTAGGGATTTTGATATTTTTTTAGAAAAGATAACTCAAAGATGAATTCACAGAATCAAAAATCACAAAATTTGGATCAAGATTCGCAGAGAAATCAACGAGCAAAATTTAGGTAGAAAATATGAACGCAAAGAGAGAAAAAAACCAAAATTAAATCAAAAATTTGACTAATCTACAATTTGAAGTTAAAATCTGATGTTATAGGAAGACAGATTAGGAGGAAAACACAAATTCTAACCCAAGATAGCGCTCGAATTGATCCAATTGATCACCGGATCAAAGGCTTTTCATTCCGCGAATTTGAAGACGATCGTCAGCATTCAAGAAATGATTTCTCCCTATTTTCTCAATGAAATCTCACTTTCAAACACTCCTTGGACGCGAAAATTGATCTAGAAGCGAAGAAAAGCAAGAGATTCAAGGATTGAGATGTCTAAACAGTTAGATTACGCGAAACATCCTTGAATACAATTCTCATCGAAGAGAGAGAATTTATAATATTTTGAAACTGGGCGTGACTGTTGGATATTCTCCTTGATGAGATCACCGATTGCAATGGAATCTGAAGAGGCAAATTGTTATGATTAATTTTCAACCGCTGGGTCTTCATCCGACCGTCAGGATCGCGCCACGTTATTTTGTGAAGAGAGAGTATCGTGAGATTTTATCCATCTAATCTTGAATAGACGTTTCAGATTCTCAGATGGCATTTTAAATCTTGGCTGTTATAACTCCTTAGATGAACGGCCAGGATTGATCTGCTTTTAATAAAATGAATCTTCATTCATTCAAATGCTACCATGTACTCCCTTCACATAAGTGGAAATGAACGGTTGAGATGAAATCGCATTAATTTGCATCACTCAGACAATTCTGAGCGCGCCACGTCACCTACATAAAATAAATAGAAATATAGTCCCACATGACAAAAATAAAAGCATTTCGATAGGTAGATAATTAAAGTGGATATTATGGGTTAGCGAAAATCCTTAATGGATGCGTAACCCACTAATCACACTCGCGCGCGCACGCACACATGTGTGCACACGCGTGCACACACGTGCGCCATGTGGCACGTATACATGTCGGCACGTGGCGACACGTCACTCCACCACCACATCAGCTGCCATGTCAACGCCCGATAAGAACTTGATTTTTTTTATTTCTTTTATTTCAGAAAATCCAAATAAATTCAAAATAAATTCAAAAAAATTCGTAAAAATTCTAAAAAAATCCCTAAAAATTAAAAAATTCATAACTTTTAAAAATAACTCCACATTAATCCAAATATGTTTTTTGGATAAAAAATTAAATAATCTATTATTTTAAAAAGTCAAATTATGTAAATAACATGAGAATAAATTTTTATTTAAAAAATATACTAATTTCTCTTAGAAATTAAAACTAAGAAAAATAAATGAGAGCTTAGACGACAGTATTTTCTCTTATTATTTAACATTAAAACCCAATTATAATCTCAAATATATATGAGAATAATTTATTATAAAATATATTCTTTTAATTATGCATAATTATCCCTAAAATAGTGCATTTTGAGAGTATAACTTAAAATTGTATGAAATGGTAGATATGTACTCAAAGCATGATAACATGCATAGGAATCGAATATTTTATGCTTAAATTTGCATTAATAATCACATACTTACATGTATAAATTACATATTATCAATGAGCTAGCGACTCAACTTGTCTATTGGCTTAAATTGATCTTTGATTAATTAATTTATAAGCTAATATAGTTAATTAATAAGGTTGACAAATAAGTTTTCTTGATTCAATAGATTTCTTAGTTAATTTTTTTATTTCTTACTTATTTGAAGGTGTTCACCCCCTAAAGTGGTTGATGTTCTCATGTAGGATTAACCACATACAAGTCCTGTCTTCCTTGATGAACTTGTCATTGATGTATTTGACCTGTGGATGGTGGGATAACCATTCACGTGGATCATGATCAATTTTCATGAATTTGATACATAATTTATTGGACATGATCTTGGTGGGAAAAAAATGATGATTCAATGAAAGAAAATGCAATTCCTAAAAATTTTTTCATTTAGAAAGTACTTTCTTGGATATTCATTAGTTTATTTTGGGTCAAAGATGATGAGAAAGGTATTTTGGTTGTAGTTTTCTATCAAATTCAACTATAGCTTAAGCATAAAAGTACATATCTTTATAGAGAAAAGCAATATAAAACATCAATGAGAAATTTTAATACATAGGTTAGCTAACATTTTGTTAGAAATCAAGATTTAAAGATGTATACTTTGATGGATGGTATGTGGCCTATAAGCCAATCACACTTCCATGTATTTCATTTATGTTCATTGAAATGAAATTTATTCATTATCATTTAAGTGTGATGTTTGCAATGAAGTCTATGAGAATATACAAGGACTAAGTGAATTATGGCGAGATCATAATACAGTGATCACTAGTCATTAAACATATATTCTAAACATTCCTATTTGTGGGATATTCGAGAAGGACATCAAATTATCTGGAAAGAATAGTGGCGAGACGAATCCACGAGTTCATTGAAATTACGCAGACACATGTCAAAACAAGTTCCAAACAGTCGAATTAATCACCAATTTTGATAAATAATCACGAATTAGATAGTATAGAGGTCAATAACAGTCGAATCCAAGGAGCATTAAGGTATTTTCAAGTTATTTCTTCAAATTCGATCAAATAGGACTATGAATTGAGGTGAGAAATTACGGGTTTTGATATTTTTAGAAATATAACTCGAGGATAAATCCATGAAATAAAAAATCACATAATTTGGATTAACATTTGCGGAAAAATCAATGAGCAAAAATTATATCGAGGTGGAAAATCCGAACGCGAAGAGAGAGAAAACTGAAATTAAATTTAAATTTGACTAATGTATGATTTGAAATTGAAATCTAATTTTATAGGAAAAAAGATTAGGAGTAAAACATAAATTCTAACCTGCGATAGCGCTCAAAACAATACAATTGATCGCCGAATCAAAGGCTTTTCATTCCGCGATTTCGAAAGATGATCGTCGGCATTCAAAAATTTATTTCTCCCTATTCTCTCCACAAAATCTCACTTTCAAACAATCTTCGGATGCAAAAATGAGTCTACAAGATGAAAAAAGTAAGAGATTCAAGGATTGAGATGTCTAAACAATTCGATTACTCAAAACACCCCTGATAACATGCAATCTTAACATGATAAAACATGATTATTAATGCAAATTAAGGCATTAAACATTACATTTATGTGCATGTTATCATACTTTGAGTGCATTTCTATCATTCTATGCAATTTTATGTTATAATCTTAAAATGTGTTAATTTAGGGTTAATTATGAAGAATTAAAGATTTCATAACCCATCTTTACTTGAGATTATAAATGGTTTTTAAAGTTAAATAATAAAAGAAATCATTTTTATAAAAATTCATTTAATTTTCTAAAGTTAAAATCTTAAAGAAATGGATGTATTTTTGAAATAAGAATTAAATCTCTTGTTATTTAAATAATTTGAATTTTTAGAATGATAGATAATTAAATTTCAGATCAAATGAAAGAAATTTGGATTAATTTGGAGTTGTATTTTAAAAGAAATGATTTTTACAATTTTAGGGATTTTTTTTGGATTTTTTCCGATTTAATTTCTATTTAAAAAATGTTTAAAATAAATATATAAAATGCAAAAAGAGCGCGGGTCCCATGCGAGTGCGACGTGGCACGCAAGGCCACGTGGCAGAGCCACGCGGACCCGCGCAGCGCCTACGTGGCGCGTATTATATATTTTATTTATATTACATATAGTATAAGAGGTTTTCGGCCTCCCGTATATCGGGAGGGTATTCGACCTCTTATTCCGTCGGGGCTTATAAACCCGACGGATCGCACTAACTTTTTCCGTGTGGGACTAAAGTCCCACACAGTGTTTTAAACGTACAGGCGACGTGGCTGACAGAGGACTGCAGGATCGGCGGCGCATTAGAAGATCCACACGTCGATCGTGTGGACGCGGACCACTGATCGCGATCAAAACACGTGCTATTTAAAAGGAATTATAACGGTGAGATTACCTGCGACGTGGCGGCATCAGACGCATCGATCACGTGGTGCGCGGACCACCGATCACGATCAAGACCACGTGCGATTTAAAGGTGGATTATAACGTCCAGATTAAATCGTGCGTTATTCATCTGGACCGTTGGATCGCGATCCAAGGGGCACAAATCAAAGCATTTTTAAACGCATATCAAGCGGAGCGATCTGGAGCGTTCATCTGCGATCTGATGGCCATGATTTACCCTTACCGTTTCGAATTGATGCGATTAATCTCGACCGTTGATGCGGATTAAACGCATCAATCGGACGGTTTTCCCCATTTCGCCCTATAAAATGACGAGTTCTTCGTCGTTTGTACTTATTCTTGAGGGATTTGATCTAATCGACGCATATAAACCCATTCTCTCTTGAATCTCTCTCTTGTAATCTCTTCTAGGCTCGAAATCGTGTCCACGGAGTGTTTATAAGAGAGATTTTCGACGATCGTGCGAGGAGAATTTGTCTCTTGAACATCGATGTTCACGATTGAATTCGTGGAATGAATAGTTGTCGATCCGGCGATCAATTGGATCGATTTGATCGTTATCTCGGGTTAGAAAACAAGTTTATCCTCTTATCTATCGTCATGTATCATCAATTTTAGGTTTAGGATTTCAATTTAAGTTTAATTTCGTTTTAATTTCAATTTGTGTTCTTCGCGATTCCGAAAATTTCATCCCACTTCTATCTTTGATTTCTCCGTGATTACTAATCCAAATCGAGCGATTTTTTATTCCACGGATAGATCTTTGAGTTATCTTTCTAAAACCACCATCTTCCCTAATTTCTCACCTCAATTTATCGTCCAATTTGACCAAATTCCAAAAGATATCTCGAAAATACTATAATTCCCTGTGGATTCGACCCTTATTCACCATTATACCCTTCAATTCACTCTTAATTCCCCAAATTGGTAAGTTCGGATTAATTTTTGACACGAGACCGTGTGAAATCGATGACCTCGCGGTCGCGTCTCGTCAATCGCCGAATCAAAGGCTTTTCATTCCGCGATTTCGAAGATGATCATCGGCATTCAAGAATTGATTTCTCCCTATTCTCTCCACAAAATCTCACTTTCAAACAATCCTCGGATGCAAAAATGAGTCTAGAAGACGAGAAAAGTAAGAGATTCAAGGATTGAGATGTCTAAACAATTCGATTACTCAAAACACCCCTGAATGGTTTACATCGTCGAAGAACATGTGTTTTTATAGGCTAAATTCGGCATGGCCGCTGGATTTGGCTCTTCATATTCTATCAATGGCTCCGATGAAACACATGGATGCGACTCGTTATGGTTAAGTCACGTCCATTCGATCGACGATGAAGCACCCAGATTTTTCCACATCACTTGCGCATAAAAACATAAATAAATAATCACGTATGACAAAAATTTAAGTAAATCGACAGGTATATAAGTAATAAGAGATTAGTGAGTTAGCGAAATTCCTGAAAAGTGTGCTATCTAACTAATCACATGTGCGCGCACGTGCACCCACACGTGCGCACACGCATACACACACGCATACATACGCGCGCACACGCATAGGCATGCGCCACGTGGCATGTTCATACAATGCCACATGGCGACGCATTTTTGCCCCTACCATATCGGCTGCCACATCAACACGTTACAAAATTATAATTTTTTATTCATTTTCATTCAAAATAAATCAAATTAAATGCATAAAAAATCAGGAAAATTCTAGAAAAATCCCTAAAAATTAGAAAATTCATATCTTTCAAAATACAACTCCAAATTAATCCAAATGTGTCTTTTTTTATCAGAAATTAAATAATCTATCATTATAAAAAATTAAATTTAATAAATAACAAGAGAATAAACTTTTATTTCAAAAATACACTCATTTCTTTAAAAAAATAAAGTTTAGAAAAATAAATGAGTGTAGAAAAATACTTTTATCTTCTTATTTAATCATTAAAATCCAATTATAATCTCAAATATAAAATGGAAATAATCTAATCTAAAATATCTTTCTTTAATTATTTATGATTTATCCCTAAAATATTGTATTTTGATATTATAACTTAAAATTTCATACAATGATAGATAAATACATGATAACATGTATAGGAATAGAATGTTTTATGCCTAAATTTATAGTAATAATCATATAATTTCATTTATAGATTTCATGTTATCAAATACCACTATCTTATCCAACTTATATGATGTGGATGATCCTATAGCCATCGGTGTGGAGACATTAAGGATAGATAGTGGTTGCTCTTTGGAGAAAGAGCTCACTAGATTGATCCGTACGAAATCCCTGATAACATGCATTTTATAAATGAATTTACATGATTATTAATACAAATAAAGGCATTAATTATTCTATTTGTATGCATGTTATCATATTTTAAGTATATTTCTATCATTTTACATAATTTCATGTTATAATCTAAAAATACATTATTTTATGGATAATTATGCATAATTAAATATTATAATTTTTAATCGTATCTATATTTAACATCATAAGTATGTTTTCATGATTAAATGATAAGAGAAGGAATGTTTATTAACACTTATGTATTTTTATAAATTTATTTTATAAGATACATGAGTGTATTTATTTAATCAAACTCATTCTCTTTTTATTTTAATATTTTGAATTTTTATTATGATAGATAATTCAATTTCTGATCCAAAAAAACAAATTTGAGTTAATTTGGAGTTCTATTTTGAAAGTTTATGATTTTTCCAATTTTTAGGAATTTTTTAGAATTTATCTGAATTTATTTAATTGTATTTTTTATTTTAAAATGATTAAAAAAGGAATAAAAATGGGTTTTTATCACCGCTCGCTGACGTGGCAGAGCAAAGCCACGTGGAAACGTGCGGACGTGTGTCCGTGTGACACGTGGACACGCGTGAGTGCGTGCGTGCGTGACACGCATGTGTGTGCGTGACACGTATGCGCGGATTTATAAATGGGTTAGTAGCATCCATAATCAGATTTAAGCTAACGCCTTAATTCTATAGATGTTATAAACCCAGATAGAATCCTTTAAATTACTACGTGTGGGACTATGTTCCTTTATATTTTATTTCAGGTGACGCGCGTCGGATGTCACTTACTCAAGGGGTACGTGGCAGCATCCTATGAGACACCGATTCGATTAAATGAGGTTTAATCTCGGCGGTCCATCTGAGGAGTTATAATGGTCACGATTAATCGCGATCGGTGGACCTTTCGATTGATCGTGATCGTCAGATGAAGATCCGATGGATGAGACAAAACAACGCTTCTCTTCAAACATGCGACGTGCCTCACTGTGGACGCTCCATAAAACATCGGACGCTCATGACTTAATCGCGTCGATTCCCCAAACGACGCGTAATCTCAGCCGTTGATCGTAATGAACCGTTGCATCCGATGGTTACGCCCAAATCTTCTTATAAATTGAACAGTTCTTCGCGACGGAAAATGATCCTTAGATTTTTGAGCAAATCGAACTGTCTAGACACCACAATCTGAGAGTCTTTTGATTTCTTTACCTTCTTGACATGTTTCCACGTCCGAGGAGTGTTTGAAATCAGAATTTGATCAAGGTAGTAAAGAGAAATTACATCTTGAACACCATCTTCGTCTTCGAAATCGCAGAATGAATTGTCATAAATTCGACGATTAATTGGATCATTTCGAGCATGACTTTGGATTAGATTGCATGTTTTTATCTTAATCTTTCATCATTTAGGATTAGTTTTACATTTTGAATCGTAGATTAAGTTTAATTTCAGTTTAATTTCGGTTTTTAAATCAATTTCGCGATCGAATTTTCTCTCATTTTCAAACTTCGATTACTCTGCAAATTCTAATCCAAATCACTCGATTTTTTATTCCGTCGATTCGCAATTGAGTTATCTTTCTTAATATACTAAATTGCCTAATTTCTAAACTCAATTCATCGTCTGATTTGATAGAATTTCAAAGATATCTCAAAAATTTCCATAATTCTCTGTGGATTCGACCCTTATTTACCATTATACCCTTCAATTCGTGAATGAATCTTTAAATTGGGAAGTTTGGACTTTGTTTTGACACGACATCGTGTATATTCAATGACTGCACGCATTCGTTTCATCAATCCCTGAATGGTTTTATACCTAACTTTGTTTCGCCAATACCTAACAGTTGTGTATGGGGTCCTTTGACTTGAGACACCAAAGATATCTTGTGGATGGATGATCGTGTTTTGATTATGACTTATAAATCCCTAGCCACAGGATATGTAAAACGTCATATATTGGATACGACATGAAGGCCACGGAGATGATTGTGAAGTCAAGATGAGATCGTCCGCCCTCGGTATTTGAGGAGATTGACTCAAATAATGAGATGCAATGATTTCCTACTGGCATCAGTACTAACTTGAGTGACCGATTACGGTTTTGTCAGTTGACCATACCTTAAGACAATCGCGAGTCTTGTACAGATGAAGGATTATAAATACATGGTAATCAGTGACGGAAAGGTTCTATAAATGAGTTCTTACATACTCTATATCTCCTAGAGTACGTGGTGTAGCTTGGCACCCAACAGGCTGGCAACTCAACCTATCTATTGGGTTAAATTGATCCTTGATTAATTAATCGATATTTTAATGTGGATAATTAATTAAGGTTGACCAATAAGGTGTTATTTGGTCTACAGAGTTATTAACCAGTGAGATATATAGATCTAGAGGGTCACACACATAAGGTCCATCGATGTTGGTGGCTATATACATAGTTATGACAGTTTTTATGAAAAATCTATATACCAAATGTCTATAAATGGGGGGAGAATAACCACAACTCGAGGTACCCATGCAAGCCTTGTTAGAATTCTCTCCTTTCTTCTTGGAGAATATCTTTGAAGAGGAGATCTAATCGTCTAGAGACCGTGTGGATATCACTAGAGCCTATACACTTGAATAGCTTCAAGAAATCCTTCAAGGGAATCTTGTAAGTATGTTTTCTCATACACACTATATGATAGGATCATCTTTTCTTGGTGACTCAATGTTATGAATATTCGATTCAATGTATTCCACTAAATTCAATGTTTTGATCAAAATTTTAGAAGATGTATCAACCTCATTACCCAACATACATCATGCCTTAGCTTTTGTAGTTCTTTAAGTTAGAGAAGTCCATATATTCCTACATCCTCCATAGATAAATTAAGATTTTTAATGGCCCAATACTCCTTATACTCAAGTTCAACTAGAAGATGGTGCGCTTTTCCATAAATATGCTGAAAAGGTGACATCACAATGGGTGTCTTATAAGCAGTTCAATAGGCCTATAAATGCATCAATAAGCTTGCTTGTTCAATCCATTTCATTAGATTGAATTGTCTTCTTTAAAATACTCTTGACTTCTTGATTTCTCACTTCAACTAGCCAATTAGTCTAAGAGTGATATGGTGTGGTGACTTGATGATACACTCCATATATCTTCAATATTGCCCGACATAATGCATTACTTGAAGTGCAATCTTGCATCACTAATTACCGCCCTTAGACAGCCATATCAAGAGGTGTAGGGTAATGAACATATGCACATCTCAATGGCTGCAAGTCCTAGTGGGGATAGCCTTTACCCACTTAGACACATAATACAACCACCACAAGTACATGATGTTTTGTTTTATAAGGTAAAAAGGGCACATTAATACCTTTAAAAAATTAATAAAGGTAAAAAGGTATTATTGGATCTATAGAGTTATGAGCTAGTTAGTATATATGAACCTAGATAGTTACACACATAAGGTCTATAGACGTTGGTGGATATAGAAATAATTATGACAGTAGATAGTGGTGAAGATCCAACTATTTGTTGATGGTGTGGATACAGCTAGAGGATGAACACTTGAACAGCTTCAAGAACTCCTTCAATTGAACCCTGTAATTATATTTTCTTATACATACTAGATAGGATCATCAATTCTTGGTGCCTTGGTGTCATTTGATGTTTGATCAAAGTTTTGGAAGGGTTCATTAGACTTGGGGCATCCGCTCATATTTTAGGTACCAAATCCCTTCCCTCTCACTTCCACAATTTGCCAAACCTCTCCATTGTTGGGCTATTGCTAATGGTCACACTTTTCCAATGGTGGGCTAAGGGATGGCCTACTAGATCTCCTCTTTCTTATTGTCCAATCCTCTTTATATTCGTAATTTTCACGATAATATTTTCTCTATTAGTGCAATCATTCATGAATTTTTTCTTTACCCTCTTTCCCTTTCAATATATATTTCAAGACTAGCATGTAGGGAAGAGGATTAATTAGGGAGGGAAACTAGACGAGGCCTCTATAAGCTTGTACTTGATGTCCCTCCAATTGGACTCTTCTGATGTCTCTCCTAGCATGATACATCCCTTCAATGACATCAACAACTAGGGCATCCAAAACATTGCCAAACTTTATCAAGCACTTCCATGGATTTCCATTTCTACTTTTGAGAGTGACTTATTTGCACTCTTCTTACAAACCCATGTAGACTCAATTCCAAGCAAGACAACATTTGATCTTGTGCATTGATATGTGTGCGGGCCTTCTTGTGTTTCCTCTATTTTGGATTCTCGATATTACATTATCTTTGCTAATGGTTTCTCCCTAGCTATGGTTGTATCTTTTAAAAAATTGCACGAGCATTTTGCCTATCGTTCATTAGTTCCTACTTCAATATCCGCCCAATACAAGTCAACTCCCAGAGTTCTTTGCATCAACAATGCTCTCAAGTTTGTTTTAAAAGGCCTTAGTAGATCATTGTCTATCTCTAGGTATCCTTGACTAGACCACATGTCTCCATACATTTCAACAGAATGTTGTTGTCAAACGCAAACATCACCATCTCTTAGACATGACTCATGCTCTTCTATTTGAAATAGTCATCCCCCGCTATCTATGGTTTGATGCTCTCTTTACTGACACCTATCTCATTAATCGCTTACCTACCTCTCCTCTCGATGGCAAAGTTTCCCTTTTTTGCCTCTATCTCAATCATGAGCTCATCTTTTTACCTCGTCAAGTGTATAGGTGTGTGGGCTTCATCCATAATCATATACCAAGTACATCTAAACTAGCTCCTAGATCCCTCAAAGGGGTATTTGTTGGCAATGGCCGCAATTAGAAAGGTTATTGTATTTGCCTTCTCGATCTGCATAATTACAATGTCTCTATCGATGTTACTGATGGAAATTATGTGGCTTACAAGACAATCACACTTTTATCTTTCATTTATATACATTCAAATAAACTTTCATTCACTATCATTCTTGTTTGATGTTTCGAATGAAGTCTATGAACATATCTAATGATCAAGTGAATTGTGATGTAATCATAATACAATGAGCACTAGTCTTTAAACATATGCTCTAAACATTCCTATTCGTGGGATATTCGAGATGGACATCAAATTATTCAGAAATAGTAGCACTATCTGATCCCACTCATGTGATGAGTATGGTTGATCCTATGACCATCAGTGCAGAGACACCAAGGATAGATAGTAGGTGATCTTTCGAGAAAGAGTTGACTGAATTGATCCATATAAATCCTTGAATGGTATTATGTCAAACTATCAATCACGTTGATTCATGTTACGGTTGTATACGTGGTCCTTTGACCTAAGTCACCAAAGACATCTTGTGGATGAATGATCGTGTTTTGACTATGACTTACGAATCCCTAGCCACGGGATCTCCAAAACGTCATAGATTGGATACGATATGAAGTCCTCAAAGATAATTGAGTCATCAAGATGGAATCATCCGCCCTCAGTATAAGAGGATATCGACTCAAGGAATAAGATATAGTTAAATCCTTAGCCAATGTAGTAGAAATATTAGAGAAGTTTTTCTTAATGATTTCCTACTTGCATCAGTACTAAATTGAGTGACCGATTAAGTTTTAACAATTAACCATAACCTAAGTCATTCATGAGAGTCGTGCGGATGAAGGATTCTATGTACACAGTAATTGATGATGACATGGTTTCATGAAGGAGTTCTAACATACTCCATATCTCCTAGGGCACGTGATGTAGCTTGGCACCCACCGGGCAGGCAACTGAACTTGTTGATTAGGTTAAATTGATCCTTAGTCAATTAATTTATATCTTGATATCGTTAATTGATAAGGAAGACCAATAAGTGTTATTGGGTCGATAGAGTCATTAACTTGCAAGATATATGGACCTAGAGGGTCACACACATAAGATCTATGGATATTGATAGATATAGACATAGTAATAAGGGTTTTTGTGGAAAAGTTTATATTCCCAAAGTTTATAAATAGGGGGAGAACGACCATAATAATGGTGCCCATGTAAGCTTAATAGAAATTCTCCCCTCTCTTCTCTTCGTCTCATGGTGACGAGTGTTCAAAAGGAGATCCGATTGTTTGTAGACTGTGTGGATACCGCTAGAGGACGGACACTTGAACAGTTGAAGAATTCTTTCAAATGATTCCTATAAGTATAAATTTTATTCTATAAGTATGATGAGATCATCTAGAATGAATGATAAGCATAACCTAGAATAGATGATAAGATCACCTATTCTTGTTGCTTCAAGTTTTTTGAACATTTTGATTCAACATCTTCCGCTGCAATCTTTGTTTTGGTCAAAAATGTGGAGAGCTTATCGAGTTTCAAATCCCAACAATTACCTACTTTGAGTCCGCTTGCTATTTCTCACCTACCTCACCATTAGCTTCTACATCTCGTGCACCAACAGCTTTCACTCCTACACTCCCCCCCCCCAAGTACCATCCCTTGTACCTCCAATAGATTTCTTTGTCCCTCATTTGCCAGTGCCATCTCCTCCTCTTGCACTTGAGGCTACCTCATCGCCTCTTGATTAGTGCTACAATCACATCAGTGTCGAAGCATATTTAGACTCTAATTACACCAACAATAGTGATGACCAGAAGTCTACATTCGGTTCTTAGTACTACATTGAGGGAAATCTTGTTACTCTTATGAGCACCATGTAGTCTCTCTCTCTAGTGGCAATGTAAAGTGCTAGGTCATAGCCATACCTCCTCTAAGATACTATGGATTTGTTGGCTACTTCATGTCCTTAGTTTTCTAGTGCAAGGGGCCATCCTAATGTTTTATGATAATCAAACCGTCACTTTCCTTGCCAATAATCTCACCTTCTATGAGCGTACCGAGCACATTGAGATTGATTGTCATATTATTCATAATAGGTGCTTGGTAGTCTTATTATTATCCCTCATGTTTCCTCATCTAATCTACTAATAGACATTCTTACTAAGGGGTTAAACATTATGACCTACGACTCCTCTCACAAGCTGGCTTTGTTTAATATCTACACTCAAGCTTGAGGGGGAGTAAGAGACAATATAGTCTTAGTAGTAGTTTTGTAATTTAGGGTTTCCTGCTCTCTCTCCCTCTCCTCCCTAGATATGTAACCCTTTCCTCTTTCCTTGATTATATTGATTACACGACTCTCTTTTCACACATATAGACGACTGTAATGTCCTTCATGGAGGGTTCCCGCACTCTATAAATAGGGGTGACCAATAAAGAACAGCTTTATGTACTTTATTGCAATTTATTACTGACACCTTATTTCGGATAGGTGAAAGCTACAAGGCATCTCTAGGGTTTCTTCATCAATCCTCCTTGACGCAATAATCAGATCACTACTGAGAGAAATTGCAGAGTCACTAATGAGAAGTGCTGACATGAGACAACAAAGATTGAGCAAAAAGCTCATCATTTTAGTATGAACATATAAAACCCTAACATTCTTGTATATTACAAAAGGCGGTCAATACCTGGTATTCTCAAAAAATAATTGTGAAATCCTACATTGGGAATACTCTAATCAGTACAATCTAAACAAGAATTATTCTGGGCAGGCCTAAAATAGCAGGAAAAAGGGTGCAGAGAGAAAATTAGAGTTTTTTTTTTTGTGGGAAGTAATATTCCTAAGGGATTTGACTTTTGTGTCTGGTGCTTGGGTCAACCTTGAGGACTCACAAAGCTTGCCACGTGGTTGGTAATGGTGTCAGGGCATGATTCGGCCTGAAGAAGCTCCAGTCTTTGGGCAGGAGGCATATATTGCAGAATGTAGTCCTCGCCTGCGACATAATTGATAAAGAAATTATTTAGGCATCTTCAAAAAACGGACATACATCATCAGCATAGAAATAGATGTAGAGTAGTAGGGAAGGCTGATCAGCATCAAATCGACAATCTTATCTGGATTCATCTCCATTTGATCAGCATCGACTCTTGGTCGACAATTGGATCAACTGGCTTTTTCCTTCAGACGACTGGGGATAGTCGATCTATTGATCCAATCAACATAAATATTCAATCCATGGCCAACCTTTACTGTTAGATTATATCCAACAGCCAGAAATCAGTCTATTTGATCTGGATTGAGGTATCGTCGATCTGACAATCTGATCATCAATTGGATCACCAGATTGGCAATCCAGCCCTCTGATTTTCTCTTCCCTAGAAGGGAGAGGAAGGAAGAGAAGGGGAAGAGAGAGAGTGAGAGAGGGTGCAATGAAACCGAACTTTCTTTGACGGTGCCATAAAGCCAGCACAAGACTTCATCAGCGAAGGCCAGGCACACCCCACCCTACAAGAAAAAGGAAAACCTTAAAGTTCCTCAGTTGCCTGTTTCAGATGCCCGTCGTGAGAATTTTCTCAAAAACTTCATAGGAAGCTCAGAGAAATTAAATAAATAAAACTCATACCTGCCAATAGTTCTTCAACTTCACCCTGTGGGTAATATCTCTGGTGGTTAATCTCTCCGTGCGAACAAGCCTACCAGAATCATCCCTACAATAGAGTTAGGGCAAAGTTCAGTAAATTCATCAGCACAAATAGAAAATATAAGCTGAACTTAATGCAAGATAAAACTCCTTAGAAATAAAGATGGTTCAGGTCAAATCAAGAGTCCTCGCCAACATTCACAAGGATCAGCCTTTAATGTTGATAGCTCAAGGGATCACTGTCCTAGGCCCCATTAAACCTGGCTCTCTTCAAGTTTAAGGCCATCTCTCTCTCTCTCTCAAAATAACCTAGACTATCAAGTTGGCAATCACACATAGAGCCAAGAAAACAAGTAGATAATGTTTGCAAGTTTGTTCGCATGGTGAGTGGGTGGTTCATATTTTTGATCGAATTCTCAAACTCCAACAGGCATACCAAGTCTGATGAGAAACTGTGACCCTTAGTTGGAGATCTTACCAATAACTGTGAGATAAAAAACTTTACATCTGGTTGATTGTATCATATTTATTTATTTGCCAGGAGAACTGAACAAGATGCTGTTAAATCCTATGCAGCAGATAGAGAGGTCAAGGAATTTGAAACGCAGCAATGATTCAATTAGCTATCTATTAGTCAGTAAAAGGCCTTTTAAATCGTAGTGTACAATCTTACCAGTGTAACCGTAACAATACAAATAATATCTAGCACAATAAAAAAAGATGGCTAAAAAAATACGCTATCTTAAAGACACTATCTTTCGACACTCCCCCTCAAGCTGAATAGTGAAATTTTTCACTTTCAGATTGACTTAAGTTTTGCAAGTTGGTGCCTTTGAATGCCTTATATGATCCTTAACCCAGAATTGAGAAGCTCATCCATGCGGCTAGATAAAGGGCATTTGACCGTCCCAAGATGATCACTTATGAAGATGGAGAAAAAACACAGTGTCACCTCTGCCCCTCTTGCAGACCAGTCCCATCAGCAGCTATCTCCAGGTTAGTGCCTTTCATCCATGAGAGTAGTGCCATCTCTTCCCCTTCCTGAGAAATCCCAATTCTGATGTATAATACTTGTCTATGGAAGCTAACAATTTGGATCTCCCCCGGATAGGAAATGACAGTCATTCAAACAATTTACCGAGATAACTGCATATCACGTCGAGCAGGACTGAAAAACTCACCCATTTTGCCAAGTTGCAAATCACAGCGTGCAGAGATTCAACCCCTCGAATAGCAGATCACATAGTAGCAGATCGCGTCACACAGAAAAAACACTTACCAACTTTGGCAAGTTGCAGATCACAACTCCCAGATAAGATTTTATTGGGATCCAAAGGTACCAGCAAATTGCAGCAGATCACGTCACACAGGGAAAAAAACTTACCATTTTTGGCAAGTTGCAGATCACGACGCCCAGATATGGAGGAAGATTCAAGTTGGCACTCCAGGGAGAAGCATCAAGATTGTTTCAAACAAGCTTGTTTCAAGTATTGACCTTGAAGTTGTCAATGAGGCAAAGTCATCTTTCAAATATTTCATCAGGCATCTTCTCCGCAATGTTGAGGACGGCCAGCTGAGTCTTGGGGTCTGGACAGAATATGGTCATTTAGCATGTCCATCAAATTATTGTTTATGGGGATTTCTGGTTTGTACATGAAGGTAACAGTTGTAGCAGGTGATCCTTGTCGATGCCTTTTCTTGCTATCACTCTTAGTCTCAGTTCTTGTCCACACTGTAATGTGATAATGATTATTCTTGTCCAGGCACTGAAGATTTGCAATAGTGACATCCAAAGTCTGATCCGAATCACACCAAAAACGGAGATGAAATTCCACAGAGCAATAAGCGCATAGTCCATCTCCATCGCAAGAATTGCAATTGTAAGCAAATGCATTTCCATGGCACAATTCGAGCAGAGCAGGATTAACCCTAGACGGCGTGCGATGAACTTGTCATTGACACCAAGGAGTTGACCTCAATCTCGACCAGATCTATTGCCACGGTAGGGACTTCTGCCACCATTACTCTGGGAAGAGCATTGGCCATGCTGGTGTCCATGTCACAAAGCTCCGCCGCTGATGCGTCATGATCTGAGCAGGATCTCATCTCTCTCCTCACCAGATTTTGCCAGATCCCAACAATCCCTTCGGATATTCAGCATGAACCTCCTGCAGATATGCAGAGCAGGAGGACGGCACACTTCCAACGAATTTAGAGATTCTCCAATTCGTGTAACCATGTGCTATGCTTCCGTTTACTCCTAGCGGTGCAGATATGCCGAAATGGAGAGAGAGAGTAGGAGATGGAGGCAGAGTTCCTTAAGCAAAATTTCTTCTTTCCTGCGGATAAATTTCTTCCAACCTCAGATATCACAGGTGATGCACGAAAAATCAGCCAGAAAAGAAAACTGCACGCCTAACAACGTGGCCTAGTGCTGAAAAATCCACACATGCGAAACAATAATGCACCCCAAATAGTGGACATTGCAGCTGGGAGAAGCAGGGAAATCCTGGAAAACTGGGAATTTGCCACAAGAATCATGAACAGAGCACAAAATCGTGCACAGAGGGGGAGAGCCTTAAAAGTTAACATGCACCAGAAAATATCCACACATGCGTGGTAGAGAAATCAAGTGCAGGGAGAAATCATGTGCATGGGGGTTGATTTTAGAATCTTGCTGGTCTTTCTCTAGAGAGAGATAGAAATGCTTCCCACAGATAGGCAGATAAGGAAGATCAAAAAATATGGCAGACAGACAGATCAGTAAATCTGGTATACCAAAGTCAAGCAGATCAGAAATACCCTTTTTTTCTGGATGTTGGCGATTGAGGTTTCTCTACAGGTTCAGAAGATAAGGAATACCCCTGTTCCTGACGTTGAGAGATCTCGAATACCACAGATTCAGCAGATCAGAAATACCTTCTTCTTCTGTCTTTTGGTGATAGATGCAGAGAAGACCAATCACTTAAGATGGTTGAACTTCATGTTGTCATCCTTCATCTCTCAAATCAGTACTCAGGGGAATCTCTGAAGGGCTACTGCATTTCCTCTGTCCATTGCCCTTTGGATTTCCTCCTCTTCACAATCTTACAGGACCCCATGTACTTAGCAGGTACACGCCTTAACCACTCTGCCCAAGAGGGCCACTTAGAGGTGCACGATGGCTCAATTGACTCTCCAGGCTGCAGGCCTCCTGGAGCAAATGAAGCTCCACATCAAAATTGCACAATGGGAAGCAGATCGCAAAGAAGGTCGGCCCCATTAACAAGCTTAGTATCGCCTCCAAGAAAATTGGACAAGACTGGTGACTGTGGGTGTAGTTCACGATTGCAGGGGTGCTTTGCCATATGATGCTGCACACAAATGCACGGATTCTGCAGAGTTTTTCTTAAATAACCAGCTCGGGGCTTCACAACACCACACCCTTCACTTTTTTTTCCTCCTGGAGGTGGCCATTTTGGGAATATATGATGAATCAGTGCCAGTCTTTGAATCTAAGATTAGAGTTTCTGGAGAGTTTAAGATCGGGAACATCCAAAAGGTGGGTGTCATATTCAATCATCTGCCTTCAAACCTGGCTCTGATTCCATGTTAAATCCTATGCAGCAGATAGAGAGGTCAAGGAAGGTGAAGGATGGCAGGAGAGAACCCTGGCCACAGGGAGGACAAATTTCTACTCTATTCGCTATCGATGAGTAATTAAAAGGGCCACTAAAGAGTGCTGTACAATGTTACCATTGTAGCGGTAATAATACAAGGAATATCTAGCATAATAATAAAAGATAACTACAAAGATATAATGGTAACTTAAATAATAAGAGTGCTGTACACCATCTTATGACAAGTGTAAGTTTTGTACATGTCTTGTGTCCTTTTTTTTGGAAGTTACAGAGGAGGATCACCCAAAATCGATGACCAACCAGTACAAGTACCCTTTTCTTCTCACCCAAGAGATCACCTATCCCTGGACTACCCATGCTTGAGCATTCATATCGCTAGAGTTCTTATCCCCCTAGCATCCCTCTTTCCAGGGAGTCACCCATCCCTGCCATGCCCAAGCCTGAGCACACTTAACTCTGGAGTCCTTTTCCACCCCAGTGCCCCTCTTCCCAGGAGGTCACCCATCCCTGCACTTAACTTTGCCCAAGCCTGAGCACACTTAACTCTGGAGTCCTTTTCCACCCCAGTGCCCCTCTTCCCAGGAGGTCACCCATCGCTGCACTCAACTTTGCCCAAGCCTGAGCACACTTAACTCAGGATCTCTTTTCCATCCTGGTGCCCCTTTTTGTCCTTAAGAGGAACTAAATGTCTTGTATCATGCCAATAAATTGTTCAACGAGAAAAGAATAAGAAATAAGTGAAATGTTGTAAGTAAAGGTACAGTATTTGCTGGAAAAATAAGCAAACTAGCTTTTACAAATTCTCATGAAGGACATACATGTGAGCTAAATCTAAAATGAAAATAGTTGGAACAGTATGACCTGAAGCCGATAACAATATAAGGGACACCAGCTATAAAAGACTGAATCTGCAGTTTTTGGAACAAATGTGTCAGTTGAATCACAATAACATACGAAGATTAAATCAATAAAAAGTAAATAATTATATATGTGCATTTTTTAGGATAATGTCAAGATGAAAACCACCTATTAGCAATTGAAAAAGAAAGGATATTTGATAATGACATCAATAATCTGATCTTCCTTGAAGATCCTGACCTCTCCTAAAAATCCTAATCCATGGGGCCAACATAAAATCGAATAGTGACCCTCAAAATCAACTTTTTGAGTTAGTTTTAAGATAATGCATACCTGAGATCCAGCAGTTGGATTCAGTAGCAACACCATAGAGACAAATAAGAATAATGACAAAACCAAATATTATTGAAAAAGCAGTAGGATACTCAGATCTATGGAATCTAAGTATGCCACATTGTTATCAAAAAGAAAACTTAAACCTAGGAGAGAATTCATGGTTGTCATTTCCCAATGAATAGTCCACGTTTAGGCAAACTATTGTACTAAAGATATCAAAAACAAAAAATCTGTGTCAGAATCTAGTTAGAGAAAATTAGCTACCCAAAACTTCAGCAACTTCTCCCGCTCAAATCGCTCTTCTGTATGGTAATCCAACTGAAATACAGAGTGATAAATTGTCATCTCAGAACTTCTAGAAGGCAAGATATTAAATACAACAAAACTTTAAGAGAGCCAAAAGGTGTACTTGCCTCTCGGGATGTCTTGAGCTCTATGTAGAATCTTCTTCCATCATCAGTTGAATCGCAGCAGTCCATTTCAGCACCCATTATAATGCGGTGGGCCCCGAGTTTTGTCCTAAGGACAGAACAGAACTCCACGTTTGCATCAATTCCATGGCCGTCATCTCTGGAGACTTCAGTGGCAAGATTTTCGAAGGAGTATCCCCAATAGCATCTGCTTTCATGAGAGCTAAAACATCAGATAATTTGTAAATTTTATATTCAGCATTTTTTACAGATAATTTGGAAAAGCTTTAAGTTTTGCCAGTAACGTTATCTTATATCCAAGTCATAATTAGAGAGAGTAATTTGATCAAAACCTGAAAAAATTCAAATGAAAAAGATTTCTAGTATGACCCACATAGACAAGCACTCCCAAATGTTTGTTTTCTGCTCTAGGGCTTATGGTGTTGGATAAAATAATACAACAGTTATATTAAGAAAGGATGAACAACTATCTCTAAAGCAGAAATTTATCACCAAATTATGAATGCACAGCTCAAAAATTCAAAAATAGAGCAAGGGGAAAACAATGACAATTTCTGGCAGAAAAGTTTCAGAATCAAGGAGATTTCTTTGATTTTGGATTTTCAAGGACTTTTTTAGTAATTTAATATAGGATTATCGATCTAAATAGTTCATCAATTTGAATGCTCCCAGGGGTTCCCCAGTACCCTGCCTCTCTCTCTCTACCCCCCTTCTCTCTCTCTATATGTATCCCTCTATCATTCCACCTCGCCCTCTGGATGCATAAATTTTTGACCAAAAATATTCAGAAAGACTGATTACCTTCGACTATCCATCTCACTCTTTGGTCTCTCTGGAATCTTGTGGACATCAAGATAGACAACGCCATTGCGCTTGTGTACCCCCATTTTCCAAGGCTCGTGTCTGATGTAAGCAGTGGCTAGAATCTAAGGTAATTAAAATAATCTGAGAAGATTGATAGATAAAGGGAAACTTCTCAAGGAAAGCAGCTTATTACCTTGTTCAGATTATTCCTGAAAGTCTGAAAAAGCAAAAATAAACATAGAGCTGGATAAGAAGACGCATAAACGAATTACAGATAAAGGTAAGGAAGATCTAGGCCCCTCGACTACGGTACCCCTGTAGTACATGATCTGAACATTTCGTCATTATTTTAATGACATCGGGGGGGCACTGTTCCGGGGTGCCCTTCCCCCTCAATTCAAAAAAATAAAAAAAAAAAAATAAAGGTAAGGAAGATTACCACAAAATGGATGTTTTGTAAGGGAATCTTGGTGTTTCTGATGCAACCAAGAAGATCACCAAAGCCTTCAGAGCTTGAGTCTGGAGAAAAGGAGAATGTGTAACTTGGTCAGACCACTAACAAAAAACTGTGATTACTGGAGCTAACTATGCCAAAAAAAACAATAATGTGAAAATCTGTGAGAAAATTAAACAATGTTGTCAGCATTACCTGTTTTAGCATATCTCTCTAACGGTTTTCTTTGTTCTTTTTAACTTACAAGTAGTCAATATCTTCAAGATATTTTTAGTCCTATCCTCATCAGATCCGTTAAGATCTTACAAGTCCAGGTAGAGGCTGAAAGGCTTTCTCTAAAAGATCCAACAAGATCTAACAGAATACTGTGACAAATGAAAGAAAACTCTGGAAGGCTCTCTTTATTGCTACAAGGTTTTGACACAGAAAAACATAATGGCAAAAGAGAACAAATATGAAAGGTAAAGTGTGCACTTATGAGCTGGGCGGGCGAGGCAGAAGAATGGGGAGAAAAGAGATAGAGAGAGAAAAGCATGAGATCTGAAGCAGGTCAATGGGTAATTATTATCCAATATCAGCATTCAGTACATGCAATGAAAGCACATCTTCATACAAGAAAGATAGAATTTTGAGACACTTTAGCAACAGAATAAAAACTGAACTGTTAAAGTAACACTAAAAATGTTCATAACAAAAAAAACTGAAAGAGAGTTATATAATCAAGAGAAATTCTAGATTGTGCCTGATCAACAGTTGGATAAACTGTGACTCAAATAACATTCCATCTTCATTCTGATTCAACACTGAATTTGACAATGCTTATTTAATCCAATATAAGCATGAAACCAAATTCTTACGAAGGTATACCTCTCTTTTCAATGAACGACTCAAATCCTATATTCAAATCTGCACCAATGTCATCGCAAACAGTGCGCTTGAAAAGCCTCTGGCAGCACAGATGAAAGTAACCAAGAGGATAATGAAGTGAATAAAAATAAACATATTGACCCAGATAAATAAATATCATAAATGTTTACCAAACTGCGGTCATCGAAATAAACATCTCTGCTTTCCAGACGGCTGTAGCAGCCAATTTCACAAGGCTTTAAAAACATCAGATGAGGAAAAGGAGATTATTAGCCAAGAACATAAAAGACTAACATAACAGTGAATAGATTTCCTCTATATTACCTCTTGAATCTGAATAGATTTCCGAGAAAGAGTCTCTTCACTCTTGTTGAGCCTCAGCTCAGAAACAAACCGCTCATCGTTGCGACCATTAGAGAACTTTGATCCGTACCCAAACCCTTGTCTTTGATGGTAGGATCCGGGACGTGGGAGAAGAGGTGGACCTCTATCATTGGAAAATCCAGATTGCTGCCATCTACCACGCCCATAACCACCCCGGGAATGATTATTTGTATTCCGAACAGGTGGTAATTCTGGTAAGAAGAACCGTTTAGAAATTTTTCCAGATTGAGGACGTTTGAGAATTAAATGAATAAGAAAATTGAATCCCAAATTTAACCCTAGACTTTCAACTGCTTATAGAAGAAAGTATAAAGAAATAGATGTGATGCAAATTTTATCTGAAGCACATGTTTTGAATAACAAGAAAAATTTGCATGATTGATTCTTTGGACTTATAGGTAATGGAATTAAGTCAAGCACAGAGACAATAGTGAAACAAACCGATAAAGGATTCTATCTCACAGAAGAGCTGAAATATTCAAAATATTGCACCTAGACAGGTAGAATTTGCCTTAAAATGCAGTAATATCCTAATATAGTCTATGTTTAAAGTGAAGTTGTATGGACAATACTGTCCAATACCTGATAGCATGTAAGGCTATAAATAAGGGGAGATTTATACCCTTACAGTGCAAAGTGGAATCCCTCTCCAAGTGTGTTTCCATCTTATTAAGCAGGTATTTAACCAGCCATGGGTGGAATTCGAATTAGGTTTTTCTGAAGAAGTTTTCTGCGCCTAAACGTCAACAAAAACGAGGAGCATGGCAGCTTGAGGGAATGAGGGTGTCTAAAAGAATTCTATGTCGAGAAAACCAAGACCTGAAATCTTCAAAAAATTTCTCCTAGGCACGTAGGATTACCAGAGCAATGTGTCACGTTTATATGAATCCTAGTAAAGCCCAAAGACACTGGAGGGAGGGATCCAGATCTCAATTGAGTGTGTCACCTCAAAGATAGAAAAGCCACAACATATCTTCTAAATATCTATCGCAGAAAACACTCTCTTCAAACCAAGAGATGAATGGGTGATCTTTTCAAAGAAACAGTTTTCTTTCCTGGCAATCAGCTGAGTTTTCCTTCTTCCTTTTACATATTAGATTCCAACAAATCAATAACCCAAGAAGTAATGCTTTAAACTAGATTCACTGTGAATATAAAACGTAAAAACTGAAATGCTTTTCCCAGCAGATTCAATTAAATTCTATCAGCATTTTCAAGATTTCGACATTATTCCAAATACTGCTAAATTCTCTCTCAAAGGTGGCAATGTAAAGGGGAATCAGACAATGGACGGTTCACTCAAATGTATCTGGAATCTTTTTTTAAGTACACTTTATCTGGAATCTTAAAATCTGAAAAATTCTAACTGGTGGATCCACTTAAATTGCATCAGCATTTTTCTACAAAAGATATTCCTTCAACATTATTTCAAATGCTAAAAAATTATTCCTAAATGATTTCAGTATAAGGAGAATCTGACTGCGAATGAGTTTCAACTAAATTTATCAAGGACCTCAAAAGCTGAAATTTTCTTACCTGTACATTCACTTAAATTACTTTGTCGTTTCATACAAATACAAACATTCGAAAAAAATTTCGAAAAAACTGAAAAATTCTCACCAGGAATGGGATAATTGCTTGAGGCAGGAGTCTTGGAATAGGCCTCATTATCAGGTCCAAAGAGATCATTCTCCTCTTCCTCGTCGCTGCTCTCAAGTCCAACTCTCGCCCTAGCGGCCGCGGCAGCAGCTGCAATAGCGGCAGTGGTGGAGTCTTCCTCCTCCTCCGGATCCTCCTCTCCGGCGCTCCCGCTGCTCCTGCTGCTGGAGCTACTGCTGTCGCTGCCGGAGGAGGAGGAGGAAGAGGCTGCAGAGGAGGAACCACCCGAGGAGTGGCCGCGGCTAGCTTCCTCTTCCTCCCCTTTGTTGCATTCCTCTTCCTCTTCTTCCTCTTCGTCAGACCTGTAGCTCTCCCTGAAGACGTCCATTCTCTCTCTCTCTTCTCTCTCTCTCTCTCTCTCTCTCTCTCTCCCCTCTCTCTCTCTAAATATTAAGGCTCGCAAGCAAGGGGTTTGTGGGCTGCTACGGCCCACGGCTCGAAAAGTCGTGTCGTGGTGTGTCCCGTGCCGGTGTTGACCCGGCCCACGCCACGGTGAGTCGTCAGTTTGTCAATGCGAGAGCACTGACCTGCAATTTTTTAAAAAGAAGATTAAAAAATGGATTAAAAATATGATAAATAAGCTATTTATAGCTGGTAATCAGATGAAGGGAAATAGGCTACTTAGGAAGAGACGATTGGACAGAAAACAGGCAGAAATGAATCAATATTTTCATTGATTTCTCTTCAACAATAAACCTTCTCCAAAGGCCAAACACAAGAAGAATAGGACGAACGTTCTTGTAGATGCACCATTGATTTCTCTACGGTCAAGAAATCGTTCATTGCAGATTTCATGTGCTCTTTGATTTCTCTTGAAGATGCACAAGAAAGTTTGATGTGGTAGAGAACTCAGAATAATAGGGATCCACATCAGGAAGCGCCAAAGAAGGAGAAGAGGAGGAGATGGTGAGAAAAAGCACCAAGGAGGCAAGAAAAACCCCACTCAGAAGGCCAAGATGGAGAGAACCCATCAAGAGTTGAGATTAGAAAAGTATAGAAATGGAAGAGAAAGAAATAGAGACCCCCATGATTTGATAATGAGAGCTTGAACATGGAAAATTAGGGTATATTAAGTATTTAATTTCTATTAAATACTTCATGGAAAATTAGGGTATATGCAATAACACGCATCATCATTAATTTCTATTATTTTGGCATTCATACTATTTTTTTACTTATTTATCCATTTTTCCATAAATTAGCATCACTTTATGGGTCATGTTTGACCTTTTCAAGACAAACTACTTTTGAGCTAATCATATTGAAAAATGGATGAATAAGTACAAAAATAGGATGAATGCAAAAATAATAGAAATTGTGTAAGAAATTCATGCTAATTATGCATTGAAAGGGTAGAATTTGCATATTTAACCTTTTCAAGAAAAACTATGTTGAACTAACCATATTTTTTTAGTTTGCATTGTTTTAAGGCTTCAATGAAGGTATGGAAAGAAGTGACAATATATTTTAGAGAGTTGAAATTAGAGGGAGGCTACCCTTCTTATATGGTAGGGAAACCTTATATGAGAGAAAAAGAGATATACTTAATGGTCATTTTGGGCTCATCTTCACACACACTCCCCCTCAATCTGGAGCATAGATATCAAACATGTGTAGCTTATGAGAATTAGAGCTGTGCTCAACCCTTTAGTAAGAATGTCAATCAGCTGGTTGGATGAGCTAACATAGCAGAGATGAGCCCTACAAGAACTCAATGATGAATAGGATTGCTGTTGATCTTGATGTGCTTGGTGGGCTAATAAAAAGTCAAGTTGTTCGCAAGGAAAATGGCAGTCAACGCAAGCCCCTTATTTCAAAACATAATTGTTATCACAATACATTGGCGTGCGACCTTGTACCAGAAAATCAAGCTCTTGAACTATTGAACATACCCAAGGCATCTTAGAAGAAGCGGTGGTGTACGACCCCCGTCGCCACCAAGGCACAATACCATGCCATTGGAGGAGCCAACACCCACACGCATCCAGCCCCCACTACGAGCGAAGATGAAGGATGCTGACTTTCGCTACTCCACCTGAGGACTTCATCTCGCCAATGTCAACCACCCTCCGAGCTCGAGCGCGTGGATCTATCTTTTTGTTCATATTTATGACCTTTTTTCCAGGCCGCACGTGTTTTAGCGGCTCCACGTTTATCTCTTTCTTCCCTTGGGCATCTTAGTCGACCCTCCATTCGGGCCCCACTTAGGAAGCCCACTAAGTTGTGGACCTTTATTTCTTTATGTTTGGGCTATTAGGTTTGTGGGTCTCAAGTGGGTCCACTTCCCTCTCAGCCCTGATGGGATCAGAGGTCGATAACTTTCTGAAATTTTGATCAACACATCAAATGCAGCGGAAAATATTGAATCGGACATTCAAAATACCAAGCCACCAAGAACAGATGATCCTATCATCTAGTATGAATGAGAAAACATACTTACAAGGATTCCTTGAAGGAGTTCTTGAAGCTATTCAAGTGTCTAGCCTCTAGCGATATCCACACGGTCTCTAGATGGTTGGATCTTCTCTTGAAAGCTCTTCACCAAGAGAGAAAGAGAAGAATGGAGAGAATTCCCACAAGGCTTGCATGGGCACCTTCAGTTGTGGTCGTTCTCCCCTTATTTACAGACATTTGGAATGAGGTTTTTTCATGAAAACCCTCATAATTATGTCTATATCCACCAACATCCATAAACCTTATGTGTGTGACCCTCTAGGTCCATATATCTCACTAGTTAATAACTCTATAGACCAAATAACATCTTATTGGTCAACCTTAATTAATTATCCACATCCACATATAGATTAATTAATCAAGGATCGATTTAACACAATCGATAGGTTGAGTTGCTAGCCCGTTAGGTGCCAAGCTACACTTTGTACACTAGGATATATGGAGTATGTAAGAACTCACTTATGGAACCTTCCCATCATCGAGTACCATGTATGTATAATCCTTCATCCACATTAGACTCGTGAATAACTTAGGGTATGGTCAACTGTCAAACCCTAATCGGTCACTCAAGTTAGTACTGATGCGTGTAGAAATCATCGAGAATTCCTTCGATATTTCTACTACCTTGGCCAAGGATTTCATCGCATCTCATTCTTTTGATTCAATATCCTCAAATACCGAGGGTGGATGATCCCATCTTTATTACACAATCATCTTCGTGAACTTCATGTCGTATCCAATATATGACGTTCTAGATATCCCGTGGCTAGGGATTCATAAGTCATAATCAAAACACGATCATCCATCCACAAGATGTCTTTGGTGTCTCAAGTCAAAGGACCACATACACAATCATGACATGAATCAACCTGATTGACAGTTAGGTATAATACCATTCAGGGATTCATACGGATTAATTCAGTGAACTCTTTCTCCAAAGAGCACCCATTATCTATCCTTAGTGTCTCCACACCGATGGCTATAGGATCAGCCATACTCATCGTATGAGTTGGATTAGATAGTGCTATTCTTTCTGGATAATTCGATGTCCTTCTCGAATATCCCACGAATAGGAATGTTTAGAACATATGTTTAAAAACTAGTGATCACTATATTATGATCTCATCATAATTCACTTAGTCATTGCACATGCTCATGGACTTCATTGCAAACATCACACAAGAATGACAATGAATAAATTTCATTTCAATGAACATAAACAAGATATATGAAAGTGTGATTGGCTTATATGTCACATAATATCCATCAGGCCCATCATGGGCTCTATAAGAAGGAAGGGGACCCCCCCCCCCACAAATCCTAGCCATCAGTTGAGAAAGAAAGGAGAGAACTCCCCCTTGTGTGACTGCTCGAGGAAGGTTGAGGAAGGGGTCCAACCGCCGTCGCCGTCGCCGCCACTTCTGCCGCCACCCCTTGCTGCATACACGATATTGCTGCCACTACTGCTACCACCACCGTCATCCCATGCCCCCGTCGCCGGCGTCCTATACAAAAATCCTTGTCGCCCTCGTGCCACCGCTGCCGTTGTCACTGCCGCCCTGTGCCGCTGCTGCCGCCACCCTCCATTGTAAGCCCTACCGCCCATGCCCCGTAAGCGCCCTGCCGCCCCGCACACGCCCTGCTGCCCTACGCCCCCTGCGCGCTCTGCCGCCCCCGCCCACGCACGAGCGCTGCCACCCCGTGCCCCCGTGCGCTCCCAGCCGCTCGTGCCCCTGCGCGTTCCCAGCCGCCCGCGCCTCGTGCGCGCCCTATCGCCCGCGCCCTGCACGCGCCCTGCTGACCCACGCCCCGCGCGCGCCCTGCCACCCCCACGCCTGCTCTCAGCCCCCCTATGCTCGCATTGTGCAACCCTCGTTGAGCCGTGGCCTATCTTGTGCCTGCGACCATTGCCGCCCAGCCACCACGCCGAGGATTCCACTCTCCTGCGACATCGCTGACCTGCCCTGCTTCCGCCGACCAATTGTGCCGCATACGAACGACCTCCCTCTCCACGATTGACCAGGCTCAAGCCGTGCAGGTTAGGCAGGCATCCCCTTCGCTTTAATTTTGAAGTTCCTTTATGTCTTGCAATACTTCTCGCATTGATTACCACCACCCTTGGGACCTATATTAGGCTAGACGATAGGGTGATACGAGTGGATCGAGACCGTGGTCCGATCCGTCTTGTTGACCGTCGAGCTACCATCGTGGATCCAAGGCCTAACGCCTGCAAGGACGTGGACCCGGGGTTTCCCGAACTATCACTACTCGGCGCACCCCAGGAGCTATGGGGGACAAAGTGCAAGGAGGCACCTTATCAGATACTTTTGAGCGAGCATTTCATCATACTTAGATTGCCTTAGGTCTTGTTCCTTAGATTCCCCTTAGTTCTATTGTTGGCCGGGTTTACCAGCCCGTCCGGCATCAAGAAGTATGTTGCATAACATGGTATTCGGCTTTGGCAGTGGAAAGAGAAACAATATACTGCTTCTAACTCTTGTGGTAAGATTCTTGCCAAAGAAGATACAATAATTGGAAGTAGATTTCTGATCACCTCAATCACTCGCATAGCTATAATAAGAGTAGGCCTCCAAGTGATGATGACTTTATCCTTGGTAAAGAAGATAACATCGAGGAGCATATTAAGATATTGATAGCATGCCATTTATACCTGTAATTATCTGATTATTAATGCAAATTTAGGCATAAAACATTCCATTCTTATGCATGTTATCATACTTTGAGTGCATATCTATCATTTCATACATTTTTAAGCTATAATCTCAAAATGCATCATTTTAGGGATAATTATGCATACTTGAAAAATATATTTTACAGAATATTATTCTCATCTAAGTTTGAGATTATAACTAAGTTTTAATATTAAATAATAAGATAAAATACTTTCTATACACATTTATTTTTCTAAGTTTTATTTTCTAAGAGAAATAAATATACTTTTGAAATAAAAATTTATTCTCTTGTTATTTATTAAATTTGACTTTTAAAATGATAGATTATTTGATTTAGGATCCAACAAAACAAATTTAGATTAATTTGGAGTAATATTTTGAAATAGATGAATTTTCTAATTTTTAGGGATTTTTCTAGAATTTTTATGATTTTTTTACGGATTTATTTGAATTTATTTGGATTAATTTTGAATTAAAAAGAATAAAAAAATCGGATTAAAATCACGCTAACGTGGCAGCTGATGTGGTGGGGGCAAAAACACGTAGTCACTTGGCAAAGTATGTACACATCACGTGGCGCACGCATGTGCATGTGCGCGCGCGTGAGCGTGTGGGTGCGTGTGTGCCTCTGTGTGCGCGTGTATGATTAGTGAGATTAAGCACCATATTCACGATTTTCGTTAACTCATGAATCACTTATACCTTATATACTCATCGAATTGCTCTTATTTTTGTCATGTGCGATTATTTTTTTTGTTTTTATGCACAAGTGACGTGTCAAAATGTGGAGCGTACGATCGCATGAATCAAATCATGATCATCAATCTTAACTTAAGTGAGAGGGTACACAGCGCACTCGATTGGGGCGAAAATTCATTTTAAAACAATTTAATCTCACCTATTCAAATGAAGAGTTAGAACGGTTGAGATTTAAATACGCCCGATGGACTTCAATGGATGTGTGGCGGCATCTCAAGTGTCAATTCACAATTAGACGGAAGCGATTGCGCGATGTGACAAAATATGAATGTTACATCTTTGATCAAACAGACACAACTTAATGGCAATGATTTGCATCCAAGCGTTTCATCTGAGCCATTGATTGAAGATGAAGAGCCAAATGTAATAGTCATCCCCAAATTTGCGTATAAATACGCATGTTCTTCGATGATGTAAACCATTTAGGGTTGTTTCGAGTAATCGAACTATTAAGACATCTCGATCCTTGAATCTCTTCTTATAACATCAAATTTCAATTTCAAAATGTAGATTAAGTTAATTTTAGATTTAATTTAAATTTTCTCTCTCCTTGTGTTTGAAAATTCTATATGATTTTCACTTCTTGATTTCTCCACAAATCTTGATCCAAATAGAGTGATTTTTTATTTAGTGGATTGACGTGTCGTTTTCGTGCGTCGTTAAAACACAAAGACGATGGTCAAACAAAATTTATAAAACCGAACTCACAAAGATAAGATATAATAATCAAGTATTGTGTAAGTATCGGGTCGATCCATAGAGAGCAGGGTTGACTCTAATTGCAGAGTTGACTTGGTCAAACTTAGGTTTAAAAGGAGTTTTGAATAATAGAAAATAAGATTTAAGGAATAGAAATGATGTAAATAAGCTAAATAAGAAGTTTTAAGAATTTAATTCTCGGGTTTGACAGAGAAAAGTCAAAAGTCAAAGTCAAAGCATTGACTTTGACTTATAGTAGGTGTTCGATAAAATCAGAGAATCAAACAGAGTCAGAAGATTACGAAAATTAGATATTTGGAAGCTACAGAGAAAATGGAATTTATTGATATATAATTCGTGATTTTTGGATAAGAATTGGATTTATTATAAATTATTGAAAATCAACTATCCGAAAATCCCCGAAATTAACACCTCAGAGGAAATCTTCAAATTGAATGGTCAAATGAAATCCAAATCTTGCAATTTCTATGTCAATGGAAAGCTAAGAACCAGAGAAATCTAACAAGACCAAAATTATCAAATTCTTATTTTTAAATCAAAAGTAATTGACCCCGAAAGTCAACTTTTGACTTCTGATGAAAGATGAACAGTCTTTGGTCAAACGTCAACTTGGAGGGTCAAATGAACTCGGAATTTGATGAATTGGCTATCCACGGAAAGCTGATGAAAAGAGGAATCCAATGAAATCTAATAAAGAACACTATGAACTAATTTGAAAGATTAAACTTCTAAATCTAATAAAAACTCAAATTACCTCCTGATAATCGATCGAATCTCACTACTAACCTGATTGCCGCAAGAAAGGGGCTTCAATTCTCATGGATTGAAGCAAATTTGCTCGGATTCTTCCTCGCGGACGTTCGGAATTCAAGGGGAAATTTGATGAAATCAGGGAGAAATTCACGATCAATACCGCTCCAATTGCTTCGCAATCGGGTCTAAACGCGGGGGGATCACGATGAACTAGAGATCTTCCTTGAAATTCACTTTTCCTTCACGAATCGATCAAAAGTTGAAGAACAATGAAGAACTACATGGGTTTTTAAAGAGAAAATTAGCCCGATTTCGTGGGCAATTGAAGCGGTCGTGGGGGCGGTTTTACTTGGTGACGACGTAGCTTCCGGATTGGCCTTGACTAAGCCACGATTTTGCTTCAAAAAGAAGCCACGATCAGGCCACGATCGTGAGCCTATCATGATCGTGATCCACCCTTTACTGCCTCTGAAGATCGTGGACTCGATTCCATGATGAAAGATCTGCAATCGTGGCTCGATCACGCCGCGATCGCGGTTCGATCGGACCGCGATCGTAGTGTTCTTCCACGAAGCATTGATACCGTCCGTTGAAGCTCCAGCTGGATGAACGATCGCGATTCGCCAATCATGTGCGCCACGATCATGATGCGAGTCCACCGCCAGCCGTCCGATTGATGAAGATTGCTGCGAAAAATCTGAAGCGTCCATCTCGCGATGCCCTCTGTGCCGTCTGATGGAGATCACGCGGCCTTAGCCTTGACGACGATCGGACACTCTTGGCGCTTCCACATGGCGAAAGGTAAGGTGTAGATCGCCTCACTTAAGTGATATTTTAAGCACGTGCTGTGATTGATGATCGCGTGGACTCGGGTCCACGCGATCGACGCTTTGCACTTGGATCCAACGGTCGTTGAGCTGCCACGCGTCCTGCACAGGTAAGAGCCGTGTGGGACATAGTCCCACACGGAGAAAATAAAGGGGCAAGACGCGACTTTTATAGGGGAGTGGATTCCCCTATCAATTTCGTCACTATCCCCTCTATTACCAGCCTACACGTGGCGCCCCACACGGCGCCCACGTGGCCGCGTGGCCTCCCTGCCACGTGGCCGCGCTCTATGCGCCTTCTGCGCGGGCCACTCGGGCTCTGCCACGTGGCCTCGGTGCCGCGTCGCACCTCAAGGTGGTCCCGCACGCCATGTCAGCCGCCGCTCGCCACGTCAGCGCCTGCAGGTAAAAACCCCTTTTTCACGATTTTTAAATAGGAAAAATCAATTTAAAAATCAAATAAAAATTAGAAAAAGGGCAGAAATTTCAGAAATTCATATACTTTAAATATATAACTCCTTTTTAATCCACATTTTCTCCATTGGATCACAAATTTCTTCCTTTTTAATATTATGCCATTGAAAATATCCTTTCAAAGAAGAATTTAAAATGAATTAAAAATCATTTACTCCTTTCTTAAGAATTCTTCTTACTTATCATTTCATCTTGAAATTATCATGCTCTAAAGTCAAAAGCAATTCAAAAAGAGATTAATTTCTATTAATTTTAACTTTGCAAAAGACTAATCATCCATCAAGCATGAAAATATCCTAATTTATGCATAAATATCAAAATTTAGTGAAATGATATATCAATGGAGAAAATTCACATGAAATAAGCATGAATATGAGTTAATTAGGATAAGAATTCAAGTTATAAATGCATGTTATCATGGATTCATCTTGAAGTTCTCTTTCTAAATTTACCAAATTTCTTAATTTCTCACCTCAATTTCTCATTCATTTTTTATCGAATTTGAAGAATACCTTGAAAATACCTTAATTCTCCGTGGATTCGACCTTATTCACCACTATACTCTTTAATTCGTAATTATTTCTCAAAATTAGTGAGTTTGGAATAATTTCATATATGTTTCTACGTGTTTTCAATGACCTCTTGGAATCGTCTCGTCAGATATGCACGTGTGTGAAGAGCAACATGCCAATGGATCTCCTCAAGGGCATACATATATGAGTTGAGAAAACCCACGGTATATGACCAGATGAGTTTGTGCGGTTGAGGAATCAAGACCACGAGGTCATTGAAAACACACGGTCAAGAGTCAAAATAAATACCAAACTCACCAATTTAGGAAATAAACACGAATTGAAGGGTATAGTGGTGAATAAGGGTCGGATCCACAGAGAATTAGGGTAATTTCTGATGATCCCTTTGAATTTGATCAAATCGGACGATGAAATGTGGATAGAAATTAGGAAATTTGATATTTTTGGAAAGATGACTCAAAGACGAATCCATGGAATCAAAATCACTGAATTTGGATTTGATTTCGCAGAGAAATCATTCAATGAATAAGAGAGACATTTCTAAAAATGAAAATCGCGAAAAACTAAAATTAAAATTAAAATTGACTCAAACTATGATTCGAAAATGAAATCTAAAGCTATACGAAGATAGATTAGGGTGAAACACGATCTCTAACCCAAGATTGCACTTGAATCGATCCAATTATTCGCCGGATTCAAGGTTTTTCATCTAAAATTCAGAAAACGCGATCGTTCATGTTCAAGCATCGATTTCTTCCTCGTCTTTCAACGAAATCTCACTCTCAAGCATTCCGTGGAGGTGGAAATGAGTCTAGAAGCGATTGGAAGCAAGAGATTCAAGGGATTTGGTGTCTAAATAGTTCGATTTACTCGAATTGTCCTGGGATGCTTTAGAATATCGAAGAACATCTCAATTTATAGGGCAAATTAGGCATAACCATCCGATCGGCATTTAATCTTCAATCAACGGCTATGATAAAATGCTCGGATACGAATCGTCACGATTAAGTCATGGCCGTTGGATTGTAGATAAGGTTCTCCGGTTTCGGTGTTGGTACCGGTTTTTTGTGAAAACCTATACCTATACCTAGCTTCGGTTCGGTATCGGTGACGGTATTGTCCGGTGTCGGTTCGGTGAAACCTATACTTTCAGTGATGAATTTTTTAAGTTAAACATCAATTAAGATTATTGACAAGAGATCATCACATCCTAGTAACATTTAGCATATCAAGAATTCAAGATAAAAGGCTAATATAGGTAAAATTTAGGCATTAAAAATTGTTACAATTAAAATTGAAAGGAGAATAAAAAAGAGAGTTTTAGCAAATTAGCATTTCACAAGTCTACTTTCTTCAACTTCTTAATCCATTTCATCATCTCGGGTGGCATCCTTACGACTCCAAGACTTTAAGGTCATCAAAGCGGATATAGTGTCGAGAGCTAGCCTTCCTCTTCTAAATGTGATAATTCTTCTACCTGTGGAAAAAAGACGCTCAGAGGGAGAGCTCGATGCACAAATAGATAGAAACTCCTTTGCGAGCGCTGAAAGGCATGGATATTTGTTAGATCCTCTCTTGTGCCACCATTGTAATGAGTCATCACGTAAGCAACCAATACAAGGTTCACATAAGTAATCATCTAACTCAACCTTTACTGATTGCTCATCGACTGTTGTGCTCCTACTTGATTGTCGCTCCATAAATTGCATCATTACTTTTGAACGCTTATGAGTCCTTGAAGCTAAAAGATCATCAATCGGCATAGAACTTGAACCTTCTATGATACACACTGATTCGAGCAAGTTAAGTAAAGTTTCCACAACAAACTTTTGCTCACCATGAGGAATATGTTCCAACTTGAATCTAGGGTCTAGCACTGTGGCAATAGGGAACATAGGCTTTCTCCTCGCTTGCCTTTCATATTTCAACAACTTCTCGTTCATTGACGTGTATGCATGTCTTAGTGCCTTTGTCCCTGTGAAATCTTGGAGAGGATGATGTAGCTCAAAAATTAATGAGTCCAATCGTTCAACTAGAAGTCCATACAATCCCGATACATTTGGCGACTTAATTGACTTCGACTTAGATAATACCTGAGTTGCCTCACGGAAAGCCAAGAGTTCATCTGCAAACATCTTTAAGAGCTCCCATTCTTCATCCTCAATTAAAAAGTTTTACTTTGTTTGTGTTTAGATGGTCGCTCGCCATTACCTTCAACACTTCCCTTTTTTCCCACGCAGCTTCGATCATGTCATATGTTGAATTCCACCTAGTTCGGACATCCTCAACAAGAATATTTTTATTTGACATTTCCAACTCATCACACAAATTCTTATAGTGATAAATCCTCTTAGGGGAAGAATTAATTGCAACGACAAGTTTTCGAAGTCTATGAAGAATCTCACCAAATTGTTTTTGACTGATGGCTTCTAGTCCCTCTATATCGTTGTCGTCATCCTCACTATTCGAATATGACTCCTCATTACCAAGTTCCTTTAAGCCACGTTGCACAGCTAGATTAAGAACATGGGTCATGCAAGGTGTGAGATAGTTCTTGGTGAACCTTGAACGAGAACCCTTCAACAATTTTTCTAAGCTTGCTGCCATAGTTTTATTATTGCTTGCATTATCAACAGTGATTGCACACAACTATACAAAACAAGGAAACAAGTATTTAGTGTAAAAATTTATACAAAAATTAAAAACATTTCTTACCTTATTTGTCAAATTGTAATCTACCAGCACTTCATATAACACTTTTGCCATATATGCACCTCCATGAGATCCACACAACTCTTTGACAGCAAGAACACATTCATGAAGTTTCCACAAGTCATCGATCCAATGAATCATGATCCCAATAATTTCCAAATGATTTGTAGTAGTCCAAGTATCTACAGTGAGTGACACTTTCTCAATTGGTTGAAACAATTGTCGTATTTTTTTCCTTTTCATCATAAAATTTTGTAGAGATGCCACGTCGTAATGTGTTTCCACTCGGAAGGGACACATCACATTGTGCAAAATAGGAACAAAAAGCTTCAAATTGTGGATGCTCAAGGGTTGAAAAGGTTGTATCGGTATTGATTATCAAATCAATGCATCTTTCCTTTGTAAGCTCTGGAGTCCTTCCTGAATATTTACTTTTTTTGGAAAAAAAATTAGTCACTGGATTTTGAGTACATTAAGGCTTGAGATCCCTATAAATAGAGTGATGAAACTTTTCTAAGTGTTTCCATAGAGCCATAGTGCTTCCCGTCTTGTCTCTCTTTATTATCAAATCTCTAGAAGGGGTACTTTGCTTACAAATGTCGCACCAATAATCACCATTGTCGTTCTTCGTATAGTATACCAAAGCCGGGGAGCCTTTTCGACGTTGAGAGGAATTTATAGTGCTCACACTTGTAGAAATATGTGTCTCTGCATTATTTGAGGCAATCTGCTAACAATAGATGAATGTAATGTTATTTAGTTATTAAACTAGATAAATATTTCATGTACAATGAATGAGAAATTATAAACAATAATATAATATAAGTTACCTCATCTTGCGCGATATCCATTTGAGGTTGTTGATGCTCCATGATTGCAAACTTAAATGTCTACAATTCAAATAATCTACATTAGATAGAAATAAGTAAGATATTTATAAATCAGTTGGACCATGGATGAGCCAAGAATAATCGAGATCAAGCCAGATGGCAGCCTCTAGACCCTTTTCCAAGGGTGGTTTCTATATCAACCACCAATGACCAATCTGAGGACATTGGAAAGATATCTCCAGAGTCGAGATTAAAAAGATGAATATTAGTTTTCTCATTAATATCTTCTAGAGACAAACTAGAAATTTCCTTTGAAATTTTTTACTGGAAAAAATCTTGAAAGATTTATGATTTTAGTTTTGAGTATAACTTCAATTATTTCATCTTAAAGTATATCAAATTTGAAGAAGAAGTATGCGAAGAAATTTCAGATCCTAAAGCATATTCTACTGTTCTAAAATTAGATTTTATCTTCATAAGTGGCAAGTAAAAGTATAATTTTTCAGTTGCATTAAGAGAATTTAGTTAATTCCATGAAGATAATTTAGATGAAAAATCTTATGTGCTGTGAAAATCAGGGCAAGAAAAGAGAGGAATGAGATGATAAACCTTAATAGAGAAAGAAAGTGATTAGTAGGGAGAATGTGGAGGGAGATCGAGGAGAGAGATAGCACAGAGTTGGGGGATTGAGACAAAAAGAGGGCGGAATAGTTGAAGTAAGAGGAATCGAGTTGGCAAGGGAGATAGGGTAGGAAAGAGATGGTAAGAGAAAGCCGGATGGAGAAGGGGAGAGATGGAGAAGGATAGAGGATGATGGAGTGATTTCCGCAACAATGAGATGACTCACAAATTTCCGCAACAACAAATTTCCGCAAGTCTTCCGCGGAAATAAAAAGGGAGAAAAGAAGAAAATGACTCACATGGTTGGTTCAGAGTCCGGACCGTTCGGTTTGACTTTCAATGACAGAAGAAATTGGAAGAACCTTCACGATTGCGCACAGTGATTGCGCACAACTGATTGCGAGAGAGAGTGAGCCTGCGAGACCGTGAGAGAGAGAGAAATCCAGAGAATGCGACAGTGCGAGAGAGAGAGAATGAGAGATAGAAAATTAGAAAATAGAAACCGTCGGCTTCGGTTTTCACCAGAAGTGGAAACAGAAACCCAACCGAAACTTCAGGTTGGCTATTGTTTTAGCACCGTCAGTGTCGGTTCGGTTCGGTTTTCGATTGTCCGGTACGGTTTTGGAGAACCTTAATTGTAAATGGACTGCCGAGATGATGCCACGTCGCGTATGTTATAAATAAATCTGAATGCATCGCGTACCTCCCACGTTAAGTGACGATCAACGGTATCGATTCTCCGTGTGATCGGACGCTCCACATGGTGCCACGTCACCTCCCGCCTTTGATCGTCAATCGCGATTGATCGAACGCTCCAGATTGCGCCACGTCACCTGTGCGCTTATAAAAATCTGAAAAATCAATTTTTAATTAGAAAAATTGATTTTCAATTTGGAAAAATCCTGAAATTCATTACAATTCAGAAAAAAATTCCAAAAAAATCCCTAAAAATTAGAAAATTTATAAATTTCAAAATATAACTCCAAATTAATCCAAATTGGTTTCATTTAATCAGAAATTAAATTATCTATCATTTTAAAAAATCAAATTTAATAAATAACAAGAGATTTAATTTCTATTTCAAAAATAAATTCATTTCTTTAAGATTTTAAAACTTAGAAAATTAAATGAATGTATATAAAATGATTTCTATGATTATTTAACTTTAAAAACTAATTATAATCATAATTAACCCAAAATTAATGTATTTTGAGATTATAATGATTTTTTCATAGAATGATAGATAAACACTCATAAATATGATAACATGCATAGGAATGGAATCTTTTATGCCTTAATATGCATAAATAATCATGTATTATCATGTCTATTTAGCATGTTATCAGCGGTCATCGAAAACAGATGAAAAAATGTCAATTTTTTTTCAAAATCACTAATTTAAGATAAAAATCAGGAGTTCAATAGTATAGTGGTGAATAAGGGTCGAATCTACAAAGAATTAAGGTATTTTTAAAGTGTTCTTCAAATTTGATCAAAATCAGACAAGGAATTGAGTGAGACATTAAGGATTCTAGAAAGAGAACTCCAAGAAGAATCCATGGAATCCAAAATCACTCGATTTGGATCAAGACTTGCGGAGAAATCAAGGAGCAAAAATTAGATAGAATTTTTTATCGTGAAGAGAGAGAAAACTGAGAAATTATCTCAAATTTGATTCATCTATGATTCAAAATTGAAATCTAATGATACATAATGAGAGATTAGGATGAAAAACACTCAATCTAACCCAAAGTCGCGCTCGAAATGATCCAATTGATTGCCGAATCAAGGGTTTTTCATTCTTCAATTTGAAGATAAATTTTGGCATTGAAGAGGCTATTTGTTCTTGTTCTCTCAACAAAATCTAATTTTTAAACACTCCTAGGATGCAGAAATTGATCTAGAAGAGGGGTAAAGCAACAGATTCAAGGATTGAGATGTCTAAGCAGTTCGATTAATTAAAACACACAAGAATAGTTTACATCGTAGAAAAATATGTGTATATATAAACAAAATTAGGCATAACTGTTCGATCTAACTCTTCATCTCCAATCAATGACTCAAATGTAACGCAAGAATGTAGATCGATGCCGTTATGTTGTGTCTATTCGATCGATGATGGAGTGTTCAGATTTCACCATGTTGTGGGTGAAGAAGAAGCGTTGCGAAATGCTTGTCATTTGATCTTCATCGAGCGTTCGAGATGCAGTCATGTGTCCATAAGAGTCCATTATGAACGTTCAATCTCAGTTGTTATAACTCCTAAGATGAACGGCTAAGATTAAATCATTTTGAAACAAATCGTCACCCAATGAGATGCTGCCACGCAGCCTCTTACTTAAGTGAAGATCCAGGCTCGATTTAAATACCAGAATCGGACACTTCTCATTGCGCCACATCACTTGTGCATAAAAAGAAAAAATTATATTCTTACATGAAAAAAATAAACGTAAATCGACAGGTATATAAATAGATTGTATATAGTGGGTTAGCATATATCCTAAAATGATGCTTAACCCACTAATTACCCTCAAGTGCACACATGCGCACACACATGCACATATGTGCACACACTCACACCACGTGGCATGTATACACGTCACCACGTGGTGACACATCATTTTGCCAGTGCGTCAGTGATAACATGCATATTTAACTTGAATTCTTATCAATATTTAACTAATAGTCATGCTTATCTTATGTAATTATGATGCATATTATCATAGTTTTACGAATTTTCTCCATTGGCATGCCATTTTACTAAAGTCCATATTTTATATTATTTAGGGTTAATTATATGTTTTATTGATGTTTGACCTTTTGCAAGGTCAAAAAAATGGAAAATTAACCATTTTCATTGATTTATTTTGACTTTAGTGGATGATTAAAAGAAGAAATTACAAGAAGAGAATGATGGGATGAATCAAAATAGAACTTCAAAGGGATTGACTTAATATTCCTTTGAATTCATCCTATTTTCTTCTTAAAATTTATATTTCAATGGGCATAGATTAAAGAAGACTTAATTTGTGATCTAATGGAGAAAATTTGAGGCCAAAAAATTTCATGTTTATAGATTTAAGATTGATAATAATAAAGGTAAAAATCATGTTTACTTACCTTTTGAGTGAGATCATACTCTTCTAACACACGATGCACCACCTCTGCTAAAATTATCCCTTGATGTGATACACCCAACTCCTCAACAGCGAACACTTGTTCATGAAGTCTCCACGTATCATCAATCTAATGTATTGTGATCCCAAGTATTGCCACATTATTTGTAGTTGTCCAAGTGTCTGTTGTAAGGGACACCTTTCAATTGGTCGAAGTAATTCTCTATCTTATCCCTTTCATCTTCAAATAGTTTCTCCATCCCTTATCGTCCGGAATGGCGGCTAGGAATCCCTGCTTCACCTTGTACTAACTAGTTGCAAAAAATTTAAAATTGAGGATGATCAAGTAGCACTCTTAAATTGCGTAAAAGGTGCATCTGTCTTTACAATTAAATCTATGCACTCTTTCTTTGTCTGCTCTGAATTCCTGCCTAAAAATTTCGAAGTCTTTAAGAAATAGTTTGTTAAAGTATTAGGAGCATTTGATGGCCTTAGTTGCTTATAAATCTCGACATGAAACCTTTCCAAGTGATTCCATAACTTGATTGTGCTACTACTTCTATCCCGCTTCACTTTTATCTCTTTCAATGGGGTAGCTACCTTAAAAATTTTGTATATATACTCATCGTCCGTGATCTTCATGAAATGTACTAAGACTGGTGAGGCTTTTCTTCGTTGTGAAGAGCTTGTAGCTATAGCACTTGTAGAAAAAAATGTTGATGCATTGTTTGATTCAATCTAAAAGAAAAAAATATAGCATTTCTAAGCTATGATCATATATTTTTAGAGATCAATGTAAAATAAAATGTACCTCATCTCCAATTGATTCCATTGATGACAATCTAAAACATAGGTTCAAAATTAGATTTAAAAATTAGATTTAAAAGAAAAAAATATTTAGAAACTAATTTGGGCCATCCATAATGGATATTAGTATAATGCATATCAATATGATATTTAAATAATATTTAATACTTAGGAATGGAAACAAGGTACTGAATTGATCAATCATAATGATCACAACAACAACAAAATAATATTGTAAAATACTGAATTATTTAGAACAAAATGATAATCATTTTTTTAAAATAAAAAATCAAATAAAGGAGGAATAGAACAAAGAGTAACAAATTGTCCAATTGATTTTCGCAAAAGTGATGTGAGACAAAGGAGGAGAATGAGGCATAATCGAACCTACCATTGTACCAGCTGCTTGTATAGCCCCTTGATTGAACGAGACTGTGAGATCATTGAAAACACACGGTCTAGTGTCAAAATAAAGTCCAAACTTACCAATTTTATGAAATAAATTCGAATTGAGGGGTATAATGGTAAATATGGGTCGAATCCACAAGGATTTAGGGAAATTCTTGATGATCTCTTCGAATTTGATCAAATCAGATGATGAATTGGTGATAGAAATTAGGGAAAATTGTATTTTATGAAAGAGGACTTGAAGAAAAATCCACATAATCAAAAATCAATGAATTTGACTTTGATTTCGCAAAGAAATTGAAGATTGAACAGAGGTGAAATTTTCAAAAATCGTAAGAACAAAATTACCGAAAATAAGACTCAAATTAAACTAATTAACGACTCAAAAACAAAATTAAACACTAAGCAAAGATAGATAAGGATAAAACATGATCCCTAACCCACAATTGCGATCGAATTGATCCAATTAATCGCCGGAATCATGGCTATTCATCAAAATCCAAAAATCGTGATTCGTGGAGTTCAAGCATAGATTTCTTCCTCGTCGATCGTCAAAATCTTGATCTCAAGCACTCCTCGAACATGGAAATGAGTCTAGAAGAGATTAGGATCAAGAGATTCAAGAGATTTGGTGTCTAAACAGTTCGATTTACTCGAACTGCTCTTGAATGCTTTACAATCTCGAAGAATATCTCAATTTATAAGCAATTTGGGCGTAACTGTTCGATGAAACGCATCAACGGCTCTGATGAAACACATCAATGCGAATCATTACCATTAAGTCGTGGCCATTGGATTGCGATTGGACACATCAGATGAAGCCACATCGCATGCATTATAAAAACGCATAAAAACGCACGACATTCGATCGCGATCAGACGCATCAGATGCGTTTTCTGTCGATTTAATCTCGATCGTTATAATTCTTCACAATCAACGATCGAGATTAAGATGCATCTGGTGAACCCGATTTCACCACGTACCCCCATCGCGTAAGTGACAATCAACGGCTCTGATTTCACGCACGATCGGACGTCTCATGATGCGCTACGTCGCATCATGCCTTTGATCATTGATCGCGATCGATCGGGGGATCTAGATTGTGCCATGTCACCTGCGCACTTTAAATAATCTGAAATTTTGATTTTAAATTTGAAAAATTTATTTTTAATTCCAGAAAATCTTTAGAAATTCATTAAAAATTCAGAAAAATTCAGAAAAATTTTGGAAAAATTTTGGGAAAATTAGAAAATTCATAACTTTCAAAATATAACTCCAAATTAATCCAAATTTCTTTCATTTGATTATAAATTTAATTATCTATCATTCTAAAAAGTAAAATTTAATAAATAACAAGAGATTTAATTTCTATTTCAAAAATACATTCATTTATTTAAGATTTTAACTTTAGAAAATTAAATGAATGTTTATTACAATGATTTCTCTCTTTATTTAACTTTAAAAACCACTTATAATCTCAATTAAGGATGGGTTATAAAATTATTTATCTTTAATTCATCATAATTAACCCTAAATTAAAGTGTTTTGAGATTATAATGACTTTTTCATAGAATGATAGATAAACACTCATAAATATGATAACATGCATAGGAATGAAATCTTTTATGCCTTAATATGGATTAATAATCATGTATTATCATGTCTAATTAGCATGTTATCACCCCTCCGATTTTGGTAATCCAAAAAAATTTCATATTTTAGCTTCCCTAGTTGTTCCCTCTCCATCTCCTCGATTACTTTACTACATCCTCTCTCTTCTTCCTCTCTTCTTTCTCAATTACTTATATAGTTATACTTATATTTTAGGCCCTGGATGTTCCTAAATACATGCTCTTCTTCGTTGGTTATGCTTGGTTCTTCTCGCTCTCTATCATCATCCTCATCCATCTGATAACCTATCATTTCTCATCTGATTACCATTCATTTTTCCTTTCTAAGATCACCCAAATTCAGTAGGATTAAAAATCTAATTCAGTCGCTTTTCCTCTCTCTTCTTCCTCACTCCACCTTAGGTCCCGAGAGAAAGATAAACGGCACACCGCACACAAAGAGAGGGAGCGAGAGAGGAGAGCGGAATGAAAACTTTCAAAAAATTTGTGAATTGAAAAACAGAAATATACGGAATGGCAATAGAAGAATCGTTCAGATGTGGAAACGTCCCACGTTACCCATATTCGAAATGGAAGACGGCGGCGAGAGAACGAATAATCAAGATTCGGTTAGATTTTGCCCTCTTCTTCTTTCTTGGCGAAGAGACGCAAAGAGATGCAGGAATAGGTTAGAGGTGTCGGGAATGAGGAGAGAGAAGAATACATTGATTATCTCTTCGGTCCAAGATCGAAGAGAGAATGAGGACCGAACTAAAACTGGACCCAGACCGGTCCAGCCCATTTTTTGGGACCGACGGTCTCAGTTCGGTCCGGCCGACCGACAGTTGGTCGGTCTTTAGCCTTCCCTACTTGTATGAGCACATTTAGTTGTGGTCATTCTCCCCCTATTTATAGGCATTTGGTATGAGGTTTTTTCATTAAAACCCTTCACCTCTTTAGTAGTAGGATCAAAAGATGAAATGACCTTCTAGGAAATTATATATAAAATTGCTAAGAGACTAGCAATCATTTAAGTTGGGGGGTGTGATAACATGCTACTTAAACATGAAAATATATGATTATTAATTCAAATTAAGACATAAATCATTTCATTCTAATGCATGTTATCATATTTTTGTGTTTAACTGTCATTTTATGAAAAAATTATTATAATCTCAAAATACATTAATTTAGGGTTAATTATGATGAATTAAGGATAAATATTTTCATAACCCATCTTTACTTCAGATTATAATTAGTTTTTAAGGTTAAATAATAAGAGAAATCATTTTATATACACTCATATATGTTTCTAAGTTTTAAAAGAAATGAGTGTATTTTTTAAATAGAAATGTAATCTTTTGTTATTTATTAAATTTGACTTTTTAAAATGATAGATAATTCAATTTCTGATCCAATAAAACAAATTTGGATTAATTTGGAGTTATATTTTGAAAGATATGAATTTTGTAATTTTTAGGGATTTTTTTGGATTTTTTCTGAATTTATAATCAATTTATTTAATTTAAAATCAATTTTATAAGTGCGCAAGTGACGTGGCACAATCTGGAGTATCCGATCAGGTGTCTAATCGTGACCGTTGATCGTCACTTAAGGCGGGGGGTACGTGGCGCATTCTGATTCGCTGATTAATCATTTTAAAATGATTTAATCTCAACTGTTGATCTAAGGAGTTATAACGGTTGAGATTAAAATCGACGAAACGCATATGGAGCGTCCGATCGAGATCAAACGGCGTGACGTGACATCATCTCGATGATCCATCGGAGATCCAACGGCCATGACTTAATCGTAACGATTCACAATCGTGTGTTTCATCACAGCCGTTGATTGAAGATTAAATGCTCAATCGGATGGTTACACCCAATTCACCTTATAAATTGAGATGTTCTTCAACATTGTAAAGCATTCCAGGGCAATTCGAGTAATCAAACTGTTTAGACACCAAATCCCTTGAATCTTTTGCTTACAATCGCTTATATACTCATTTCTGTGTCCACGGAGTGCTGAAAGTGAGATTTTGTTGAGAGATTAGGAAGAAATTGGTGCTTGAACATCAACGATGGTGCTTTCAAATTCGGAATGAAAAGCCTTGAATCCGATGACTAATTGGATCAATTCGAGTGCAATCTAGGGTTAGGGATCGTGTTTTATCCTAATCTTCCTTTCGTATAGCTTTATATTTCAATTTCGAATCATAATTTGAGTCAATTTCAATTTCAATTTTTGGTTTTTCGTGATTTTATTTTTTGGAAATTTCTTTCTTGTTCATTCGATGATTTCTCTGCGAATCTTGATCCAAATTTAATGAGTTTTGATTCCTTGGATTCGTCTTCGAGTCTTCTAACCAAAAAAATCAAAATCCCTAATTTCTATCCACATTTCATCGTCCGATTTGACTGAATTTTAAAAGATCCCTTGAAATTACCTTAATTCTTTGTGGATTCGACCCTTACTCACCACTATACTCCTTAATTTGTGATTATTTGATAAAATTAGTGAGTTTGGTAATTGTTTTGACTCTTGACCACATATTTTCAACGACCTCGCGGTTTCATTCCGTCGATACCGACCACCCAGGTATGATAATTGCCATTATTTGATCATTATAATTATATATATTAATTATTTTCATGAAATGCCATTCACTCAGGAAACATGTTCTAATGCCTTCCGAAGATGAAATTTATCGTACAGGATCCTCAATTCGATGTCATCTTGAATAATTTTGCCTTTTCCAAGGATTATAGTCTATTGCTCATGGGTATTGTTTTGAGAGGGCCGAGCTCTCACAGAATCACGCACGACTTGTTTTCTAATCATTGTTGATTTTTATCTGTACTGAAATTCACGATTCTATACGGCAAGCCTATTGTACTAAGGTTATTTAGAGTTTGTCATCGTCTTAGGCCACATCAAAGCTATGCTCTGTGTAGACTTATGATATGATAGACTCGAAGTGATCTAAATTTCAACCGCTCAATCTATAGAACTTTTTCTACAAAATATATCTATATTTCTATATTTATATATATAATATATATTACCACCGTCTCTACCATTTCCATCTATCCTTATCATCCCTTATCATCCACATCATTTGGGAGCTAAATTATCATAAGTGGTACCACCTTTGCTTTTAAAATTTCTTTTGTTTTCATGCATATTTGCTTTTAACCACGTCATTCCTTTAGATATAATGTCTTTTAATTTTCTTTTAGCCACCTCACATGTTCCATCCCAAAGATAGGAATACCTTTGCAATTGCAATCTTTTTAAGAGGAAGACGAGTTGAGGGGAATTCTAATGCACTAAGTAGCCTCCATTTTTTAGGGAAAGAGTGATGTATCTATGGAGAGGGTAAGGAATTACATCTGCTCATGAAAGCATAAGGATCTTTTCATCGCCATAGCATTAAACCCTAGAAATGCTCACCTCGATCATAATTGAGAATTAGATTCGAGCATTAGCCAAGGAGCACTACCTTATTATGCACTAAAGAAGTCAACCTAGAAATGGAATCTAGATCACTATGGTCCATGCTGTGAGGAAGAGTAATCATACTTTTATACATTTCACCTCTTTAGTAGTAGGATTGAGAAGTGAAAACGAGCTTGTAGGGAGATTATATAGTAAATTACTAAGAGACTAGCAATTATTCAAGTTGGGGGGAGGGGGGGAGGTGTTGTGATAACATGCAATTACATGATTATTAATGCAAATTAAGGCATAAAACATTCCATTTTTATGCATGTTATCATACTTTGAGTGCATATATCATTTCATGCAAATTTAAGTTATAATCTCAAAATGCATTATTTTAATGATAATTATGTATTTTTAAGAATATATTTGTTTAAGTAGATTATTCCCATTAATATTTGAGATTATAATTGTGTTTTAATGCTAAATAATGAGAGAAATTTTTTTATATATAGTCATTTATTTTTCTAAGTTTTAATTTTTAAAAGAAATGAGTATATTTTTTTAAAAAAAATATTCTCTGGTTATTTAGATTATTTGACTTTTTAGAATGAAATATAATTTAATTTCTGATCCAATGAAACAAATTTGGATTAATTTGGAGTTATATTTTGAAAGTTATGAATTTTCTAATTTTTAGGGATTTTTTCAGAATTTTTTTGAATTTTTATGAATTTAAAATCGATTTATTTAATTTAAAATTGATTTCATAAATCGCGCAGGTGGCATGGCAAAAATCTAGAGCGTCCGATCAAATCGAGATCGTCGATTCAGGCAGGGGGTGACGTGGCAGCACGTGGAGCATCCGATCGCGCGATTAAATCGCGATCGTCGATCATCACTTAAAGGCGGGGTACGTGGTGCATTATTACTCGTTGGCGAATCATTTTAAAAAGGATTTAATCACAGCCGTTTATCAAAAGAGTTATAACGGCTAAGATTAAAACCGATGAAAACGTATCTAAAGCAACAGATCAAGATCCAATGGATGGCGTTTCAAGTGTTACTTCTAAAGCGCGCCACGTGTCAAAATCTCGACGGTCCATCTCTGATCCAATGGCCCACGACTTAATCGTAACGATTCGCATCCACACGTTTCATCAGAGCCGTTGATTGAAGATGAAACACCAGATCGGACGGTTACACCAAAATTTGTTATAAATGGAGATGTTCTTTGACATTGTAATGCATTCATGAATGTTTTTGAATAATTGAATTGTCTAGACACCACCATACTTGAATCTCTTACTTCCAATCGCTTCTAGACTCATTTTCCCGTCGACAAAGTCATTGGAAGTGAGATTTCATTGATAGAATAGAGAGAATTCGTCTCTTGAACACCGATGATTGAGAAAACAATTTTGTGCGATCACTGAATATACACGATCTCGTGTCAAAACAAGTTCCAAACTCACCAATTAAAGGATTAAATCACTAATTAAGGAGTATAGTGGTGAATAAGGGTCGAATCCATAGAGAAATAAGGGAAATTTTTTAGATAGCTTTGAAATTCGATCAAATCAAATAATGAATTGAGGTGAGAAATTAGGGAATTTAGTATATTAAGAAAGATAACTCCAATACGAATCCACGGAATCAAAAATCACTTAATTTGGATTAGAATTTGCGGAGAAATCGAGATTTGAAATTGAGGTAGAATTTGATCACGAAAATAAGTGAAAAACTGAAATTAAAACTAAATTAAACTTAATCTACGATTCAAAATGTAAATCTAATACTAAATGATGAAAGATTAGGGCGAAAACACGTAATCTAACCCAAAGTCGCGCTCGAAATGATCCAATTAATTGCCGGATGCAAGGCTTTTCATTCCGCGCTTTTGAAAACGAAGTTTGGCGTTCAAGATGTGATTTCTTCTGATTCCCGCGATCAATTTCTGATTTCAAGCAGTCCTTGGACGTAGAAATGAGTCTTAAAGATGTGGAAATCAAAAGATTCTTAGATTGTGTTGTCTAGACAGTTCGATTTGCTCAAAAACCCAAGAATGGTTTTCCTTTGTGAAAAACATCTCAATTTATATACGAATTTGGGCGTAACCGTCAGATGTGTCGATTCGATGCGATCAATGGCTGAGATTAAACACCGTTTGACAAATCGATGTCATTAAGTCACGTCCATCCGATGTAGATGAAGCGTCCAGATTTTGCCACGTCGAGCGTGAAGAGAAGGCATCGCTTGACTTCGTCCGTTCGATCTTTATCGGACAATCGCGATGAATCCATGTGTCCATCGGGCGCATTCAATCTTGATCGTTATAACTCCAAGATGGACGGTTGAGAATAAACGTCATTTCGATTGAATTGTCGTCTAATTGGATGTTGACACATACCCCCGTAAGTAAGTGACATCCAACGCACATGATTTAATCATGCGATCAGACGTCTTACAGTGCACCACGTCACCGGAAATCAAAATGAAATAGAAATAGTCGCACATGGAATAAAATCGAATGTTTTATCGTGTATATAAGATACAAGACATTAGAGGGTTAGCTTAAATCCTTAACAGATGCTTGATAACACACGAATTTATGACTTTAAACTCTGCATATTACATGAATACTTAGCTTAAAATGAACATATTTGTGTGTTATCATGATTAAATTGCTTGATTTTGCCTTCAGTATGATTCTCTGATAATTCCTAATTTTTTTAATAATTGTATAATACTTTTAGATTATAAACTCACATGGAAATGAGTTTTTAAAGCAAAATACATTTTTTTGGATTTTATAAATGGTTTAAATGAATTTTAGAGCACTTTGAGGATTTTATAAATCGTAGCAAATCAGTTGTTTTTTTCTCTTTGTTTTGTTTTGTCATTTTTCGTCATTTTGTTTTCGTTAAGCTTTCTTTTTTGTCATTTTGTATCTGAATCAGAATAAGAGAGCGACATGGCGCTCTCTTATTTGTGCTAAAGGAAGGAATCTGCGGCGAAACTAATCGTCGCAGATTCCTCTCACTTACCTTTTTGGGATTATATTATTTATCATTTATTATTTACCTGTGCAGGTGACGTAGAAAAGATCCAGCGGTTGGTTCGATGGTGACATGGCACGATCTCAAGGACTAATTGATTGAGCACTGCTAACGCAAGAGATCACCAAATCAACGACCAGAAACGTTCAAAATTGAAATGTTGATATCTTCTGATCTAGCCGTTCGATTGGGCTGAAATTTTGATGGGAGACTAATCTCACCGTACTCTTTCCATCCGCTTGTTGAATTTTCCGCCGGATTCCTAGAGATCCCGAAAATCAATCCTATCCATCGGTTTGGTTGGAAGCCTTAAATCTGAAAAGTTCTCCTCCTCCCACTCCGAATTTCCTTGTCTTTTGGCTCTCTCTTGACACCAGGTCACCAACAGGAAGAGGGGAGAAGCTTAGGCCCAAGCTGGTCATCGTGGGATGCCCAAGTTTGCTCTGGAGAAGGAGATCAAGAAGAGCTCGACATCGTAGTGGACCAAGCGCCACCAGGCCTAGGATTGGCACCAAAAACGGGGTTTGTGTGAAGGTTCTGATGAGAGATCTTCTTGTAGGCCTTTCCTAGAATTCTGTAGTTCATTTTCATTTGCTTAAATCATAGGATAATCCATTTGTCTTCATAAGTTCTACTTAGATCACCAATTTTTCTCTACACTCTTATACCTTTACTCCATTCCTCTCATCTCTTCATTCCATCATCGCTCAATCTCTATTCCATCCAATCATCATTCCTTCCTAAAGTAGCTATAACTTTAATTATTTCTTACTTCATATCCATCCTCTCATCTCTTCTTCTTCTTCTTGTTTCCATAATTCTTACTCACCCAAAAGGTGTTCGATGGAATGCTCCTACAGGGAAAACCCCTTTGACTCTCTAAAAAAACTCTTAAAACACTGTCCTTCTCCTCTAATTAAAACTACAGAAACCTAATCCATCCAATTCAATTCACCATCTCTATAAATTTCTCTTCTAACTTCTAATATTCCCTACTATAGGTATCCCTTCCTTCTTCTATCTTAGTCACAAGCCTCATTACCTAGATTCCCTAAGGATCGACCCTTGCTTACTATTGTCCTAAGTGAGGTATTATAAATGTATTGCATGAATTAAAAACACAACAATGATATAAATTGACGCAAGTTTTAGTTCATCAATGCTCTAACCACTAATTAATATCACGCGCACACGTGCGCACTCACACGCGCACACGCGCACATGCGCATACATGTCACGCACACACGTCACACACACGTGTATACGTGTCACGCGCACACACGTCCACGTGTCACCACGTGGTGACGCTATGTCACGTTAGCGAGCGGTTTAAAAACATTTTATTATTATTTTTTTAATTATTTAAAAATAAAAAATAGAGTTAAATAAATTCAGAAAAATTCCAAAAAATTCCTATAAATTTGAAAATTTATAACTTTCAAAATACAAAATCCAAATTAATTCTAATTTATTTTGTTGGATCAGAAATTGAATTATCTATCATTATAAAAATTCAAAATATTATAATAACAAGAGAATAATTTTAATTTAAGAAATACACTCATTCATCTTATAAAATAAATTCAGAAAAAATATATGAGTGTAAAAAAATATATCCTCTTATCATTTAATCATTAAAATATAATTATTATCTCAAATATAAATAGGATTAGAATTACATTATTTAATTATGCATAAATATCCATAAAATGACATATTTTTAGATCATAACATGAAATTATATAAAATGATATAAATATGCTTCAAATATGATAACATGCATACAAATAGAATATTTAATAGTTTTAAATTGCATTAATAATCATGTAAATTCATGTACAAATTTCATGTTATCAATGATCGTCTTCAAAATCGTAGAATGAATAGCCTTGAATCCGGTGATTAATTGGATCATTTTGATCGCTATCTCGGGTTAGATTATGTGTTTTCCTCCTAATATTTTGTCATGTATCATTAGATTGTAATTTAGGATCGTAGATTTAGTTAATTTTGTTTTTAATTTTAGATTTCTCTCTCTTCGCGTTTGGAAATTTCTATCTAATTCGCTTTTTGATTTATCCATGAATCGTGATCCAAATTGAGCGATTTTTGATTCCATGGATTTGTCTTTGAGTTTTCTTTCCAAATCTATCAAAATCCATAATTTCTCACCTCAATTCATTGTCTGATTTGGTCAAATTTCAAAAGATATCTCAAAATTCCCTATGATTCTCCGTGGATTCAATCCTTATTCACCACTATACTATTCAATTCGTGATTTAATCTTAAAATTGGTGAGTTTGGCAAATAGTTTTGACACGAATTGGTGTGTAATCAATGATCGCGTCAATTCGGTCCATGACTTCACAATCAAAATTTCTAATTCATTTTAAGGATTTCCTTCTCCTACCACGAAAATCGACACTTTCTGTTCCTAAAATCCTTGTGGATAGACCTAGCGAGCTATACACCTGATAACTCACGTTTTTAACTCTAAGTTATGCATACTATAAGGCTGAATAATTAATGTTTATGTTGTTTAAATGCATAATTACCTTGATTTGAGTCATATTTAGATCATTCATAGTTTGAATCTTAAACCCCTAACTTGTAAAAAATTGCAATGAATTGTCTAGTCTAAGCATTTAAATAGCATTTCATGCATGAACTCAAGGCCTAAAGGGATGAAGAATGGAGTTTAAAGGGGTTTCAAGGCTTCTCCAAGAATTCTTGAATAATCTTTCCAAGTGTTTTGAAGGAGATTCCAGGACTTAGCCGCATGGAAGACCCACTCTCCCCTAGACAACTTATAGCTTTTTGTGTGGGTAGGCATAAACCTCAAAGGATTTCCATGATTTGGCGGGTTTTCCGCAACTTTTCAAGCCATTCCCAAAGGAAATGGAGTGCTGAGGGCCTATCTCTAATTATTTCTCAAGCGGTATTGTATTGCAACGAGAAACATCCAAAGGAAGGAGGAGAGAGAGAAGGGCGGTGACAGGGCGTGACCAGATTGGCCGTGGAGAAATTAAAGAGGAAACTCTTTCTCTCTCTCCCCCCCCCCTCAAGAGGCGATCCAGGGAGCTTGCGCCAATGATTGGACGACACATATGACATTGCTAATCATCAATGCTCAAATTTCGAGGCGTGTTGACCCTAATTTCACTCCAAGGTCACTAGAAGAGAGAAAAAAAGAAAAAGAAAAAGAAAATGGGGTTTTAATCTGATCCAACATCCAGGAATTCTCAGATTAAAAACCATGATATCTAATGATCCATACGTCGGATCGGGCCCTAATTTCGATGGCAACTTTGTCATTCTCACCTCTTTCCATCCAAATCAAAATCCCTTAAATCAGAGGTGAGGGGGATGTTGTATTTCATTATGGATCATTTGGCTTTCTTCCAAGTGAATGGAGAGGGCATTTGTCTGGAGTCCACTTCTGATCAATTGGGAGTGTTTTTTGAGGAGCGAAGGAGCTATTTTAGTAGGAAGTGAGGGTGCAACACTGCCTAGGGCCAGGTTTGGGGGTGACACCTAGGTAGAACTTCTCCCTTTGATTTCCTTCATAATCCTCATCAAATCTAGGGGATCTTGGTTCAAGGACGTAGCCAAGATCACGAGTTTTCCATAGCCTCCCAGAACGTCTCAAAACTCGATCTGTAGCTCAAGTTATGACCAAACAATTTTTTGTGTGTGCTCTGCGCGTTGGAACGAGGCAACTAAGCGCTGACACTCCAACAGCCCATCTAGTGTCATTTTGAAATGAATTTGAATTTAGAAATAGTTTCACCTAAATTTAACTTAGGATTTCCTCCAAAATTAAATACCTTGAAAATACCAATCAATTCTGAACGAAAAATCATTAAACTAAACTCTAATCTCTGCAGATCACGACCCTACTTACATCTATACTAAGTAGGAAAATTATCAATGTTTTGATTGAATTGAAATTAAACGAAAAATTACCTCATAATTTGAACACAAAATTCTATTCATCAACACCCTAATTACCCTAGTTGCTTCATAGTCTCTTAGCTTATTAATGGTAACTTTTTTGAGCTTAAACACAAGATGACTTTAAGGTCATCATTCACCAGGAAACCTATAATATAAAGGATTTGGTGAAGAGAAATGGAAGGATTGGCAAGAGTAGTTGACAAAACGTTATATGTGGTCGTTAAAACACACAAAATTTGATCAAACAAAATTTATAATTCTGAACTCATAATGACAAAGATATAAAATCAAATATAGTGTACGTATTGGGTCGATCCACAGAGAACAAGGTTGACTTTTATTGTAGAGTTGACTTGGTCAAACTTAGGTTTAATTAGGATTTTAAAGAAGTGGAAATGATAAATAATCAATAGAAATAATAGAAATATATGAGAGAAGATAATTTAAGATTTAAGTCCTCTCATTTAATAGAGAAATGTCAAAAGTCAAGGTCAAAGCGTTGACTTTGACCAGTAGTTGACTTTCTATAAAATCAGATAACCAAAGGTCTCAGAAGATTACGAAAATTATATATTCAAAAACTAGAGAGAAAATATAATTTATTGATATAAAATTTGTGATTTTTCAAGAAGAATTGGATTTATTATGAATTATTGAAAATCAAAGATCAGAAAAATCCCGAAATGAACACTTCGGTGAAAATCTTCAAATTGACTAACCAAATGATATCTAAATCATGCAATTGATAGATCAATAGATGCAAATTGATAAATCTTGCAAAGCTTGTTGTTGCACCAAGAGCTGTTGTACCAGGTGCTAAAGCATGGGTGTTTTGTATCCATTGGGCAAAGATGGGTTGTAATTGTATAGCGATATCTGAAACATATCTTGAGGACGCCCTAAAGCGCTAACAACTAGAGGATTCCAAAGAGACCAAAATTGTCAAATTCCAATTTCTATTTTAAGAGTAATTGATCTGCAAGTCAACGCCCAAATTCGGATTAAAAATGAACAATGGTTGGTCAAACGTTAAATTGAGGGGTCAAATGATCATGAAATTTCACGAATTTTCTATCCCCAGAAAGCTGATGAAACAAGGAATCCCCAAAAAGCTGATCGAAGAACTAGTCCTTCCGCGTTCACCTTTTTTTACTACTAATTTTCTCCACAGAATCAAGTGATTCGGACTTAAGATCAGAGAGATATCCTTATTTCAAAATCAACAAAATTTTGAACCGAAATTGGGCGAAAATGAAGAACAAAACGACTTTTAAAGTGAAATTAACTACCTAAATCTAATCTAAACACAAATTACCATCAGATGAACGATCGATTCTCACTACTAACCCGATTGCCGCAAATATTTGGCTTCAATTCACGCGGATTGAAGAGTATCAACTTGATTTCTTCATCGGCGGACATTTGGCGTTCAAGGGGAGAATTCGATCGAATCCGACGATTAATCACGATGAATACTGCTCCAATCGGATCGCGATTGAGTCTAGATGCAGGGGAACGTGATGAACTCAAGTTCTTCCTTCAAAATTACTTAATTGCTTCATGATTCGATCAAAAGTTGAGATACAAGGGGAATAACATCGGTTTTTATAAGAGAAATCTCCGCGAAAATCGGAGACCGTTCGACCTGATGAAGCCTGGTTGGATGGCCACGATCGCGCGCGTGAGATGACCCATGATCCCACAACGCTGGCCCATGTTCCTCCTTTCATATCGCCCGATCCGATTTCAATTGGACCGTTGTGATGCCTCCACGCGTTGCCCAATTATGCGCCGATTTCGCGATCAATCCGAAGCGTCCGATGGTTCACTTACGCGATCAACGGCTCGATTTAATGCACGTGCTGCTGATGATGATCGGGTGGACTCGGGTCCACCCGATCAACGCGTGTTATGTTGACGCTATCGCATCCAACGCTCGTAGTGTGGCCACGTGTCCTGCGCATTTGAAATCTCTAGGGAACTTAGTCCCACACGGAGGAAATGAGAGGAGAGAGTGAGTATAAAATGTAGAGGGGCGTAACGCATTTGCGTTACCGCCCCAATTATCTCACCAGGGCTCACTAACCCGTGGGCCCTTCAAATGCCAGCCCCCTCACTCGCCATGTGGAGTCCCCTCGGGCGTCCGCGTGGACTCGTGTTGCCCCTGCCACGCGTCTACGTCCACTTGGGCCACCTAGGCTCCCCGTGTGAGCTCGAGTGGCTCTACCACGTGGCCTTGCGTGCCACGTCGCATCCGCGCGGGTCCCGCGCACCACGTCAGCTCCGCGGGTCTTGCGGAAATTAACCCCCTTTTTGCAATTTTAAATAAGGAAATAAATCAAATAAAATTCGAAAAAATCCAAGAAATTTAAAAATCAATTACTTTAAAAATATAACTCCTTTTTAATTCAAATTTTCTCCATTTGGATCACAAATTTCTTTATCTTTAATATTGTGCCATCTAGAAATACAAATTAAAAGAATCATAATAGATGAATTTAAAATAAACATAGATAATTTCTTATGGAGTCTATTTTAATTCATCTAACATTCTCTTCTTAAAATTAAATCTTCTAATCATCTACAAAAGTCAAAGTAGGGTAAGTAATTTCTATTGATTTAACCTTGCAGAAGATTAATCATCAATAAGGCACATAATTAACCCTAAATTCTGCATACATATGAACTTTAGTAGAATGACATACTAATGGAGAAAATTTATAAAAACTATGATAACATGCATGATAATTACATAAAATAAGCATGAATATTAGTTAAATAAGATAAGAATTTAAGTTAAATATGCATGTTATCAGTAGTACCACGACCTTAGGCTGAACAAGGTCGACCATTGGCAATGGTAACAGGGGGATGGGAGGGGTAGGGTGATATGACAATAAGAGCACTGAGGTTCTAGTCATATGAGAGGAATCCCCCGAATTGATAGTTCATGACAGTGAAGAGGAAGTAAGGAAAGTGGATGTACATGACATGGAGGGAGCCGAAAAGCAAGGCGAGGTTGGTTGAAGAAGCGGCTCCAGTACTCCTAGAGCAGAGAAGTGTGTCATCCTCACTTGACATCAAGGTCACATGATAATAGGGAGCAAGGATGCTGGGTGGAGCTGGACAAAAGGGAGCCGGAGGAGTCACAACTGTTTGGACAGAGGGAGACTTGCCAAATTACATATAACATTTATTAGCCAGATGATTTTGCTTGCCATAGTGAGGATGTAATAGAAAGGAGTTGCGGTTGTGCTGACGAGGAGGATGTCTGTCATTAGAACGGGGAGAGAGACCATCATCGTGAACCCCGACGAGTAGAGACCACCATAGTTGAGGGAGGAGTCATATCATTTAGAGTACAAGAAAGAAGGGGAGAAGGCATACCAATCGTGACCCGAAGAGCAATAGAGAAAAGGGAAGTAAGGCTAGTTACACAATCACCAAAGAGAAGAGAGCCCCTAATATGAGACATGATGGAGGATGAAGCCCACTAAGATAGATGCCAACAAAAGAGCTCCTCGTGATAACGTGTCAGTGTCACAAGGTTTGTGGTGGGGGTTTGATAAAGTTTGACCTTGTGAAGCTAGGCTTGCAAGTGATTGAAATGGGTCTGAAGAGAGAGATCGTCTTGCTTTCATGTGAGAAGAGACTTGATGATCTCTACCACAAGACTAATGTTGATATGGTTTCTAAAGGGAGCGTGTCGGCTTGATGCACGTGAGAGACTTGACGACGCTTTTCTTGATGTTATGAAGCATCCAAGTGATAATGGTCAAGTCGCATTGCGTTTAAAAAATATAAGACAACTTAGAGACAGAGGGTCGTCAATAAAATGCTAGAGAAGATTATGAAACTCAAAATTGGGTTCCTAGGTCATATAATTATTTTCGTTAAAATTGTAGGTATGTCAAGTAAGTTATGTCGCAATTGAAAGACAAGGCATAGAAGTCGACAGAGTTGGAAGCACTATATGCAGGAGAATCATTGGAGTGTTGGCCTAGGGTGCCTCGGAATAGGTGTTAACAAAGTATCGACACCCGGAATCAAAGAGAGTGGAGATGACATCGAATCCCCAGATCATGCCTTATATTGTTGGCCAAGACTTGATGATATGTAGGGCTGATGGATGTTGGCATGAACAGATGCACCATCTAAAGCAAAATGATGGATGGTGCATGGCCAAGTAGCATCGGACAAAGTGGAGTAACAGATGGCACCCATTCGGGTTGACAGCAACAATACTTGACAACGGAGACAGCTCTAGACGATGATAAAAAGGAGATTGTGCTAGAGTGGGATGAGCTGATGCGCCAAACATGATGAATGTAATGCCTAACAACGACAACAGTGGCGAGAAGAGTTATGGTTTTGATACCATGTTGACGTTGAGAGCAATTATATATTAAAAAAGAGAGTACAAAAGACCCTGATTTTAGAAGGGCAGATAAGGGGACCTAAGTGGGCTGGGATCCCGATACCACCATTAGACATTTTTAAAATCTACTCAATACATATTATCTCTATATTATGAGCTTTATTATAATAAACTATTTATGACTATATAAAATGTAGGAGATATAATTTATGTCATGTCCATGTATAGTATAGGAGATATGATCTATAGGCAACAATATTTATATATGATACAAGCCATGTCATCTGTCATGCAAATAGAGTACAAGATTTACTCTATATTGTATAGAAGAATGACATCACAAGAGTATATATCATCATGATGTCACCAATTATGTCACCATGTCTTCTTTATGATTGGATAACCAGGGTCTGCTTATGTATGTAGGTTTTTTTTTCTGAGAAGCTAAGTCGTGAAATTCGGTGGGTTTACCTAGCTATTTCTTCTTTTGGAATTAGACTTGAAAAATAATTTTTAATTACAAAAATGTCACTGAAATTAGAGGTCGGCGTTGCCGCGTGTTTTCCTGCCCTCTCTCACAGCGCCACGTGGAAACCACGTCATGGCTTCAGGCCCGGCCGGGCGAGCCGGCTCACGTGCTCTATATATCTTCTATTCGATTCTGACCGAGTCTAGGGTTTCTCTCGACTACTCCGGAGGATTTACATAGCTATTTCCTCTTTTGGAATTAGACTTAGAAAATAATTTTTAATTACAAAATGTCATTGAAATTAGAGCTCGGACTTGCCGCGTGTTGTCCTGCCCCTATCTCACTACGCCACGTGGAAACCACGTCATGGCTCCAGGCCGGCCGGGCGAGCCGGCTCAGGTGCTCTCTATAGTCTTCTATTCGATTCTGACCGAGTCTAGGGTTTCTCTCGACTACTCCGGAGGGAGAAAAGATATTTTCTTGCTCGGCGATTCTAGGGATTTCGATCTGTGCGAAGATGCCTCCTCGGGCGGTGAAGAAGGCTGGAGGATCGGCCTCTGGTGGCGCGAAGAAGACGACGCCCCGGGCGAAGGCAAAAGCTGCTGCTGCTGCTGCGGCTGCTGCGGCGGCGCAGGCGGAGAAGACGGTTCAGGAGGAGGTTCCGGTGAAGGCGGTAGAGGTGACGCCTCCCGAGCCGGAGATTCAGCCCAAGGTTAATGGTTCCGCTGGTATGTATCTTCCGATTCCTTCAAATAATTCTTGTTCCTTTCTAACTTCGGTTAATATCTGTAGAACTTTCGTTTCTGTATTTCTTTGTGTCTACTTGGTATCTTCTGTTATATATTTTTATGTGTATTATCTGCTATCCTTTTAATTGAAAGTTTCTGGTTGTTTTCTTTTCTATGCTTGGAGCTTTTGGAGTCTTAATATCTGTACATATCTTTTTATTTTCTATATTTCGTCAAAACTACTCAATATCTGTTTTTTTTCTTGTTTTCACATTCTCTGTTATCATTTTAAATGGACAATTTTCTCGTTTTTTTCCTCTTAATGCTTAGAGATGTTGAATTTTTAATATCTCTATGTAGTCCTTTATTTTTTGTAGTTCGTTGTATGTATCCGTTGTTTTTTCTAGTTTTTATTCTTTTTTTAATCAACTTTGCTAGTTTTTATTCTGTTATCAATTAAATCGAAAATTCCTGTTGTTTTCCCTTTTTATTTTTGGAGTTTCTGAATTTTAATCTCTTTGTAGCCCTTTATTTTCTGTATTTCGTTTTATCTGACCGGTATCTTTCTGCTATCATTTTTTCTTTGTAAAGGTTTAAGGGTTTTCTCTTCTTTCATGTTATTTAAGTTTTTGTAACTTATTTTATGGTTTGCAGTGCATTTTCTCTGTCTATCTTTTTTTCACATAAGTATGGCAAATAAATTCGTTTGTAGTATTCTATAATTTTTTCCCACCGCCATCTGCATGCTTCCCTGTAATTATCGATGAAAATGATCCAGATCATTAATAGTCTGGGATATACAAATTCCTCCTTTGGAAGAAAAAAAATGTGTTGTACATCCTGGAGCTTCATTACATTTTTTTTCTGTGCATCTGCGCACATGAGTTAAATTCTTCTGGAAACTTCTTCGGCGCAGAGGAAGAGATTACAAAAGAGGTTTTTGTCGAGGAAGATAACGACGAAAGATTAGATCTTGATGATACTGAACTTGAGTATGATCCTGAAGAGGAACCAGTTGAAGATAATGAGAAAGATATCAAGAACGAAGTTGAATCGGCAGAAGGTGATCCAGGTGAGGGAGAGGAAGAGGAAGAGGAGTATGAGCAGGATGACGCAGTTGATGAAGCTGATGAAGGAGAAATGGTTGAAGAAATAGAGAGTGATGGGGAAGATGTTGAAGGTAATAAAGACGATGAAGAGACTGAGGATGCGCCAGTTGATGCTGCTGATAATGAAGAACAACATGATGTGCTTACTGAACATCGAAAGAGAAAGGAGTTTGAGGTCTTTGTGGGCGGCCTGGATAAGGAGGTGACTGAAGATGAGCTGAAGAAGTTCTTCAGCGAAGTGGGTCAAGTGATGGAAGTTCGCCTGATGAAGCATCCTGTTACAAAGAAGAACAAGGGTTTTGCTTTCCTTCGATTTTCTACTGTTGAAGAAGCAAAGCGAGCTGTTGCTGAAATGAAGAGTCCAGTGGTAATTTTTATGTTCCCATTTAAGGAGCAGAAAAGGCATTCTTAGAATGTTTTCTGGTGCTTTGGTTTTTCAGATCAATGGAAAACAATGTGGCGTGTCCCCTTGCCAAGACAATGATACTCTCTTCCTAGGCAATATTTGTAAGACATGGACAAAGGAACACGTATGTAACTTACTCCTAATGATTTTTAGGTCCAAAATATATGCTTACATGAGATGATAACATGATTTCAGCTGAAGTCGAAATTGCAGCAGTATGGGGTTGAAAAAATGGAGGACCTTACGCTAGTTGAAGATAGCAACAACGAGGGACTAAATCGAGGTTTTGCTTTTCTGGAGTTTCCATCTCGTAAAGATGCAATGGAAGCGTACAGATGCCTTAGGAAGAGGGATGCCGCATTTGGTGTTGACAGACCTGCTAAAGTTTCGTTTGCAGATCCTTTCATTGAACCTGATGACGAGATTATGGCACAGGTTTACATAAACTTTATTGCAGTGATGTGATCTATGTTGAAGTCTGCTTGTAGAAAGCTTATTTTCACTGTTCAATGGCGGTATTTCAGGTGAGAACTGTCTTCATAGATGGTCTTCCTGTTTCATGGGACGAAGAACGTCTCAGAGATCATCTCAAGAAATTTGGGCAAATTGAAAAATTGAACTTTGCCCGAAATATGCCTCAGGCTAGAAGGAGAGACTTCGGTTTTGTCTCCTTTGATAGTCATGACTCTGCTGTCAAATGTGCAGAAAGTATCAATAACACAGAGATTGGTGAAGGGGACAAAAAGGTCCTTTTATTATTGAATTATATCAAGTCTGGGCTGTCTTTTTCATTTTATGTTTATATTGATGCATTGTCATACAGGTTAAAGTGAGGGCTAGATTGTCACGTCCAATGCCAAAGGTTCGAGGAAAGTTCAGCCGCAGAACAGACAATTTGAAGTCAGAGAGAACAATGTTAAGGGGAGGTCGTTTTTCCTATGGTCGGTCTCACTCTAACAGAGAACTAGGTCAAAGCTCAAGACCTGTTAGCAGTCGTGCCCCAGCAGGATCCCGTGTGGCCCGAAGACCCTCAGACCCAAAGCCTAGGCGGCCTGTAATGGGATCTAGTGAGAGAATTAGGGATCTACCACCCCCAGGGCGCTCTTACGAGCGAAGACCACCAGGTAAAAATCCATCATTTGATTTCCAAATTTTAGCTGCCAATGATTATTCATTTATTGATATTTGACTTATTTTGGGCAGTTGACCCATACCCTAAATCAACATCAAAAAGGGATATAATCAGGCGGGAACTTCCCCCTAGAAGCAGAGCTCCCATTGATTACCCTTCCAGAGAGCCAGTTGAAAGGCGTTCATTCTACAGGGACGAATATATGCAGGGACCAAGTTTTGCTGAAGAAGCACCTAGAAGTGCTCGCACATCTGTTCGGAGAAACTATGATGATGAAGCATATGGCCGAAGAATTGAACGCCCCATTGCAATGTATCGTGAAGGCCACAGCCGTGATTATGAGCCTATTTCTGGCTCCAAGCGTCCTTATGCTGCAATTGTATGTATTTTCCTATTCCTCTTTTATTTATATATTAATCCTATTTATGTACAAGACTAGGAGTTTTTATGCATTACTGTTATATATAACAGGATGATGTTCCCCCTCGCTATGCTGACATGAATGCTCGTCCAACAAGACCTCGCTATGATTATGGAGTTGGTGGCAGCAGTGATTATAGTTCATACAGTGAAAGGTTGTTTTCTGATCTATCACAGATAATCAATGAATATTTATTTTAAAGATGCATCATGAATGCGTTTTGTTTATTTCTAGGTTGTCTAGATCTAGTGGAGGATATGGGAGCAGCCGGAGTTCTTTTTCTGGTCAGGAATCGCATCCTGGGTACAGTAGCAGTCGCTATGGTATGAATCCTTCTGAGCATTTTTGCTATAGAAATAATTGAGAATCTCATTCTTAATTTTTTTTTCTCTTGTGCTTGGTTTTAGCGGCTGCAAGAGGCAGTGATGTCAGGGGAATGCATTCTTCTGGTTACAGTGACAGTTCCTATGTTCCTCGATCTCAAGTAACTAATACCATATTTAGCCACTGCTTTTTCCATTATTATGAAACTCTTTTTTAAAACTAGTAAATCAATCTAGGTTGGAGGGGGCTCTTCTTCCTATTCATCACTGTACCCGAGTCGTGGAATGGGTGGAAATGGTTACCTGGGCACCAGCGGATCAGGATCCTACTACTAGGGTGCGCTTTCTTTCCCTTTTTAGTATTCCTTTCTCTTTCTTCATATTTCATTTTTCTGTTATGATTTGTCGTCAAAGAGACCCAAGTGGTTGCCCGAATCTATCTCAACCATGTCTACTGGTTCAAAAAAGGTCACTTGCTCGCAAGAGGCATTATTTGGACGCATGTGGCTTCATATTCTTCACTTGTGGATTTGCTTCAGGTCAAAGTCATTTAAAGTCATATGCATGCAAGGCACTTGGAAATTTTGAAGCTTCTGGATATGATGCCTGTGCGCTTTGGATTGACTGCCTTTTAAAGACTGAGGGGGAGGGAATATCATGAGAGAAGTTCAGTATCCCAAGCCTTGGAATTTACGCTTGATGTTAGTGCAAGTTGCAGTGTTTGACTCCGGTCAATGCATGAAACTTGGTTTGTGTTTAAGAGATTTCCTTTTGCTTTATCTCCAGTGAGAACTGCATCAGAATTAGGGTTGTGTTTTAATGGATGGAGAGAAACAGAGATAAGGCGATCTGGGTCCAGTAATTTGGAAAATATCTGTTTTGGATAATCTTAAATGATGTGGTTTCTCTCTTGTCAATAGTCAGCAGACGGCTCTTTTTGCATAGAGAGATGGTTATTACTCTCTCCTACTGGAAAAAATGATTTTCCTCATCACTTAAAGAGAAGGTTTAGGGGAGAATCATACCCATGTTCTGGAGCGAGTGGACCCAGTTCTACTTACTTGGTATCAAGATTTCTTCTCTCTTTAACTAGTAGGCATACGGATTTGAACTATACTCTGCTGGATCATTCACATGTTCTGGTTCACTTGGACCCAATTCATTTACATCGTATCAAGGTTTCCCTTCTCTCTCTAACATTTGAGCATACAGATTTCTGTTTGTGGTAAGCTGGATCACGTGGACTGAGATCTGCTTATGCCGTATCAAGATTTCCCTTCTCTGCCTTGTGGGCATAATTCCATAAACCTAACTAAACTGGATGCACACGCTCTGATCCGATAATTCCATCAAGATTTCCCATTTCTCTCTTCCATGCAGGCTTAACTGGATCGTACCGATGCTCTGATGGAATTGGTCCCAGTTCTGTCTGTATCGGATCAAGAAATTCCTACTTGCTCCATCTGGTGGGCTTTAAACGTTCAACTATATGCCACGCGGATTATAACCATGATTTGAAACCCATTTCTGTCAGTGCCGCATCAAGATTTCGTTCTGTATACCTTGTTTGCACAACTTGAATTAAAGTAGGGTGGATCTTGTCCATCTTCTGACCGAGATGTGGGGATATCCAAGAGAGTTTTCCCTCCTCCATGCGAGGAGGAAAAAGATTTGTCATTAATTGATCTGTTTCTACATAATGCTCGGTTCAAGCTTTGGTTTTTTATGTGGTTGCTACATAATTACATTGTAAGTTTATGTGTTCGGTGTTGTAGCTAAACCGATGCGGGTTTTCCTGGCCAGGATGAGAAGAAACCCGTAAACTATCCTGCGACCAGTGGGCAAAAACACTATTGGTGGTAATGGTCTGTGCTGGTGTAGGAGTCTTGTCCCTCGTTGATTTACAGACATTGCAAAATGTTGCTAGATGATTGAGATGGGATCAACGCTGAAAGTCGTTGATTTCTCTTGCCTAACACGAGTAGTTCCAGTCGATAATAACAATGAATGGAATTAGGTTTTCTTGTGCGGAGCCATCCTACAAGAGACGATTCCACTAGATCGAGAAAATAGTATTCACGCTTGGTTTTTGAGTGGGAATATAAACCGATATCCTTCATCTTTCGGAGGATCATAAAACGAAAGGAGCACGGCGTGTAAATTTCCCAATCATGAGCGAGACATTTGTCGCATCGTAATGAACTTCTCCCCCTGATCTGACATGAATGAACTTCGCTAGCTACCGCGACGAATACGGCAATAGATTGTCGGGTCGTGAAGAACAGAATAGTCCGCTCGTAGCTGATGCCTGTTATCTTTTCAAATCGTCTTATAACTTGGTGAGTCATATCATCTTGTGTAGCATATTGCTATCTTTGACGTGATTTTTCTTGTTATCGAGAGAATTGCGTTGTGATTTGGCTGACGTAGGCAGCCCATATTCCTTTCTGTCACTCTGGCGTTGTACATGTTTTTCTTCTCTCTCACTCTCTCGGTGAGTCATTATTTTTTCCGGGGAGAAATTTAGATTGTAAAATATATTTTGTAAATTTGAGTGAAGAGTTATTCTTACGAATGATAGGCATAATGACCGCTGAGGCCTCCCTCTCTCTCTCTCTCTCTCTCTCCCTCCCTCCAATGGTTGCCACGTCCCAAGTGCTCTCCAATTTGTCTGATCAGTGATTGAAATTAAATTTATAAAGTTTCATTTCGAATTGAAAATGGCATCTGAAATAACTTTTTCAGATTAAATTGACATCAATAATAAATCAACCTGAAATAATTTATTCGAACGATTATTTGATCAACTGAAAAGAATTGTGAGTGAATATGAGCCTTCGTGGTAATTCTGTAATATCCCTCATGTAAGGTACCCCTTCTGATCACTTCCCTCATTCTTAGTTTTCACATGATATCACTTCCCTCATTCTGTAATATCACTTGCTCGTGACTAGGGTTTCGTTATCGGTGATAGTATCTTTCAGTGTCGGTTCAGTTAAACCTATACTTTTTGTGAAACATTATTAGAATTAAACATAAATTATGAAAAAAATTTGTGACACCACTATTCATATTTATATTTATATATATCACATGTTTTTATAAACAAATGATAAGAGAATAACACTGCCTAATAAAATCAATACAATACATCAAGAATTTAAGATAAAAGTTTTAAATACTTAAACTTTAACCATGAAATATAGTAAATGAAAAAATAACAATAGAATTTTAGGAAATCATCTCTCTCCCTCTCCCTCCCTCTCTCCTTCTCTCACTCTCTCTCTCTCTCCTTTCCTCCCTTGCTCTCTCTCTCTCTCCCTCTCTCCCCCCTCTCCCTCCCTCTCTCTCTCCCTCGCTCTCTGTCCGTCCCTCTCTCACTCTCTCTCCCTCTCTGTCCGTCCCTCCCTCACTCTCTCCCTCTTTGTCCGTCTGTCCCTCCGTCGCTCTCACTCTCTCTTCCTCTGTGTCCGTCCCTCCCTCGCTCTCTCTCTCTCCCTCTCTGTCTGTCCGTCCCTCCCTCGCTCTCACTCTCTCTCCCTTTGTGTCCGTCCCTCCCTCGCTCTCACTCTCTCTCCCTTTGTGTCCGTCCCTCCCTCGCTCTCTCTCTCTCTCCCTCTCTATCTGTCCGTCTCTCCCTCGCTCTCTCTCACTCCCTCTTTGTCTGTCCGTCCCTCGCTCTCTCTCTCTCTCCCTCTTTGTCCGTCTGTCCCTCCGTCGCTCTCACTCTCTCTCCCTCTGTGTCCGTCCCTCCCTCGCTCTCTCTCTCTCCCTCTCTGTCTGTCCGTCCCTCCCTCGCTCTCTCTCACTCCCTCTTTGTCTGTCCGTCCCTTGCTCTCTCTCTCTCTCTCTCCCTCCCTCTCTGTCTGTTTGTCCCTTGCACTCTCTCTCTCCCTCCCTCTCTGTATGTCCGGTCCCTCCTCTCTCTCTCTCTTTCTCCCTCTCCGTCCGTCCATCCGTCCCTCGCTCTCTCTCTCTCCCTCCCTGTCTATCCGTCCCTCGCTCTCTCTCTCCCTCCCTCCCTCTCTGTCTGTCCGTCCCTCGCTCTCTCTCTCTCCCTCCCTGTCTATCCGTCCCTCGCTCTCGCTCTCTCTCTCCCTCCCTCCCTCTCTGTCTGTCCGTCCCTCGCTCTCTCTCTCTCTCTATTCCTCCCTCTCTGTTTGTTCGTCCCTCCCTCTCTCTCTTTCTCGTCCGTCCATATGTCCCTCGCTCTCTCTCTCCTTGTCCCTCGATCCCTCCCTCCCTCTCTCTCCCCTCTGTCCTTCCCTCACTCGCTTCGTCTCTCTCTCTTTCTCTCTCCTATCATAGGAGAGAGAAAGTACAGTTCCACCGAAACCCCAAATTGAAACCGACAATGGAAGAAAACCGGACTTCGGTTTGCCCAGTTTTTCAACACCAATGGTGTTGGTTTTGGTTTGGTATTTAGTCTTTCGGTAACGATTTGGAGTTCTCTACTCACCACAACGAATGGCCTTCCATTGCCATAGTGTATCCATCAATCCATTTGTCAATTTGTGTCCTAGCCTTTGACTTGCAGCTGGCAATTGCTAGCACCGTAGACCTACAGTTGGCAATATAGCCGATCAACTGGCGGCCCTCAACTAGGGGTCATCAGCCAGGTATTTGCTACACACTAGCACCTTACTGATCTCGTCTATCAGCACCCTTTTGATCTCATCAGCCACCATTTGCCTCTTTGACTTTGGTTAGCTACGGTCTACCTCTTTTTCATTAATGTCTTATGATTATGGAAAATAAGGAGATAACATCGGCCCTCACATCCTCTTTCTTTTCTCTTGTAGATATCCCACACCTGGTCATGTAAGCCAGTTATTGCTCTTATTCGAGCAGTGCAATTAGTTATTGTTATTACTATTAGGATATGAGGTCGATAAGCCTTTCAAAATTTTTGATCAAAATATTGTGTGTAACGAAATACATTGAATCATATATTTACGATAACAAGGCACCAAGAATAGATGGTCCTATCATATAGTATATATGAGAAAAAAATATTTCCATAATTTTCTTGAGAGAGTTCTTAAAGTTTTCAAGTGTCTAGCCTCTAGTGGTATCCCCACGATCTCTGAATGGTTAAAACTCCTCTTCAAAGCTCTTTACCAAGAAAGAAAGAGAAGAAAAAGAGAAAATTCTTAAAAGGCTTGCATTAACATCTTGAGTTGTGGTCGTTCTCTCCCCATTTATTGACATTTCATGTGTAAATTTTGTTATAAAAACTCAAATAATTACGTCTTTATCTACCAAAAATCTACAGACCTTATGTGTACTGACCCACTAGGTTCGTATATCTCACTAGTTAATAACTCTATAGACCCAATAACATCTTATTAGTCAACCTTAATTAATTATCTACATCAACATATAGATTAATTAATCAAAGATCGATTTAACCTAATCGATAGCTTAAGCTATAGCCCATTGGGTGCCAAGCTATATCATGTCCTCTAGGAGATATAGACTATAGAATAACTCTCTTATGGAACCTTTTCTATCGTTGGTTATCATATATATATATATAATCTTTCATCCGCATAAGACTCATGAATGACTTAGGATATGGTCAAATATCAAAATTTAATTGGTTACTCAAGGAAATTATTAAGAACTCCTATGATATTTCTACTACTTTGGCTAAAGATTTCATCACATCTCATTTCATTGAGTCAATTTCTCAAATACCGAAGATGGAAGATCCCATCTTGACCACACAATCATCTTCTAGGACTTCTTGTCGTATCTAATATATGACGTCTTAGAGATCATGGGGTTAAGGATTTATAAGTCACAATGAAAAAGTCATCTATCCACAAAATGTCTTTAGTGTCTCATGTCATAGGACCACATACACAACCGTAACATGAATCATTATGATTCATAGTTATGTATAATACCATTCAAAGATTCATATAAATCAATTTAATGAACTCTCTCTCAAAAGAGTAATCAATTTCTATCCTTAGTGTCTTTACATCGATGGCTACATGATCAGCTATACTTATCATATGAGTAAGATCAAATAGTTTTGTTCGTTTCTGTTAGGTTTAATATCTATTAAGTGGACATAGTTATGTATTATTGTGGATTAGTTATCATTTAATCCCATTAAGTGATTCAATTATGTTTAATGTGGGGATTACGATATTCATTTATGTGTGTGGAGGTTAATTGTGTGTAGAGAAAATAAATCAATCGTTAGTCATTAGTGGGCTGACTAATGACCGATTAGAGGCTTAAGCTCTCCTCATTCTCAATAAATAGGAGGCCATAGTCTACTTGGACAACCTGATGCTTATAACCCTCCAGAGAAAATCTCATTTCCTCTAGAGATCAGGAGGTTACATCATGGATTTTCAAGAAGGCGATTCTCCACTTTAATAATCTACTTCGATGAAGATTAATCTAGCAAATCCAAGTACGAGTTTAATTTAATTTTATGAATCTGATTATTCTAATGAATCATGATGCATACTCAAGTTCTATCACTTTATAAATAATTTGATGTCCTTCTTGAATATCTCATGAATATAAATATTTAGAACATATGTTTAAAGACTAGTGATCATTATTTTCTGATATCATCAAAATTCACTAAGTCATTGTATATACTCATAGACTTCATTAAAAATATCATATAAAAGTAACAATGAATAAAGTTCTTTTCAAATAACATAAGCGAGATACATGGAAGTGTGATTGGCTTACATGGCACATAATATCTTTCACTTACACCAATAATACAACTAGCTCTTGCTCTTCTAGTTGTTTAGCTATTCAGACCTACTCGTTCTCCACGAAAAAGGTGTTCGTCCATCATCTTTGGAGTCCTTGATATATCTCTGATGGGACCAACTATATCATTTGGTCTACCAATTTTTGTTGACTGTTGTAGGTATGTGGTCATCTTTCCTTCCTTAAAGATGAGCTTCCTTCTTTTGGCATGACATGGTTCATTGAAGATCAGATAGTTATCGCATGGCTATTGACGATGATTATTCCTTTTGCTAATGAGCCTAGGTAGCTCATTATCTCTCAAGTTGTCAATATTTATAATCAATTACTCAAGGTAAAGCAATTCGTGCACCACCTTAAGACTATTATGTGTCAATCCATGGACTCTTCAACTAGCTTGAGTTATATCAGCCATGTACGATGAGCATTGCTACTAACTGTCATTATCGCGAGGAGCTATTAGTTGTTGCTATCAATTAGCTCTTAGATCCAAGTTTACATTCTGAGTGAGGCTCATCATCCAAAGCTTGTGAATACATTCTCTTCTAGACTATGGGTGGCATTTGAGACTTCATAGGCACCATCGCCAACTCTCCCCACGTCTCCATCTTCTAACTATACAACACTTTTCTCCAACGGTTCCCACGGAAAAGGGGCACAATGCAAATGGTGGTCGTGGCCAGGGTTGTGATGGCGAAAGACATGGTCGAGAAGGCAGCGCAGATCAAATCTATTTTTTAAGTGCACACTAAGATTATTTTGAAATTCAAAATTGCACACTATGATTGCGCAGAGAGAGAGATTTTCTTTCCATTAATATCAATAATAAAAACTTAATTTTTGAGTCATCAATTTTCAACCTACTAAAAAACAAGAATACACGTTAAATTATGCAAAATGCAAGAAATGGCAGGAAATCTTGTTTTCAACCCCTTCAATTTTAAGATTCGCTACTCAAAGTAGACTAGATAGGGGTTTATTTTAAGCTAGTTGCAGGAACAGCTTTTCTACCGATGACGTCGATCATTTTTCTTTTTCTTCTGTCTCACGTTTCTTCACGATATTCCCCTCTTCTAATGCGCGTGATCATATTGCGTTTCCGCGGAATATTAGTCAAGGTCAACAAAAAAGCCAAGTCAACTTCCACTGAACCGGTGCTGCAAGGCAAAAAACTTTCTATTCGCCGTGTTGGCGGTCTCCGCCAGCTTGGTCAAGTGAGACCTTCTCCTCGCCGCCGACTTTGCCGCCTCTCCTTCACCCTCCTTACTCTCCTCCGGCGAAATCCCCTCCCCTGTGACCTTCCCCGCCTCCCCAGGCTCAACCCCCGTCGGCTCAATCGCCGCCTTTAATCTCTCCACGACTTCGCTCATGACCGGTCGATCTCTTGGGTTCTTTAAGAGGCAGGAATTCGCCAGTTCCGCCACCATCCTCGCCGCCGCTAGAGAGTACGACTTCTCCATTCGGGGATCTATCACGGACGAGAATCTGGAGCTCTGCGGGGGGAACTTCTTCACCCAGTCGAGGAGTCGCTGCTCGTTTTTGGGCCTGTTCCGGTCCAGGGAACGTCGGCCAGTTAGGATCTCGAAGAGGACCACTCCGAAGGCCCACAGATCGCTTTTTGTGGTCAGATGTCCTGTTTCGATGTATTCGGGGGCGGCGTAGCCGTACGTTCCCATCACCTGCGAGAGAATTAGGGTTTTAGAGCGTCCGGGAAGACGATAATAAAGCTTTATGGAACCAAAATTATTAAAATTTTCCATTCCATCTTTTCCCAATCGATCTCAAATCTTCAATCCATTTTCTTCTGAATATATCGCGAAGCTGCTTCCATCCAACCCCAAATTGTTCTCTAATCTTCAATCTGTTTCTACATAATCATCACGAATCTGCATTTGAATTATTCTGAAATCGATCGCAACTGTTGAATCCATCTCTTCCTACTAAGATCACCAATCCGCATTCAAAATATTCCCTACTTTTTCTCAAACCTTCAATCCTATCCTGCCTGATCGATCACAATTTGCATTCTCCGATGCTAACAGCGGAACTGAACTTTTTCCGATTAACCAACATAGAATTTCAGGAGTTAGGTAGGAAGATCCAAAAAGAAAAACTTACCGCCGTGGAGACATGAGAGCGACCGTCAGAAGGTCCCTCTCTAGCCAACCCAAAATCCGACAACTTCGCTTCGAAATTCTCATCCAGGAGCACGTTCGACGCCTTCAAATCCCTAAATATCACCTGACCGAGAACGGGAAAGTCTCAGCAAAACGAAAATAAACACCAGACAATTCAATCTCCCCTACAAGAACACAAAAATAGGACTTTTGAAATTAGGGTTTATGAAACTGACCGGAACGTGCAATCCTTCATGGAGATAACTTAATCCTTCCGCAATCTCAACGGCTATTCTCAATCGCGTGTCCCAATCCAGTGCAGGAAGATTTTTCCTGAAGAGATGATGCTCCAAACTCTTGTTCGGCATAAACTCGTAAACAAGAAGCCTCTGAGTTCCCCTCTCGTTATCCGTAGCGCAATATCCGATTAATTTCACCAGATTTGGGTGATCTACGACGGCGAGAAATCTCACCTCTGCCAGCCACTGCTTATGTCCCTGAAAAACCTCAGCGAAAATCATGATTCAAAAATAGGATCGCTGGAGCAGGGAAAATCACGATTTCTCAAAATGCCTAAATTTAGGCGATCGGATCTGTCGTTTAAATCGTATAAACAGCAACTACAAAAGATTTGATACGGCTCAAATTTTCGGTTGGTATTCTCTCTCTGGATTTAGGAATTTCTCTCTCTCTCTCCGGAGTCTCTCTCTGTCTCTCTGTGGAATGCGGAATCTGGAGGTCCTCCTCTCTCTGTCTCACTGGATTCTGGAGTTCGTCCTCTCCCTGGACTCTCAAGTTTCTCCTCTCTATTCCTCTTTCTGGAGAATGAAATGTCTATTCTATGTATCTCTCTCTAGTTCCTCTCTCTAACCTGCACGCTGTTCTGATTAAGCCTCTTGATTGCGACTTTGATTCTGCTGCCTTGGCCATCCGCAGGCCTGATGAAACCCTTGAAGACGCTCCCGAATCCGCCTTCTCCGATCTTCAACTGAGGAGTAAACTGCTTGGTCGCTTCCGCGAGCTCTCCCAGATCAAAAACTCGGAGATTTCCAGCTTTCTCGTCGAAAGTGCAGCTCGCGTTCGAAGAAATGGTACCCGTGGACTTGCTTAGAGATTTGACCGTCTCCGATCCGGATGAAACGCTGGTTCTCGATGCGGAAACTGCGGCTGGCGCTGATCTTCTATCAAAAGAAAGGCGTCTGAGTTTCTCTTTGATCGAGGGAAAGCACTTCATGGCTGAGTTTTACAGGTTATGATTTGTGAGAGGGATGAGGAGCGGAGGATTTCCAGGTTTTGGAAATGGGAGGATGAGATGGGTGTTCTTTGCCCTTCAGAGAACGGAGCAAACTTTTTTAGAGAGAGGAGAAAGAAATGGGAAGACGGGAGGGACAGGTGGAGGATAGATGCGGATTAAATTGGCCCAGGAAGAGAAAGAGAAACTAGACAGATGGTTCGAGGAAATGACGGCGTCAGGAATCCTCTACGTAAAATGGCTCTTTCTCTCTCTACCTGTCGCCATCCTTGTTCCTTAGCGTCGGAACTCAACGAGGGATTCTTGCGAGTTTGCTGAATGGAAATCGGTGTGCAAAGGCGAGCCTTTTTCCATATCCTTACCTGGGACGCTATCGAAATTGAAAATTTCCACTTTTCCAGACTATCGTTTCTCTCTCTAGCCTCTGCTTTGATGGAGTGAAAAGCAGTTGTAATTCTTCGACGCTGACCTCCTCTCGCATCGTCTTCATTACTATCATTACTCAGAACAGGTCCGACGCGCTGTCATAACTTATACGGAGAAAGCAGACTGGTAGAGAGAGAAATCGGCAGAAAAGAATGCGTCGGCGAGGGAGACAGAATTCGGCCTAATAGTAATTTGAGGCCCGATAAGCGACCCAGTCCGCAGCTGACTCTTTAATCGGGACAGAATTATAATTTTTTTAATGCGAGGGTCAGATATTATAACTATTGCCCGTCAATTTAGGGTAAACATCATAGCACGACCTTTCATTTTAGGTCACCACCTTTTTCTATGTCCAGATTGTGGCACCGTGTCAGAATTCCCGCTGAGGTGGACGGTTTTGTTATTTCGTCCCCCACGTGGCTGCCACGTTTTGTCCACGTGTTCATTCTCTCTCTCCCTCTCTTTCTCTCTTCTCTTTCTTCTCTCTCGCGACGGAGAGCAGGATCTCTCTCTCTCCCTCTCTTTCTCTCTTCTCTTTCTTCTCTCCCCCTCAGCGACGGTCTCTCTCGCGACGGAGAGCACGGTCTCTCTCTCTCTCCCTCTCTTCCTCTCTTCTCTTTCTTCTCTCCCCCTCAGCGACGGTCTCTCTCGCGGAGGAAGGAATCGGCCGCGTTACCTTCCTCTCATGGCCAACGTATCGAGAGAGAGAGAGAGAGAGAGGAGAGCGATTGACGAGGAGAAGAGAAAGGGATGGTTTGGATTCCAAATCTTCCTCGGGCCGCGCCGGACTTGAAGTGTAAAAGTGGACGCCTTGGCGATCGACGTGGTTTGCATAGCCGTTCGAACTGTCAGACCTTAAACAAGCCAGTGGGAAGGTCGGACGGACGGAAGGGTGGGACGCCACCGCTTGTCCGCGAAAAATCGAAGTAGATGCATATATAAACACCCTCAGCCCATGAATATCACTTCTCTCCCATCAGCATTCTCCTAATAATCACCAGTATCATCGTCATCTGTGTCATCATCCTCATCTTAATTATCATCATCAACAGTAGCCTCATCATCGTTGCCATCCCCATCATCCTCCTAAAGATCACAATCATCATCCTCCTAAAGATCACAATCATCATCCTCCTCATCATCTTCATCACCTTCATAGTCATCATCGATATTAGCCTCACCGTCATCACTATCAACATGACCATTATCCTAATCATTACTGAGCTTGTCATTATCCTAATCGTCAGTAATCATAATCTCCATGGTATTATATCGTTCAAATCGATAGCTCATCAATTTTGCTCCTTCCTCAATGAATCACCAATTAAGTCGATAAACGTGACCAAGATCAATATTCACCGACGACGATCGGCCGTCACCAGTGCCGGCAAATTCCTGTTCTTTCCTCAAACGACGCCGGATTCATCCGGCCCTTGCTTGTTGTTGGGTCCGTCGGACCGACCTATGCTTGAAACGACTTTTCTATATTTTTTGAAATAATTAGAGTCCATAGAACCGTATTCATGCCGACGTGACGTTTCTGAATTCTCACATGCTCCTCACTCCCCGGCTACCAAGCACTAAAGAGAACACGTTCTCCGATTCCTGCAAAATAAGCGGCTGTCGTATTCCATCGGGGATGTCGATGCTCCTCGGCAGCGGCGATGTCCGAGCGGTTCTCCACGCCGCTGCCGCCGCTATCTTCAATCCGATCCGTCCGCGGGAGGCTATCCAGTCCGCAGACAGGAAAAGGCGACGGGCAATTGGCTCAGTCTCCGTTCCTTCATGCTCTTATTCCCCTATTTCCTCGTCCTCTTCCGCTGCGAAACCGTATCCTACCTCTCGGTTCGAGTCTCAGAAGAAAGGGGATCAGATGCCGCCGAACTGCACCGCGGACGAGCTTCACTACGTTGATGTGCCGGGGACTGACTGGCGGATTGCTCTCTGGCGATATACAAGCTGCGCCGATGTACGTGGGGAGAATTTTCGAGATTTTTTCTTTAGGATTTATCGGTCGGTGATTTTGTGTCGCGTATTTTGCAGGCGCCGCGGAGGAATCACCCATTGATGCTTCTCTCCGGCGTGGGAACTAACGCCGTCGGATATGATCTCTCCCCCACCGTAAATTTTTCTTTTTTCAGAAATTTCTTCCAATTCTGGCGTCAACATTGAGTATTAAACGTGGATGACGAGGGATAATGAATAAACGTCTAATTTCTCAGTCTAGAAACTTAGAGACGAGGGAGAATGAATTCACAGATTTTATTGTGACTTGCATGATTTCCTCCCTCGCTGAGGGGGAGAGAAGAAAGAGAAGAGAGAAAGAGAGGGAGAGAGAGAGACCGTCGCTGAGGGGGAGAGAAGAAAGAGAAGAGAGAAAGAGAGGGAGAGAGAGAGAGACCGTGCTCTCCGTCGCGAGAGAGACCGTCGCTGAGGGGGAGAGAAGAAAGAGAAGAGAGAAAGAGAGGGAGAGAGAGAGACCCTGCTCTCCGTCGCGAGAGAGACCGTCACTGAGGGGGAGAGAAGAAAGAGAAGAGAGAAAGAGAGGGAGAGAGAGAGACCCTGCTCTCCGTCGCGAGAGAGACCGTCGCTGAGGGGGAGAGAAGAAAGAGAAGAGAGAAAGAGAGGGAGAGAGAGAGACCGTGCTCTCCGTCGCGAGAGAGACCGTCGCTGAGGGGGAGAGAAGAAAGAGAGAGAGAGAGAGAGAATGAAGAGAGAGAATGAGCACGTGGACAAAACGTGGCAGCCACGTGGGGACGGAATAACAAAACCGTCCACCTCAGCGGGAATTCTGACACGGTGCCACAATCTGGACCTAAAATGAAAGGTCGGCAGAAAAGAATGCGTCGGCGAGGGAGACAGAATTCGGCCTAATAGTAATTTGAGGCCCGATAAGCGACCCAGTCCACAGCTATTATAACTATTGCCCGTCAATTTATAAATACCTTTTTTGGGGGGTTTCTCAGGGGCCGTGTGAACACGACTAGTCTTGTTCGCACTCTGAATCCCGAGAAATCGTGATTGCGTTCGCACTCGTTTGAGATCTTCTCGATTGCTATTCTAAGGTTAGTTTCTTGAATGTTTAAATTATATAAATATTAGATGCATGATTTAGGAAAACGAAATTGAATTCAAATTCTGATCGATTTACTCACTTATTAATTTTTTTATCATAAGAGTCAAGCGGCAATCATTTTTAGCAAAACAAAATTATACAGATTTTAGGTCCGAGCTCAGAATCAGACGAGCTGGAAAGGTTTTTTTCTGGGAGAACTGAGGTTTTTAGTGAATGAGGATATTATGGAGGAAACCTGGGAGTTAATCCCCCAACCAGTTGCCCCAAAATGAAGTATTGAAGAGTGTTCCATGGTGAACCGGAAATGGAAGTCATAAGTCGGCATTCTGAATCACTTTCTTCAGCGGGAAACCGGATGGAGGGACTTGTTCTTGACCATGCGCTTCTTGCTGTCTCTGAATCGGTTAATCTCATGATCTTCCTAGCAGGCATTTATCTGTATCTCTCTATGTAGGCACAGATACATTGCACGTGAATACGTGATTAGATGATTTCTGGAAGGATCCTGGACGGATTCAAAATAGAATTGATTGCACAGACAAAAGAAGTAGAACAAAGAGAGAAAGTGCATGGTCAAGTGCATGGAAAGTGCACGCTGAGCCTTTGCTGCTCTACACAGTCCAAGGCCTCCTCCATTTAAAGACGAGATGAGGATGGAACGAGCGCCTCCTTCCATTTCGTACGCGACGCATTGCCATGCTTTGGTGCAGAACGAGCGTATAGCCTGGTGCAGGTGGGCGACTTGTAGGGGATGGGAATCCCCCTTTTGCCCTTGGCTCATCACTCCCTGCAAAAGACATCTTGAATTCTTGAGGCTCCACAACCCACTCATGGTCCTCTATGTGATGGGAACGAACTGGTTGCGGACAGTCCATGGGTCCCTCGGCCTTTCTAAGGCGAGAGACGTGGAAAGTAGGTTGTCGTCTGCAATTTCCTGGTAGGTCGAGGCGATAGGCTACTTCTCCGATTCGCTCGGGTACTCTAGAAGGGCCAAAAAACCAGGGACCCACTTTCATCAGGTTACGTCGCCGACGACCAAATTTTCAAGTTGACCATATCGCCGACGACCACGGCTACATCCCATCTATGCTTATCTTCACGACTCTTAGTAGCCACCTGTGCATTGCCCAAATATTTGTTTAGTAGGGTTGGGCGGTCCCGGTCACTGTCGGTTGTTGGTACACCATTCGGTCCACATCTAAATTTGGTATCGGTCACAGTTCGGTTCGGTTTTAACTTCGGTCTCTCTTGACTATGAATATGCGTACCTGAAAAGAGATAAACATATCAACGTTTATTAATGAAAAAAATTCAAAGTCACACTTGAAATGTTAGTTCTTAAACTTGAGTCAAATTTGATTAAAGATATGCCAATTTATAATTAAACCTTGGCCTAAAAATAACCATTGTAATCTCAGCTTAATGTAGACTTGTATCAGTCTCCCTAATAACCCCTTACAAGCTTCTCAATGGTTTAATGACTCACTACGTATTAATCAAATTCAAAAATTGATATAAATTAGTACTAACACAGAATTGAAAATGACTTTAGATCAACAAAGTTAAGAATTCAAAGTAGAAAAATCAGATTAGAAAAATGAAAGCAAAGATTATTGAAAATCATGACACCAAAAAGAAAATAAAAGAATTCATAGAAAATGTTAAAAATAAAAAATTCAGAAAATTTTTAATAGAAATTGAAAATTCAGCAATTAGAAAGATTCACATAGAAATCCAAAAAAGGTTCTAAAATAGAAAAAGATTCGAAAAATATAAAAAATCTAAAAAGGTTTAAAAAGAAAATAGAAAATCAAAAAAATTAAATACAAATTTAAAACATAAAGTTATGAAAATTCAAATAGAAAATTGAAAATAAAAAACCAAAAAGATTTGCTTAGAAATTCGAAAAATTCAAAAATAGAAGAAAAAAAATTCAAGCAGAAATTCGAAAAATCAAGAAATCATAACAAATCATAAAAATTGAAGGAAATCAAAAGAGATAAAAAAAATTAAATCAAAAATTTCAAAATCATAAAAATCTAACTTTTCTCACAAATTACCTAATCTGAAACGAAGAACCTCATTTTAGTTGAGAGGATTGATTGCACGTTGATTCAAATTAGATGAAAATATTTTCTGTGAGCTTATCATGATCAGTTGACCGAGTTGAAGAGAGACCGATCGATGCTAGAAATGGATTCCCTTCATCGACAAGGAGAAGAGCAAGAGAGCGCCAATCCGATCGTGAGAGAGTAAGAGAAGCTTGTTTGCTTGATATTAGACGACGAAGATCGTCGTTGAGTGAGAGCTTCAAAATGCCGATCGTGAGTGTTAGAGCACTAGTTTTGACGTAAGCATTCCATCTTGAATTGTCTTGTTGTTTGTATGTTATTAATTTTAATCGCTAATACATTATGTCCTCCTTGATTATTTTCCACTAATCTACTAATGTGTCTATGAAGATTTATCCTTTCAGGATTTTACTGCCTCTAGCAGTCATGATCGTCGGTTATAAAGTTTCATTTTTGTGTTCTATCATGCATATCCATTTATATAGTGTCATTTATGGATGCATCATGAATGAACGGAGTTAACTTCATATTATCAATGTGAGTATATATAGATAGATATATATATATATATATACAGGCTTGGTAATATATAAGCTCAGTATATATGTAAGCTCATTTCATAGAGATAGCTATTTAGGGTGTTATCGTAACTATAGTATATATATATATAAGCTCAGTATATATATAGGATCAATATATATATATATATATATAAGTTCAGTATATATATATATAGGTTCAATATATGTATAAGATAGTGATTTAGGATATTATTGTAACTATAGCATATATATAAGCTCAGTGATATATATAGGATTAGTATATACATAAGTTCAGTATATATATAGGCTCAGAATATATATAAGCTCAATATATATATCACTGTTCTTCTCTATAAATACCTATTAGGGTATTATCATAAATATACATATATATATATATATATACATATCCCTCATCATGAATAAGATTTTTTTTTTACTTATATTATTACTACTAGCATATATAAGGGTAGTAAGGTAATCTTTCCTCTACATATAGAAGACTAGGTTTTCGTTTTTCCGTTGGGGGTTTCGAATATTTTTGAAAAAGTGCAGCGCAAAAGTTCTGCTCTGCTATCGTGGAAATCGTTCTCCAAATCGCTCGCCACACGGCCTGAAATCGATCTACAAAGCTCAGCAAACGCTCTACGAACGATTTGCGAACGCATCAAGAAGAGAGGGCGATCTTTCTCAACTTGGTGTCGTGGATCAAATCCTTCAAGGAATAAATCATCCTTATATGTTTCATTGATCGTGTCACCCAGGTTTGAAAAAAATCCACTTATCGGATATTTCTGTCATCCTCTATTGCGAGTTATCGTGACTGACCGCCACGTTTTCCTTTTATCATCAATCGTTTAGTGTTCCTTCGTCTCTACCTGAATGGAATCTGAGTCGGCAATATTCGTCAACTTAATCTTTCTATTTCTTCGTGTCATACCCAAGCATTTCTCAAATTTGTATTGAAATTACTCTCCGTATTTCATCCACCCACTTTCTTAGGTCAGTGTAACTCAGTTGATATCTATTCGTCTCTCGTATTTCATTTTCTAGTGTCTCCAATTGTTTTATCTAGATCAGTACATAAATCGGTTGTGATATCTATTGTGATTCTCACAAATATATTGATACTTAATTTTTCTGTTAATTGAGATCTCAGTTAGTTAATATAAAAACATTAAGATTTAAATCTCTGTTGGTTCAGTTTAAAAGTGTTCTATCTAGCTTATTTCAAGGTAGAGTTAATTAGTTTAATCATACTTTTATCTTCGTGTTATGTTTCATTGATTGCAGTGAAGTCCTTATCTGATTAATTAGCTCAAGTTATATACAGTTAATCTATTTCATCATAACTTGAATTCAGCATCTTATCTCAATTTAAATTCAATCATACCAGTTGTGTTTTCTACAACTTCTTTTTTTTGTGTTAAGTTTCTCTCTTGTTATATAGACAGGAAAGTGCATTCCGTAGTTGAAAAGGATAGTAGACATTGAGCTGTGATTGAAGAGTGAATCCTTAGCTTGAGCCTATCCTAAAAGTCAACTGTGACAGAAAGTCAAACATTTGAGGAAAGTCAACTCTGGTCAAGAAAAAGTCAACTATAGACAGAAAGTCAAACATTTGAAGAAAGTCAACTCTGGTCAAGAAAAAGTCAACTGTAGACAGAAAGTCAAACATTTGAAGAAAGTCAACTCTAGGTCAAAAGTCAACCCTGAGTCAACAGAAGTCAGAAAGTCAACTCTGTCAGAAAAAGTCAACTTTAGCAGAAAATCAACTCTAGTTTAGTAGTCAACTCAGAGTCATCAGAACTCAGAAAAGTCAACTCTAGGTCAAAGTTTAATTAAAGTCAACTAGAATCAAGAAAGTCAACTCTGTTTAAAAAGGGGGTCAACTTTAGCAGAAAGTTGTCATTAGTCAGGAGAGCCACTCATTTATGTAGCATTGTTCAGATACACATCTTTCATATTCACACACACACGCAGAGGACGAGAGGGTCTCGTCTGTTGAGACGAGAAGGAGTCAAGACTTCAGGAGCGGGAAGACCGAGTGAAGCCAGAAGACGAGGTCTCAGTTTATCGGTGTTCGGCGGTACTAGCGGAAGAGGCACGACAGGGCGTGACGGGACGAGCGATCGTGTGGAGATCGACCTGAGGGAGTCAGGGCGTTCAGGAGCCGAGGAGGTCGAGGCCTAGTGGGTAGTGCAGTAGGGACATGTAAAGGTGAGTGTTAGATTTGCCGTAGGGGGCAAATCTAAAACCTTGTATTTGAACATTGTCCTTCACCCATTTGAGGGGTGAGAGGATTAGGTTTCATTTGGTGAGGAGGAGGCTCCGAGTCTATAGTACTCGGGACTGGATTAAGGGACATTAGGTCCCCCAACCAGTATAATAATATCGGGTGCATCGAGAGGATAGTAAGTGAGTGATTAACCAACGAATCTCAGTAAATAGAAAAAGTAGAGAATAATAATTAAAATTAACACATAACCTAATGACGAGACAAAACCGCGAGGTCGTCAATTTCACGCGGTATCGCGTCAAAAATAATTCCAAACTTACCAATTTTAAGAATTAATCACGAATTCAAGGGTATAATGGTAAATATGGGTCGAATCCACAAGGAATTAAGCAATTTCTTGACGTAATCTTCAAATTTGATCAAATCGGACGAGAAATCGATGGAAGAAATTGGGGAAAATGGTATTTTATGAAAGATAACTTCAAAATGAATCCACGGAATCAAAAATCATCAAAAACGATCATGATTTCGTGGAGAAATTGAAGTTAGAAGTGAAGAGAAATTTTTGGATATGAAAATCGCGATTTTAGCTAAAATTCAACGAAATTAAACTCTAAATGTTAATCGAAATTGAAATCAAACCTTATTAAACTAATTCTTGGTAAAAACCGCTTCCACTAACCATGATTAGCGATCGTATTAGCTCGATTAATCCGATTAATTGACCAAAATACCGAAAAACGCCACGACGAGTTCAAGCTGCAATTTCTTCCAAACTACGCGATGAAATCTTGATTTCAAGCGCTCCGGAGGTGCGGAATTGAAAGAAGAACACGTTGAGATCAAGAGAAACGAGAGAGAGATAGGTGTCTTGACAGTCAATTGGATTGAACTCTCTTCGGATGCTTACAATCGTGAAGAACGTGTCGTTTTATAGGGCAAATTTTCGTAACCGTCCGATCGTTTCGATCGACAGTTACTATGAAACGGTCCATCGTGGACCGTTTCGATTAAGTCGTGACCGTCGGATCGTGATGGACGGTCACGATTTAATCTGGAGGTGAGCGTTATAAAAACGCCTCAAATATCACCCCTTAGATCGCGATCCAACAGCCGAGATGCTTCCGGGGAGATTAAATCTCGGCCGTTATAACGCCTCATTTAAGGCACATGCTTGATTGATCTCCGGTGGTCCGTTTGTCTACGCGATCGACGCGTCTGATGCCGCCACATCGCTTCAATCGTAGCCGTTATAATCCCTTTAATTCAGCTCGTGTCTTGATCATCGCCGGTGGACCGCGCGTCCATTTGATCGACGCGTGTCGATCGATCGTCCACGAGATCCAGCGATCCTCATTAAGCCACGTCACCTGCATTTATAAAAGGTCGTGGATTAGTCCCACACGGGAAATAAGTTGGGAAACCGTCGGGTTTATAATACCCGACGGTTTATAGGGGTAATAACCCTCCCCATATAGGGCAGGCTAAAGACCCCTTTTATTAACTATAGTAAAGAAATATATATATGTATATCGCGCCACGTAGGCGCTGCGCGGGTCCACGTGGCGCTGCCACGTGGCCTTGCGTGCCACGTCGCATCCACGCGGGCCCCGCGCCCATTTTTTTATTTATTTTTATTTATTAAAAACGGTTTAAAAATCGAAAATAAAATAAGAAAAACAGTTTAAAAATCTGGAAAAAATCCCTAAAAATAGAAAATTCATAACTTTTAATATATAACTCCGAATTAATCCAAATTTCTTTCATTTGATCCAAAATTTAATTATCTATTATTATAAAAAGTCAAAATTAATAAATAATAAGAGTTAAAATTATTATTTCAAAAATACATTCATTTATTAAGATTTTAAACTTTAGAAAATAAAATGAATGTTTATAAAAATTGTTTCTCTTATTATTTTAACTTTAAAAACAGTTATAATCTCAAGACAAATATGGGTTATCAAATTATTAAACTCTAATTTATAAAAATTAACCCTAAATTAAAGTATTTTGAGATTATAATGACTTTTTAAGAGAATAATAGAAAAATACATATAAGTACGATAACATGCATGAAAATGAAATCATTTATACTTAAATATGCATCAAAAATCATGTTTTATGATGTAAATATAGCATGTTATCACACCCCCCAACTTAAATATTTGCTAGTCTCTTAGCAATTTACTACATGATCTCCCTAGAAAGTCTTTTCATCCTTTGATCCTACCACTAAAAAGGTGAAGTGTATAAATGTATGATCACGTTTTCCTCATAGTGTAGGCCCTAATGATCTAGATTCCATTTCTAGGTTGACTTCTTTAGTGCATGTTAGGGTAGTGCTCATCAGCTAATGCTCAAGTCTAATTCTTGATTGTAATCAAGGTGAGCCTATCTAAGGTATGATGCTATGGTGCTGAAAATAAACTCACTCTCTCATGAGTGGATGTAATTCCTTACCCTCTCCATAAACACATCACTCCTTCCCTCAAATTGGAGGCTACTTAGTACTTAGAATTCCCCTCAACTCGCTTTCCTCCTTAAAAGAGTGCAATTCAAATGGATTCCTATCTTTGGATGCATCGTGTGAGGAGGCTGAAGGAAATAAAAGATACTATTTCTAAGGGTATGACTTGGCTAAAAGCAAATATGGTGATAAAACAAAGTGGATGATAAAATCAAAGAAGGTACCACTTATGATGATTATACTCCCAAGTGAGGTGGATGATGATAGATAGGGTAGATGGTGGAGATGATAGTAGAGGTAGAGATAAAGGTAGAAGATGTTCCCACTTATTTTCCTTCTTGCAACTTCTTATTTCTCTCTTTCTTTTGACTTTGCTCCTCTTTCTTTTCTTCTTCCATTTTTTTTAAGCATTTCAGAAGACTAGAATGATGATGTGGAGGAGTTTTAGGATTTCTGAAGAGAGTGTGTAGCAAATGGAGTGTAGTGAAGGTATAAGCACATGTGGGAGAAAAAGTGGAAGGTGAAATGGATGGGTGGATTCACTTGGGAGTGTTCATCATCAAAAGCGAAGTTTTAAAACAAATTGGTGTTACTACTTGACTGTTTTGGAAAAGAAAACTACATGCCTATAAGGAAAGATAGGTGCTACAAAAAATATGGATCATTGCACTCTTTAAAGGGGAAAATCTAGAATCGGAAAATTCCTCCTACTAAGCAGTTTTGGGCTAATAATAGGTAGAGGATGGAATTTCATTTTCTCTCAAATACTCTCCTTTTCAATCCCATAGCATTTCTACCTCTTGATTACTCTTTTTCCTTGGTGCCTGTTAGGTACCCAACCCCAAAGAAGTCAACCACTACTCTAATCCATTGGTCTCTCTAGATCATTTGGCTTTATTACTCAAAATGTAATCATATGGACTATAAGGTCCTCACTTCTACATCTCTAGTAGGTGAAATCTCTAGATGAAAAGACATCTAAGGTGGGGTAGATTAGATCAAAGATTTTGAAAAATAGGAGTTTTTAGAAGATAGAATTTTAAAATTTTTAAAAATGATAGAGCTTTTTCTAAATCCTCACCCCCCAACTAGAATCATTCATTGCCCTCAATGAATACTACATGCTCATGTGAAAAACTCATCGAATCATGGCATGAAAACAATAAAAAGTGCGGTGAGATGGGTTTAGAAAAGCTCATTAGTCCGTGATGCTCGTGGGATTTTCCGGTGCAGGAGCGCCCCTTCCTAATGTAGTTCTTCAACGTCTAAGAAAGAAACTGAAATAAAAAACACAAAACTAAAAGGTAAGATAATCTTGGGGTGCCTCCCAAGAGCGCTAAGTTTAACGTCTTCAGCCAGACTAAACAAAATGAAACCTAGACTACTGATGGGTCGAGGGTGATACCGTCACGTCCTCGAATGCTCGGGAAGATGCAGATTTACCTTATCTGCTGGTGCGGGTGGCTCTGAAGTCAGGTACGGCTTAAGACGATGGGCGTTTACCTTGAATTGTCGACCGGTCTTAGGATCGGAGATGAGTACTGCTTCGTCGTCGAACAATTCCAGAACCACGTATGGACCATCCCATCTGGACGCCTACGCGGCGAAGTCACGCGAGCCCACGTGGACGCCTACGTAGCGTAATGAGCTATTGGGCTGGCATTTGATGGGCCCACGGGTTAGTGGGCCCAAGTTAGAGAGGGGGGGGCGCACTAGGCCCATGCGGGTGATGCAAAGGCTTATGGGCACCCTACCTTTTATATCCGTCCTTTGCCTTTAATTTTCTCCATGTGGGACTATGTTATTCTTCCTTTTTCGCAGGTGACGTCGCAGCGTGGGGTACGTTGGATGAAATTGTGTCAATTGAGGCACGTTAATTGGGTGGACTCCAGTCCACCTGATCATAATCAATGCATGTGATTAATGCGCCACCGTCGATCTCATTAATGAAATTCGATGGTCGCGATCTCCCAAAACACTCGGCTAATCGAAGAAGGACACGTGGCTTCATAAGGAGACTCCGATGAAGATCGGTCGGGGGATAATCGTGGGATCGTAGGATCATAGGCCATCATTTTCGCGTGATTGTGGCCGTTCAAAATCTCTTCAGCGAATCAAACAACCCGCTTTTTTTGTAATTTTTTTCTATAAATAGATGTTCTTCTCTTTGTAAACTCAACTTTTGATTGAATCGTGAAGTAATTGAGCAATTTTGGAGCAAAATTTTAAGTTCTTTGTGATCCCCATGCATTCTAGACTCAATTGTGATTATATTGAGGTAGGATTGATCACGAATCATTGCAAGAATTGATCGGAATCTCCCCTTGAACGCCGAACGCACGTCGAAGAAGAGAGTGAAGAAATACACTTCAATCAACGCGATTTGAAGCCCAATCTTGGCGTCAATCGGGTTAGTGGTGTGATTCGTTCTTAATCCTTGTAATTTATGTAGTTTAGATTAGATTTAGATACGTAATTTCATTTTAGAAATCGGAATTTTCATCTTTTCGCCCAAATTTGAGTGCGGATTTTTGCTAATTTTGAAATAAGGATTTCTCCTTGATGTTAAGTCCAAATCATTTGATTTTGGTTTAATTAGATTTCTTGTTTCATCAGCTTTCTGTGGATATCTGATTCGTAAAATTTCATCAACTTTTGACCCTTCAATTTGACGTTTGACCAACGACTGTTCATATTTCAATCCAAATTTGGGCGTTGACTTACGGGGGCAATTACTCTTAAATACAAGGTAAAATTTGACAATTTTGGTCTCTCTGGAATCCTCTGATCATTAGCTTTCTATTTGTATGTGAATTTCTTGATTTGGATATCATTTGGATAGTCAATTTCATGATTTAGACCAAGACCTTCAATTCAGGATTTTTTAGATCATTGATTTTCAATAAATCATAGTAAATCCAATTCTTCTCTAAAAATAACATAGTTTATATTAAAAATTTTCATTTTCTCTGTAGTTTTTGAATATATAATTTTCGTAATATTTTCTCACTTTTTTTCTATCTGTGATTTTATAGAAAGTCAACGTTTGGTAAAATTCAATGCTTTGACCTTGACTTTTGCCTTTTCTTCGTCAAATCATTTTCTAAATTTTTAAAATATATTCTCTGATAGATTTATATCATTTCTAGTAATGACATATCACTTTCACTTCTTAAAATACCTAAGTTTGACAAAGTCAACTCTTCGATACAAGTCAACCGTGTTCTATGTGGATCGACCCGATCTTTACACTACACTTGATTTCATATTTTTAGTCATTGTGAGTTCAGAATTATAAATTTTGTTTGACCGAAGATAATGTGTTTTCAACGACCGCATAAATCGTTTTGTCAAAAATCCACTGTGAGGAATCACCTTGACAACAACAAAGCAAGATCGCTAGAAATGGCCAAAAAAATTGCTAGGGCAATTTTTTTCAACTCGGTCGAGGACCGAACTTGGACCGAGACCATGAAAGTCCTATTTAGAGGGACCAACGGTCCCGATTTGGTCCAGTTGACCGAGTTCCGGTCGGTCTTTGGCCATCCCTATTTAGGAGGGTAAGCACCCAATCTCTATGTTGTTAAATGTAGATCAAGATCATTTATTGGCGTCTTGGGCATGCCCATGAGGTGGTATTGAAGCTCACATGCACCAAGAGCTTTGGTTTCTTGGAGGTAAAACAACAAGAGACAGTTTTCCAAGCGCTTGTTGATGACCTCAGTTCGCCCAATAGATTCTAGACGACAAGATGAACTCATGTTAAGCTTAGTCCCATGTAGCTTGTGCAGCTCCTTCTAGGCAATCCCCGTAAAGTTTCCCCCACGATCTGTTACTATGGAATAGGGGGTCCGTGGAGACGAATGACTTCCTTGGTGAACTCCTTATCAAAGCTTTTGGTAGTGAACGAGTGTTTGAGTGGAATGAAATGGCTATATTGGGATAGTCGGTATAACAACACCCAGATAGTGTAATATCCCTTGGAGCAAGGGAGAGCTTCAATGAAGTCCGTGGAGATATCCTTCCAAATCCTCTAAGCAATGGCTAAGGGCTGGAGCAAGCTAACTGTGGCAAGGTGATAACATGCTAAATTAACATGATAAAACATGATTATTAATGCATATTAAGGCATAAATGATTTCATTTCCATGCATGTTATCATATTCATGAGTATTTTTCTATCATTCCATGAAAAAGTCATTATAATCTCAAAAATACTTAAATTAGGGTTAAATATGATGATTTCGAGATAAATAATTTTATAACCCATCTTTACTTAAGATTATAGATGTTTTTAAAGTTAAAATAATGAGAGAAATCATTTTATAAACATTTATTTATATTTTCTTAAGTTAAAATCCTTAAAAAATAAATGTATTTTTGAAATGTAAATTAAAACTCTCATTATTTATTAATTTTGACTTTTTAGAATGATAGATAATTAAATTTCTGATCAAATGAAAGCAATTTGGATTAATTTGGAGTTATATTTTGAAAGTTATGAATTTTCTAATTTTTAGGGATTTTTCTAGATTTTTTTTGAATTTATTTTGTGATTTTTAAATGTTAAAATAATTTTAAAAAGCAAAAAATGGGTTTATTATTCGTGCGGGGCCACGTGGATGCGACGTGGCCCTCGGGGCCACGTGGCTGCGCCACGCGGGCTCACGCGAGCGCCTACGTGGCGTGAAGGTGACACGTGTGCATATAAGGGTTATAGTACATATAAGCATTCCGTATTCGCAATTTAAGCTAACCTTATAAGTCGTCGCCCTTTATATATCCGTCCATTTTCATTAATTTTATCCGTGTGGGACTAAGTTCCCCAAAAAATTTTAAATCGCAAGACATGTGGCCGAAGGAGGAGCGCTAGATCAAGCGATCGACGATCGTCGCGCGTGGATCACGTGGACTCGCGGACCACCAGATCCATCAAACGCACGTGGCATAAATAGGAGAGTTATAACGGTCATGATTTAATCGCGTGGGGAGCATCCTGATCGTCAGATCGCGATCCAACGGCGGTGATCTAAGGCGTTTTATAACGCATCTCAACGGACTTCATCTGAGCGCTTCATCACGGATCGGACGGTTGCGACATTTTTGAAACTGTTTACGAAGGACCGTTCCATCGTAACCGTTGATTAAAGCCATCAGATGGTCACGCCCAAAACTTGTATAAATAGAGATGTTCTTCTAATTTCTAAAGCATTAGAGAAAGAAATCAATCCAATTGATCTATTTAGACACCTCCCTTCTTGAATCTCTCAATCCTAACCTCTTCTACACTCAATTCCACATCTTCGGATGGCTTAAGATCGAGATTTGGTAGAGAGACAAAGGAGAAATCGAAGCTTGAACTCCACGATCGCGTTCTTCATATTTTCGACGATTTAGGTGATTAATCGTGTTAATCACCTAAATCGTTTTTGCTAATCTATCATCCATTCATGTTTAATTTCAATTTAGATTAGGAATTCAAGTTTAATTTCGTTTAATTTTCGTTAAATTCGCGATTTACGATTTTGAAAAATTCTCTCTACTTTGATCTTCAATTTCTCCACGAAATCAAAGTCAAATTCGATGATTTTTGATTCCGTGGAAACGATTTGAAGTTCTCTTTCATAATTTACCATTTTCCCCAATTTCTATCATCAATTCATCATCCGATTTGATCAATTTTGAAGAGATCATCATAAATTTCCTTATTTCCCTATGGATTCGACCCTTATTTACCATTATACCCCTCAATTCGAGATATTTTCATCAAATTGGTAAGTTTGGACTTTGTTTTGACACAAGACCGTGTGAAATTAACGATCTCGCGGTCACGTCTCGTCACAAGGGTTGAGGACTTGACTTGGTGGCAAATTGCGCATTCGCTCAAATATTTCTTGATGTGATTCTTCGTTCCTGCCTAAGAGAACTGCAGTGAAATCCATTTATACATTTTTAAGTATCCCACATGTCCTATAGTTGGGCTATCATGGAACTCCGGAAAGATAGACGACAACAAGTGAGTGGACAGGGAGATCACCAGCAAGTTTTTTTAGATGAGCTGATCCTGCTGCACTGATTGGCGAGGGAATGATTTTGGGTCACTGATGACAGATTCCATAAGATTTTTGAGCTTCAGATCACCATTGACTTTGGAGTGAATCGTAGGCGAGTCTATTGTCACTCTCATGAAAAGAGACATCAACTGGTCATTGGACTCATGATAAGACATTGAATTCCTTCTTAAATCAAAGTCCCGTTGACGAAGCGTTTTATGTGGTCATTAAAACACACAAACATCCGTCAAACAAAATTTATAACTCCGAACTCACAATGACAAAGATATAAAACCAAGTAAAGTGTAAGTATCGGGTTGATCCACAGAGAACAAGGTTGACTTTTATTGCAAAGTTGACTTGGTCAAACTTAGGTGTAATTAGGGTTTTAAATAAGTGAAAGTGATAACTAATCTATAGAAATGATATAAATATATGAGAAAAGATATTTTAAGATTTAAGTCCTCTGATTTGACAGAGAAAAGTCAAAAGTCAAGGTCAAAGCGTTAACTTTGACCAACAATTGACTTTCTATAAAATCAGATAATCAAAAGGGGTCGAAGATTAACGAAAATTATGTATTCGAAATCTATACAGAAAATGAAATTTATTAATATAAAATTCATAATTTTTTGATAAGAATTGGATTTATTATGAATTATTGAAAATCAAAGATTTGAAAAATCTAGAAATGAATACTTTGGTGAAAATCTTCAAATTGACTAACCAAATGATATCCAGATCTTGCAATTAATATGTTAATAGAAAGCTAACAATTAGAGGATTCCAAAAAGACTAAAATCGTCAAATTCTAATTTATATTTTAAGAGTAATTGATCCCGCAAGTCAACTCCCAATTTTGAATTGAAAATGAACAGTGGTTGGTCAAACGTTATATTGAGGGATCAAATGATCATGAAATTTTACAAATTTGCTATCCACAGAAATTTGATGAAACAAGGAATCCACTGAAATAGAACCAAGTGATTCGGAGTTAAGATTAGAGAGATATCCTATTTTCAAAATCAGCAAAAATTCGTACGAAAATTGGGTGAAATTGAAGAACAAAATGACTTTAAACACAAAATTAACTTCATAAATCTAATCAAAACTCAAATTACCGTCAGATGATCAATCAAATCTCACTGCTAACTCAATTGCCGCAAATATTTGGCTTCAATTCACATGGATTGAAGAGTATTGGCTTGATTTCTTCCTCAGCGGATGTTCGGCGTTCAAGGGGAAAATTTGATAGAATTCGACGATTAATCACGACGAATCTTGCCTCAATCGGATCGCGATCAAGTCTAAACACAGGGGAATCGTGATGAACTCAAGATCTTCCTTTTAAATTCGCTTAATTGCTTCACGAATCAATCAAAAGTTAAGAGAAGAAGAGAGAATACATCGATTTTTATAAAGAAATTTCCGTGACGAATATGAGCCGTCCATTTCGCGATGCAATTTGCACCGTCCGATCGCATGAAACCATAGGAATCGTTGCTCATGATGCGGTCCACTTTCTCCTTCAATTAGAGCCATTCGATGAAGATCTAAGGCTTCTGATGCGTCCACGTTGCCCACAAACAGTGGACACGATCCCGCGTTTTGATGTCCATAATTGGCTTAAATCTCTATCGTCCGATCTTTAATCGGACTGTCATAAAGCCTCCACCCATTTCTCCATGATGTGCCAAAGTCACGATGAGTTGCGACCGTCCGATGAAGCCACATGGTGCAAGGTGACGCATCGATCGCTTCACTTAAACTCCTTTAAGCGCACGTGCTTGATTGATGATCGTGTGGATCCGAGTCCATGCGATGGACGCATCGCGATCGTATCCGATGTCACCCGTGCTGCCACGTCACCTGCAAAGGAAATTCCGCGAGAACATAGTCTCACACGAAAACGCGTGAGTATAAAAGCTAGGGCGGTTTAACGCTATTGCGTTACCGCCCCAACTATCTTACCAGGGCCCACTAACCCGTGGGCCCTTCACCTGCCAGCCCCCCACTCGCCACGTGGCGCCCCTCAGGCATCCGCGTGGACTCGCGTGGCCCCTGCCACGCGTCCGCGCCACCTGCGCTCCGCGTGGGCTCGTGCGGCTCTGCCACGTGGCCTTGCATGCCACATCGTATCCGCGCAGGTTCCACGCGCCACGTCAGCTTCCCGTGCCACGTCAGCTCCACGGTCCTACGGTAAATAACCCCACTTGTTGTGATTTTAATTAAGGAACAAAATCAATAGAAATTTAATAAAAATTCGAATTAAAATCCAAAAAAATCTAAAATGTTCAGAAATCCATAACTTTTAAAATATAACTCCTTTTAAACTCAAATTTTCTCTATTGGATAAAAAATTTCTTCATTTTTAATATCATGCCATTTAAAATATCATTTCAAAGGAGAATGTAAGATGGATTTATAATTAACTTAGATCATCTCTTAAGAAATCCTCTTAATATCATCCTCACATTTTCTTGTTGAAATTTATCCTTCAAAACATCCACTAAAGTCAAAGTAATTCAAGGAAAGTGATTAAATTCTATTAATTTAACTTTTCTAAAGATTAATCATCAATAAAGCATATAATTAACCCTAAGTTATGCATAAATATAGACTTTAGTGAAATGGCATACCAATGGAGAAAATTCATACAAACTATGATAACATGCATTATATTCACATAAAATAAGCATGAATATGAGTTAAATAAGATAAGAATTTAAGTTATAAATGCATGTTATCACCCGTCAATTTATTTACCCACTTAGTGTTCATAGATAAATTTCAAGCAATATTGGTAAGTATGGGCAAAAATTTTTGTAAATGAGGTAACCATCTCCATTTCTTGACTGCCATCACCAACTTATAGAGCTCAATCTCATAGGCTGATTTTTTGGTAACTGGTTGTGAGTAATCCTCGGCTATGAAAGCAATGGGCCACCCTTCTTGCTCTAATATTGCTCCAGAGCACACAAGAGAGGTGTGTGATTCAATCACAATTTGTTAGCTGAAATCACAATTTGGTAGGGCTAGGACTACAGTTGAAGTGAACATGCAAATGCATTCTTTGTCAGTTACTGGGTTGGCGGGGTTGGGGAGGGGAGGTGTCGGGCGACGACTACAGAAGCCTTAACAAATTGGTAATAATTGCCCACCAATCCCAGTAATTGACCACTACATAGTTCCTTAATGTTATCTAGCGAGGGCCGATCTCAAATAGCCCTAATCTTGTCCTTATTTGTCGTCACTAATCGTGCAAACACCTAATGCCCCATCTTCTCCAGCCGCTCCTTATGATTGAAACACTTAACAAAATTATCATGCAACTAATCTTCCGATAAGATTGTAAAGATGTTCATCGTATGCACCATATGAGATTCCATGTCCCTGTTGTATATGAGGATATACTCAAAGAACACGAGCACAAAGGTATCGCTTGAAAACTTGATTCATGAGGGATTTGAAAGTGGAATGTGCATTGTTTAAGTTGAGAGGCATTACTTTGAACTTACAATCACCCTCATGGGTTCTAAACACAACTTGGGTATGTGGCCTACAAATCAAATCACACTTTCATGTCTCAATTTTATTCATTAAAATAGAATTTATTTATTTTTATTGTTAAATGATTAAGTCTATTAACATATGTAACAACTAAGTGAATTATGGTGAGATCATAATATACAAATCACTGGTCTTTAAATGTATGTTTGAAACATTTATATTCAAGGGAAATTTGAGAAGGACATTAACATATCAGGCAATAATAACACTCTTTAATTTGACTCATATGATAAGTGTTGTTGATCTTGTGACCATTGATATGGAGACACCAATGATAGATAGTGGGTGCTCTTTAAAGAATAAGTTTATTGAATTGATTGATATAAACCCTTAAATGGTTATTATAAGTAATTTTTAATCAAGTTGATTTATGTCTTGGCTGTGCATGTAGTCCTTAGATGTGAGATTGCAAAGACATATTGTGGATAGATAACATGTTTTGATTAGGAGTTATGAATTCTTAGCCATACCATCTCCAAAACATCATAGATTGGATACAACATCAACTTATAGAATATGATTTTGTGGCCAATATTAGAGGTGATTGACTTGAGGAATGATATACAATGAAAACCTTGACCTAGGTAATGAAAATATCAGAGAATATATTCTTGACAATTTCCTTCACGCATCAATGCTAAATTAAGTGACTGATTAGGGTTTAATAGTTAACCATACCCTTAGTCATCGATAAGCTTTATGCTGATAAGGGATTATATATAGGTGATAAGCAGATGACAAAAATGTTCCATAAGAGAGTAATTATACACTTATATCTCATGGAGTAAATGTTATAGCTTGGCACCTTACAAGTTGGCAAGTCAACCTATTGATCGGGGTTAAAGTAGTCATTGATTAATCAATTTAAAAATGAATGGATAAAAAGGCTAACCAATGATAACATGTAATATTTATGGGTAATTACATGATTATTAATGCATTTTAGGGCACCATTCATATGTTCTTGATGTATGTTATCATACTTTGAGTACATTTTTATCATTTCATGCAATTTATATCGAAAATCTCATAATGAACCATTTTAAAGGCAAATCATGTATAAATCAAGAGTTGAATTTTAGATAGATCAATATAATTTTATTTAAAATTTTGTTTAAATTTTATATGTAATATAACAAGAGAAAAATAATTTAATATACACTCTAAAATTATCTACATTTATTTTTTAAGTAGACAATGTATTTTGGAGTTAAATATGTATTCTCTTACTATTTCTTAAATTAAATTGCATTTAATGATAATTTTTTTAATATTTTAAAAATTAGATCAAACAACAGTTATAGTTTGAAAGATATGAATTTTCTAAGTTTTAGGAAATTTTCTAGATTTTTTAATTTTTGTTTTAATTTATTTTATTTATTTATATTTAAATTTTTTGAAAAAGGTTTGCATTCAAGTGCACGTTGATGTGTCAGATGTCAATTGCATATAGTGACGTCTAAGGGCGCGCATGGTGCATAAGAGGCATACGTGGCATGTATCAAAAGTGCCATTAATGTAAAGTGCCCGTGCCCTTAATGGGCCAATTTCATTTAATTTAAATCGATGCCCTATTAAAAGCCATTGAATGACTTTGATACTTTCAATGTAAGTTATTTTTATCTAATAGTGTGCAAGTAACAAGGCACAATGTAAAGCGTTTGATCTCCCAATTTAATCTTAGCCATTAAATATTACTTAGGTGGAGGGATACGTGGTCATATCTTAATGGGCATCAATTCCCTTTATTAGTGTTGATGAATCCTGGCTGTCCAACAAGGGAGTTATAATGCCCAATATTAAATGCACCTAATGGTCTCCTATGTTGTGTGTGGTTTGATGCGGAGTGTTAGATGAAGATATGATGAATGCTACCATTTGGCAAGTCGTCTCCACTTGATGATGTAGTCTCATCTAAATGCTCCATTTCTAATCTAATGTTTGAAACTTAATGATGATGATTTTTCTCCTACTTTTTAATCTCAGCTATTGATCGAAGATAAAGAGATGATCTAATGGTCGTGCCTAATTTAATGTCTATTTATATTCTCTCTGTGTGACTATGAATGTATTCTTGGAAAGTTTGAGCAATCAATACTTTTTGGATAGCTTTTCGTTAAATCTTTTGACCTTACATGTTCTAAACTCGTTCCTACGCTCATAAAGCCTTTGAAGTTAAGATTTTTTTAAAGAGAATGAGGGAGAAATCACTACTTGAACTCCGAATTTTCATTTTTGAAATCTTATAATGAAAAGCCTTGATCTGACAATTAACTGCATCATCTCAATGGTGGCTTTTGGGTTATTTTGTGTGTATTCTCTCTAATATGTTGTCATTTAGCATTTATATTTTAATTTTGAAGCTTAGATCAATCAAATTTTAGATATTCTCATCATGTTGTCTCTCACCACCATGATTTTCTCTTTTTGGACTGTAGTCAATGATTTCTCCATGGATGTAAGTCCGATTTGATTGATTTTTGATTTAATGGATAGATCTTTGAGTCTTCTTTCCAAAAATATATTTTTCATTACTTTCTCATCTCAATTCATTATCCAATTTGATCAAATTTCAAAACATCTTAAGGACACATCCTAATTCTCTGTGGATTGGACCCTTACTCACCTCTATACTAAATTAAATTTGATAAGTACACATTTTAAGTGACTTTTGCTTTAATTTTGACATGTTAAAATGTGTATTTGACAACTACACGAGCATGTTTTATTAACCAATAAGTATTATAAAGTCTATAGAGTTATTAACTAGCAAAATATACAAACTTAAAGGGTCACATACACGAGATTAATTGATATTTGTAGAGATATATATATATATATATCTTTTGAGGGTTTTTATAAAAAAAATTATATACCATTATTTACAGATAAGGGAATAATGACCATACCAAAGGATACCCATGCTAACTTTGTGAAAATTTTTTTCCATTATTCTCTTTCTCTCTTGGTAAAGAGTGTTAAAGAGGATGTCTAATTTGTCTTGCAATTGTGTGGCTAGAGGCTGGACACTTGAATAGTTTTAAGAACTCCTTCAATGAACTATGTATGTAATTTTAATCTATACTAGTTGGTAGGTTTATTAATTCTTGGTGTGTTAATGTTTTTGAATGTTCGATTCAATGTCTTTTGTTACATTTAATGTTTTAATAAAAAATTTGACAGCTTGTCGAGCATAAAATCCTTAAAAAGTTTAGCTTAAAATAATAAAAAATAATCATTAACAAAGATAATGTAATAGTGATAGCCAATAAGAAACGTGCTTCATGTAGGACCCCAAACATTGCAATGAAGGAGATGAAAGGTTTTTTTACTTTAAAATAGAGGAAGGCAACTATAGGTAAAATGATGATGCTTGCCTATCTAATAATATTCACAATCAAATGTAGGAAGAGTTACCTATAGAAGTGCTTCTCATTTCTTGGACATTCTAGAATTACCAAGATGAAAATGGCAAACAAAATGAAGAGTTAGTAGAAGATGTAAAAAAACTGAGGCATGAAGGATGTTCATACCCCAGGAGTAGGAATACACCATTACCATTTTCACTTTCCATGCCTCTAAGAGGGATAGAATATTACATAGAAAGAAAGTTCACATGTTATGGAACTAATGGATAGAAGGCTTACTAGGAAGTTGGGAAAATGAGAAACATAACCTAGGGGAAGGTTTAGAGTTACAAAAATGTGTCCTAGTCCTTGCACAAGGACACATGTCCATTCTCAACGTAAAGAGTTGAATGGTTAGATGATTAGGACAATGGGGAAAAAGAAGGAAGAAGTATATATCATATTGTCTTGTGATGAGACATCCCAAGATCTAGTATTCTTTCTCTCTCTTATCGTGATTTTCCTCTTCTTAAAGAGAAACTTGCCTAGTGGGCCTCACCACTTTTTAAGCTCATGCTTTATCTTCCATTGTGAGTTACAAGTTACACAAAGTTTACTAATAATTTACTAGTTACGTGATTTAGATGTCTCAATAAGGGTTGGTCATTGAATTTTATTAATAGATGTCAATTGGTTGACTTTCTACCTAGAATTCTTGAGTTCATTTCCTTGCTTACTCTGATGTTGATGGAACTTGGTGTGTTTATTTAGAAGGACTTACTATTTCTCCTCCATTGCAGGATGTCTATCATTGTTCGCGGACCACTTTCAAGTCTATAATGGACATGGAATTGTGGGTCAAGCAATTTACATGCCCTAATATGTCGATTGGTTCTATCCGATAGACCAAGCATGGCTCCATGAAAGGGCTCCCCTCGATGTTTGGTCAATTTTTAAGATTCAAAAAATGGTGAAAAAGTTATTTAAAATACATTATGCGAAATATATCATAGGATAAAATACAAAAATCTAATTTGATTTGCATTTTACATGATTACATGTATATACAATAAATGGTATAACCACTTGCATATCTTTCTTAGTTTGTTATCATCATTGCAAGCATATACAAATAAAACTAAAAGAAATAATTCCATAAAGTTTCCATCGAATATGATGGCAACAAAAAACAAACATTTATAAGGTCAAAACATACTATAATAGTTCTCAGAACAATGACCTTTGACTCCATGAGAGTACCATCTTGAGAGAGAGAGAGAGAGAGAGGGCAAGTGTCTATTGGGCCTCGAGCTGTTCACTATTGGGTCAGCTTTAAGGCCCAATAGGCTCATACTGAGACGCCTTCCAGGGGGTTCGAGCATGTGTCACCATCCGAGAACACGTGCACTGCCGGAAATTTTTAGCTATTTAAAAATAATTGGATCAATGACCTTTTTATTTCTAATCAAGCAACAAATTCTAGACGTATTCTCTCTCCTCTCTCGTGCGGCAACGCAGCTCTGAAGCCGACGCAAAAGCTCCGCTGCTTACGTGGACAAGCCTTGACGACGCGGGCTTTCCGCAAGATCATTAGAATGACCAAGTTACCCCTGCGTTTGGTTCAAATGTCACGTGACCAGACTTCGTAGAAGTAATTAAAGGTCGACTGGAACCTATCTTTCTCTCTCTACATTCCTCTACCCGTCCGTCTTTCTCTCTCTACATAACCTCTCGACGAGAGCCTTTTCACGTTCGACTGCTCTTTCTCCCCTCCTCTCTCTCCTCTTCTAGGTGCTCTCCACCTTCTTCCCCTCCTCTCTCTCCTCTGTTGTTTACTCCGCTCTACTTCCGCTGAATCGACATCCCCGAGCAGAAATCGCCACAAAACCCTAATCTCGCGGGCGGCTTTCAGGTAGAGGGATCTTCTGACCTTCTATTGCATTCATTCTTTGAGATTCGGAAAATATATAAGGAGCTAGGGTTTCAGTTAATTTGCATTCAGGGAATAGAAATTTCACCGATTTGATTGTGTCTGACTTATTCTGGCTTTTTGGGTTTTTTTAAAGGAGAAGATTAGGTTGGGATTTATGTCCATTAATCAGTCAAGAGCGGAGAAGAGCGACGCGCATCTGAGAAAGGGCGGCAGATTTGGAAGCTCCGGCAACCAGAGAGCATTTTCTTCTGGAGGTGGGAGGGGCGGTGGCGCTGGCTCCGCCCCTCCTCCGCAATCTTCTCTCCCTTCCAGTAATAACAGTCAACAGTCTGTGGGGCAGAATAGGAGGTGATTTGTTACATACTTTGATAATTTTGTTTGATTTAGTTATTGATCTGATGTATGAGATTTCTGGAAGTCATGGATTTATCTTTTTTTTTTTTAAATTTCTCAGCGTTAAGAAACCTGGTGGAGGACATGGAGGGAATTCTAGGGCAAATCAGAGTGGGATGAGTTCTGAGGTTGCTGGGCAGATTCAAGGGTCTTCTCAGGGTATGGTTTTATGGAATTTATGAAATTTTGTACGGTTGAAATTGAAAGAAGCTGGGGATTTTACTGTAAGGTTTGGTTTTGCTTTTTTCAGTTGGGGCATCTGCTGGTCCGGTAAATATCTCTGCAAAACCACCCGATTCAGCTTCAATGGCTAGCGGGAGGAGTCACATGAGGCCACCGCATCCACAGTCATCAGCAGGGGACTCGGATCCCTCTGGTTTAAGGACACCCGTTAAAGGTCTGCTCTTGTACCCCCGTGTTAGATTTTTCTATGGCCCAGGTGATTCATATGTCTTGGTCATCCCTTTGTCTGATATATTGTGCTGGGTTTTTCTAGGAGATTCGTCTAAGGGATTCCAGCTTCAGTTTGGAACTATTAGCCCAGGATTTGTTAACGGAATGCAGGTTCTTTTCCTCTCAGAAATCTCATGATTGATCCCTGTTTTAATGGATTGTTATCTTTTAAAATGGTCTTTGGTCCTTTATTTATACAGATTCCTGCACGTACGAGCTCTGCTCCTCCCAACTTGGATGAGCAAAAACACGAACAGGTTTGTTTTTAATGTTGCTTTCATGAAGTTCTACTGGTGGTCTTTATCACAAAGATATCATTTCTTTTATTGTTGTCGTTTTGGCCTTCATTCAATATTTTTTAGTTTTTCATCTCTTTCCTTCATCAAAAACGTTGTACCAAATGTCCTGGGTGATCTACAAATTTTTGGTTTATAGTGTTATATACTTCCTCAGATCAGTTTAATCAATTGATTTCTTGCATTTCCCTTATCTACCATTGTCAGTTGATCGTTTGTTTTATTTCAGATACCCCCACTAGATGCTCCATCTCTGGTAAAGACGCAACAACATCAACAACCAAAAAGAGACATGGTTGCTTCTAATCACGCTTCCTCGGGAGACTCACATTCTCCTGCCCATCCAAAGAGAGATATCCCCATTCACTCATCTGCATCCTCATTGGCAGCTCAAAAGTCCCCTGCTGTGCCCTTCCATGGAATATCTGTTCCGGTAGGATACCAACAATCTCAAATGCCAATTCAATTTGGCGGCCCAACTCAAATTCCGTCTCAGGGAGTCACTGGAAGCTCTCTCCCAACACCTGTATCATTAACCGTGGGAAACCCTTCACAACCAGTTTTTGTCCAAGGGTTTCCGCCACAGACTTATCCCCAGGGAATGCATCAAGGAGTTGGTTTTTCTCCCCAAATTGCCAATCCGATAGCTTCCCAAATTGGTAATCTTAGAGTAGGAATGCCTCAACAGTACGTGCCACAACAAGATGGAAAGTTTATGGGTGTTCGCAAGAATCCAGTTAAAATTACTCACCCAGAGACGCACGAAGAATTGAGACTAGACAAGAGGACAGAGTCTTATGTAGATCAGGGTCAAAGGGTGCAGCAGCCCGGTGTTTCTCCATATGGTCAGGGTCTGAATTACTACCAAACACTGCCGCCTGGTTCTTATAATCCCAGCGCATTCTATATGCAGACTCCATCTTTGACCAGTGGTGGACAGGGTAGCAGGTATAATGTTCAATATTTGAACCCTCAAATTATCAATAATATCCCTGTTAGTATAGCAAGACCTCAGCCACCTCTTAGTTCCGGGTCTATGAATCTGGACCATTCGCATGATTCTCCTGCTTTGTCTGTTCCTCTCCCATCGGCTTCAGTTCAAGTGACCGTGAAGGCGCCAGGTGCTTCTATACTAACATCCAGTAAACCCCTTGAAGAGGAGAAGCCCAGATTACTAAAACCCACTGGAGAAGTTGTTTCAGTTCAGCAACAGATGGGGAAGGCTGTGACCTCCTCAGATACCCCCGTCTCCAGATCTAGCGTTGATGTCAAAGAGAGAGAAAACCAGGAGTCTTCAAATGATTCTGTTGAGATTCAAAAACTGAAACCGCTTGTCCCAGATTCTCGTTCTGATGTGCCAAAATTGGATGCAAGAAAGAGGGATTCATTTAAAAGGCACGACTCTTTCAAGGATAATCAGAGAAAGTCAAATAATAAGGACATTCAGCAGTCACAACAACAGCAGATGGTATGATTTTTATTCCCTCCTGTTTAATGTTAAAGGTTTGAATATTGTCATAATTTTTTTGTTATATATATATCTCTTTGCAGATGAATGCATCAGTCTCTGCTGCATCAAGATCTCAGAAACTCCATAAAGATGGCCCACCCACCGAGGCAATTGTTGGTTCCTCAGTCAAATCTTCTGATGACATTTCTTCAGGAGGGAGATCTGACGAAACATCTGTGCCTATCTCAAGCTTCTCTTCCTTTGCAGAGGATGTATCTAACTCTTCTGGAGCTGATACACCTTCTGTTATCAAACCCGAGGACATATCTAATTCACAGAACCCATCTATTGTAATTGTGGAAAGCCAACCCGTCTCTGATTCGTCTCTTCACTTGCAAAACACATTGGAGGAGGCTATTCTGGATGATGCAAAAACTCCTGACGTATCAATACCTAGTAATGTTCATCAGGATTCATCTGTGAAACCGGAGGTTGCTGAAGTGCTTCATGATAATCATCTACCTCAAGGGGGAAATAAAACAGAACCTCTGCCCGTAGCTGATTCCTTTTCTGAAGAGAAGATTTCTGCAGAAAAACTTCTGGACTTTCCTGTTGGTCCTTCTGATAGCAATGACCAAGCAAAAGACTCAGTCGACAGAAGTGCAGTGGATGATGATAGCATAACAGTGGCACCCAGTCAGACAACACCAGTGGAGGTAGCAGAGATCGCGGTAGAAGATGAGAAGGAAGTGAGTGGCGCTGGTGATGACATCTCTAGATCATGCGGGATGGATGATTCAGTTGCCCAAGTTTCAAGCGCGAATTCTTTTGTTCTGGATGCAACACCTTCAAGTCAACTTTCAGACATAGAAGTTGGATCAACAGTAGGTTCCTTGTCTGAGTTGACCATGACAGACTCTGAGACAAGTTCTATTTTAGACAAAGGGGCAGATGCAACGTGTGGCAGTCTTGCAGTGTCCTCTGCTTCTGTGGGTAAAAAGGAAAAGCAGACCGAAGAACTCCCGCGACCAAAATCAGCACCTGCAAAGAAGAAAAAAATGAAGGAGCTTCTTTCGAGAGCCGATGCTGCGGGGACCAACTCTGATCTGTACATGGCATACAAGGGCCCAGAAGAAAAGAAAGAAACTGATGTCGTTTCAGCTCCCATTGAAAATGCCTCTGTTGATAAATCCAAGGAAGCAGGTCTCTTTGATTCTGAAAAGGTGTTCCCTCGGAGTAAGAAGAATGAGAAGGTGAAATCGGAGCCAGATGACTGGGAAGATGCTGTTGATATCTCCAGCCCCAGTCATAATTCCTCTGTTGGCGGTGGCTCTGGCAGAAAGTACTCCAGAGACTTTTTGTTGACCTTTAGGGAGCAATGTGTTGACCTTCCTGTGGGTTTTGAGATAGGAACTGATATCTCTGATGTCATCATAATGAGTCCGGCTGGGAGTCCATATCCTAGTCCAGGAAGGATCATTGATCGACCTCAGTCCATTTCTATTCGTGATCGACATCCTTCAGGAAACTTGGATGGTGACAAGTGGACAAGGGGCAGTGTTCCAAGGGTCGAAGTTGGTAACTTCCGCCCTGGTCAAGTGGGCCATGGTGTTTTAAGACATCCACGTGCCTACCCTGGGGGGATTCTCTCTCCTCCTGTTCAGGCTGTTCCTCCCTCTGGTGGTGGACGGAACAAGTCTGACTCTGACAGTTGGCAGCGTGGACAGGGACTCCAGAGGGGTCTGATGCCATCACCTCAGGCTCCCTCCCTGACAATGCACAAAGCAGAGAAGAAGTACGAAGTGGGTAAGGTTTCGGATGAGGAGCAAGCAAAGCAGAGGGCACTAAAGGGAATCCTCAATAAATTGACCCCTCAGAATTTTGACCGACTCTTTCAACAGGCCAAAGAAGTCAATATTGATAATGCCACCACTCTCTCTGGTGTTATATCTCAGATATTTGACAAGGCACTGATGGAGCCCACCTTTTGTGAGATGTATGCTGACTTCTGCTCCCATCTAGCGGCCGAACTTCCAGATTTCAGTGAAGACAATGAGAAGATAACCTTCAAGAGGCTGCTCCTTAACAAGTGCCAGGATGAATTTCAAAGAGGAGAAAGAGAGCAAGATGAAGCAAGCCGGAATATTGAAGGTGAAACTAAAGAGTCAGCAGCAGAGAGAGAAGAAAAGAGGGTCAAAGCCCGGAGACGAATGCTGGGTAATATTCGCCTGATAGGGGAGCTATACAAGAAAAGGATGTTGACAGAAAGGATCATGCACGAGTGCATTCAGAAGTTATTGGGTGAGTATCAGAACCCAGACGAAGAAGATATTGAAGCGCTGTGCAAGCTTATGAGCACAATTGGAGAGATCATTGATCATGAAAGAGCTAAGGATCATATGGATGCTTACTTCGAGATGATGGCAAAGCTCTCAACAAATCAAAAGCTTTCCACTAGAGTGAGATTCATGCTCAAGGACTCGATAGATCTGAGAAGGAACAAGTGGCATCAGAGAAGAAAGGTGGAAGGGCCAAAGAAGATCGAGGAGGTGCATAGAGATGCTGCCCAGGAGAGACATGCTCAGACGAGTCGGATCTCTCGTGGACCTGGAATGGGCCCAAGTCGACGAGGTGGCCCACCACCACCCATGGAATACGGCCCCAGAGGATCAAACCCTAATCTGATGTCCTCCCAGGGCCCGCAGTCGATTGGAATCCGGGGCTTACCTCCTCAAAGAAGTGGGTTTTCTGCCACCCAAGATGTGAGAATGGAAGACCGACATCCTTATGAAGCCAGGACTTTATCAGTTCCATTGCTGCAGAGATCTTCTGGAGATGAATCTATAACGCTAGGCCCACAAGGAGGGCTTGCAAGAGGGATGTCCAATAGAGGGCAGTCACTTGGGTTGACAGCTACGTCAGTCGATGTGGATTCTTCCAGAAGACCAACTTCTTCGAGTTCTAATGGTTATGGCAGCAGCTCTGTGGTCGGTGGGAGAGGAGATAGGACCGCGGATACTGCTTCTGAAAGACCTGTGTTGAATGACAGTGCACCTGAAAGTCGGCAGCTGTCTGATGAAGACCTTAGAAAGAAATCCACTCTAGCTATTAAGGAGTATTACAGGTATTTTCCCCCTTGCTTATTCCGTCCTCTTGAGATTTTTCACTCTTGTAAAATCAGACTTATTTTCCGTGATTCTCTTTACCCTTTTTAGTAGTCGGCAACAGGGAAAAAATTGGTTTTAATTGTTTTCTACTCTGTTACAGCCTTCTTTCTCATTCCTTCCCAGACTTGATATGTATATATGTGTGTATAATCTCTGCGATTTTATTTATTTCTTCATATTCAGTTCCAAGGATGAGAAGGAACTTGCGTTGTGCGTCCGGGAGCTGGGATCCCCGACCACCTATCCAACCGTCATCTCTCTCTGGATCATGGACTCTTTTGAACGGAAAGATGTAGACCGGAATTCTCTCTCTAACCTCCTCGTCCAACTTTCCAAGCCCCATGGCCTTTTCTTCCCGTCCCAGCTCTCTGAAGGGTACTTACTCTTTCTCTCTCAAAATTCTCTTTTACTTGTTATACTTTTACATGCGAGTGTGAATCTGAAAATACTGTCATTCATTCGATCTACTATTAGATTCCGTGCGGTGCTGGATAATTTAGAAGAGATGGTGACGGACGCGCCGAAAGCGGGGGAGTTTTTCGGAAGAATGCTTGCCAGAGTGTTGATAGAGGGATTGGTGTCTTTAGGGGAACTGGGTCGGCTCATCGAGCAAGCCGGGGAAGAACCCGGCCAGCTGGTTGAGGCCGGTCTGGCGTCGGACTTGCTGGCCGCCACCTTGGAGACCATGAGATCCGAGAAGGGGGAGAATTACGTGAAAGAGATGTGCTCTAGCTCTGGAATCCGGCTGGAGAGTTTCCAGACCAGCCAGTCCAAGAAGCTCGAGCCATTCCTCCAAATTTAAACCGGCATCTATGTGTAGTGCATTTAATTTTGTTTCTTTTTAGGGAAATCACTCGGTGCTATCCGGGGACTGGAAGGTATTTACTTCTCATTCTTGCTTCTTTTATTCTAATTTCTTATGCGGAAATTGCCGGCATCTTGATTTTGATCGAATTGATTAAATTGTAGTAATTATGATCCACATCCTGTTTAACCCATGCCCACTTAGCTCTATCCGCTATAATGTTCTACAGATTTTGTATTTTTGGTCGGGTAGAGAACAAGGACCGGTAATCCAGTGTGGAACCATACTGAGACGATCCAGCTCGTCTTGTTGGAAATCGACGATCTGAGCATTGAAGGAATCGATGTCCATGGATAAGATTGTCTGTCAGATCGTTCATTGAATGCCTTTGATGTGATATCGACCAATTATTGTCGATCACATATTTATACAAATTTAAAATCAACATAACATGAGGGAATCATCGATGATCGATCGAAGAACCGATATTTTAAGGTACGTGATCGCCGATCAGATCGACTCGTTCGATCGCCGATTTCAAAACCAAGATCCATATCTGTGGCCGATAATATCGACTACGTATTATCAGCTGTCCAGTTTCGTCGAAACGCCGTTTGCTGATCCCGACTGCTCGCATGTGAAGACGCCGCTAAGCCCGCTACAGCAGCGGAGTGGAAAATCAATCTACTAGGTGAGGTTTTTTATGCTGATTTAAACACATAGGGAAAAGGAGTGCATTGATCGCTGTACCGACGAGAGGTATACACGATAGCATTCCGAGCGACCATTCATCTATCAGATGATTCTAAACGAGGAACTGAACAAAGGGGCATCATCTCCAGACAGAAACCAAATTGACCCATGTTTTGATTTAGCAGATTTCAGGTTCTACTGAAATTCCTGAGCAGAGGATTTAGGGGAAAATTATGAGCGAAATAAACGATGAAAGGCATACATTGAATAATTCTGTCCGTCCAATTTTACTTCCTTTTGATTGTCTAGATCCTCAATTCATGAAGAGCACCGCGATCTGCCGCACAGATGTTTGGATATGAGTGCATGCCGGAATTGGAGGTAAGAAATTTGTTCGTAAATCCAGTTTTCACTCAGTTGTCGACCAGGTGAAGTAGCTTCTACCATCATTTATGAAGTAACCATTCATCCATCCGGGATGCTCTCCCTCAGCCTTTCATCTCAAACTCTCCTTCTCTCTTTGACTCTCTCCCTTTTCCTGTAATTCTCTTTGGGTAAACATCAAATAGTGGCACGACCTTTAGGGTAAACATCAAATAGTGGCATGACCTTTTCAAGACTCATACTGGCACCACCTCAGCATTCCCGCTGAGGTGGCGTTTTTTATTCTTCCGTCCCCCACCTGGCTGACACGTCATTATACTCTCTCTCTCTCTTCATCTCACGCGGTCCTCCTTCCTCTCTCATCATTCTCTCTCTCTCTCTCTCTCTCTCTCTCTCTTTATTCTCTCTAGTTTCCAGTTTCCCGCGAGCGGAGAGCAGATGATCATTTACACACCACGGGTGCAGGTTTATTCCTATAAACCGATTTTCTAGCCTGTTTTACTTTTGTTTTCATAGGTTAATCTACGGCAATTTCTGCAGCGTCGTGAAATTGTCGCATTCCGCCGAGCGTTATGTGCTGCACCTTTTCTTATAATTGGGTCTGTTTTGAATTCGATCGGTGGAGAATACCAGTCCGGCCCGTTTTATTTTGCCAAGGTATTATGAGATACCTTGATTCATTCTTTCTTGTGGGCACTGTTCTATTTTTCAGTTCTAACTACAGTAGATCGGGTCGTCGTTCTAATTAAGAACACATGCTCGTCAATTTTTCTTGTCAATTAATAATCGGAGCCATTAAACTCTATGGTCCTATTCGCTGGACCGAAGGATGAAATTTCCTGCGTATCGTAGCTGTCCCCGATTTAGGGGTTGCATTTTTTACCTGAAAAATCTATCTCTCTCCTGGAATCGAGCTTGAGTTATTGTTATGCGCATTTTCTCCCGTAAATTATGATTATTGAGATCTTTGAGATCCTCCATGATGTATGAGATTGGCGACAAACTATGTTTCTTCTTCACCAGGAGCAAGTATGAGATTGGCAGCAATAAAATAAAAGATTTTTTTCTTCTCGGACGAGCTATAGATTTATTAAACGATATTCAATAAAATTTCCTTTTTTTCATAAGAATGTGAATTTTTTTAAGATTCTCTCTTTTTTTGATAATATTGGCATCAAAATTGAATAGATATTGGTATTGGTATCATTATTCAATATCGATATCAAATACTGACATTGATATTGAATAGATATCTGAACTGGTATTGGTATTCAAAATCGATGTCGAATACGGAGATTGAATATCAATATCCATACCGATACTGATGTTCCTTCTGGAATATCCTAATTTAGTTTTTTTTCTTGCCATGATCAGAGTCTAGAAATTCGACGATATGACTTCTTCACATATGAGTGACGCGGATAGTGACTACAATCCTCGTCTGCAAGACGAGGCATTTGATTATGATACCAGTGATCCAGAGGGATACTTATTTGAAGAAGAGAATGATGAATTTACGAACAATGACGAACATAACATGGCAGAATTTGTATTGCAAGCCCACGACGTTGACTACGATACTGAGTATGCTAATTCCGATGACGACATTGTAAGTCAACCAGATGTGGATGATGAAGGTAACCTTAGGAGAGAACCTCATATGGTCGACCAGATTATAAGTCAACGTGATAGGGGCACATGGTATGACCCCGAATGCCCCATGGACGAGATCCAATTTCAAGTTGGCATGAAATTCGATTCGCCTGATGCCTTTCGTACAGCAGTGACGGATAGCGCCATAGCAAATGGGTTCACGGCCAACTACGTTAGGGGAGGGACGCAAAAGGTAGAATTTAAATGCAAAGCAGTTTGTCCGTGGAGGATATACGCCAGCTGGAATCAAACAAAAGAGACCTTTGTTGTGAAGGCTCTAACGGCTCATCATACATGCAGCAAGGTAACGGATAACGGTCACGTAACCTACAAGTGGATTGCAAATCACTTCTTAGAGAGATTTCGGATGACTCCGGATTGGAAGGCAGTGGATATCATGCGAGAAATCCACGAAGTACATGGAGTGCATGTTTCGCAACAAACATGTAACAGAGCAAAAGCAGAGGCACGCAAAATGATCGAAGGGTCTTTAGATGACCACTATCACTGGCTTCCTGCCTACGTTGCGGAACTGAAGGCGCGTAATAGAGGAAGTACTTTCTTTATGGTCAACGAACGAGACAATCTTGACTCCTCGCTTAGGTTCAAGAGACTATATGTGTGCTTTAAACCTGTTGTAGAAGGGTTCAAAGCCGGTTGCAGGAGAGTCATTGGACTCGATGGTTGTTTTCTTAAGACTACAACGAAAGGGCTACTGTTGAGCGCAGTTGGCAAGGATGGGAACGATCAAATGTACCCTATTGCATGGGCTGTGGTTGAAGGGGAAAATGAAAATTCATGGAAATGGTTCATTGAATTGCTCATGGATAGCTTGGAAATTGTAGATGGCAGTGGGTGGACGATCATAAGTGATCAGCAGAAGGTACATAACTGACCAATTCATAAGATTATACATAATAACTTTTTCCTTTCTCACATTGTGCAGGGCCTACAAAATGCAGTTGAATCTCTCCTACCATATGCAGAGCATAGGAATTGTGCGAGACATATTCACGCAAATTGGAAGAAGAAGGGACACTCCACTACGATATTGAAGAATATGTTTTGGAAAGCTGTGAAGTGCACCACCCCTCAAGAATTCGAACGGATCATGCGCCAGATGGAAGCAATGAAACCACAGGCCGCGCACGACTTCCAAGCTATGAGAGTACAAAAGTTCTGCAGAGCATTCATTTCTACGCAGACTACATCTCCAACGATTGATAATAATGTCTGTGAAAGCTTTAACAATTATATTCTACAGGCAAGATCCATGCCAATCATAGATATGCTTGAGTATATAAGAAGCGCGATCATGCATAGGATAGTGCGTAAGAGGAATAAAAGTTCAGGCAGTTCTGATGAGTTATGCCCAAAAATAAGAAAGCTGCTGAACAAAATCATTTTGAGCTCTAGGAAATGCAGTCCGAAAGCTGCTGGCGACTACAAATATGAAGTGACAACCTTGAGAAACCAATTTGTTGTTGACTTACGTGCGAGAACGTGTGGTTGTAGATACTGGGATGTCACGGGTATTCCGTGCCCCCACGCTATTAGTTGTATTCATTGTGAAAATTGGGACCCCAGTTACTTCGTCTCTGATTGGTTCAAGCGAGAGAAATACAGAGATGCATATAGTCGCTCTATTACTCCAATGGATAGTAAGATCGTGTGGCGCTATAACGAATGCGACTACTTATTTCCCCCCTTGGTGCGGAGACAACCCGGAAGGCCAAAGCATAAAGGAAGAGTTGAAAATAGTGAGATAGAACCGACTCGTCCAAGCTCATCCAGGAAAGGCGTGCGAATGACGTGCAGCATTTGTGGCCAAACTGGCCACAATCGAAAGAAGTGTACCCACAGGAGGGTACAAGATGTCATCGGAGTAAGTGTTCGAATTTCTAATAAATTATTTCCTGCCTTTGAAGTTTATTAGTATTAGATGAATAAATCGACTCATTGTATTATGCAGGGTTCGCAAGTGGCTACAGAACCTGCACCCGGTTCTAGTGGTTCACGCTACGCCCTTGTATGTTTATTTTCCTTCTCTATTTTATAATTGTCAGTGTCCTTATTGAATATTTATTATTTCAGATGCCTGATGAACAATTTGGCATTCACGAGCAACGTCGGCCAGAGCTCCAAGATCATCACATACCGCTAGGACGAGAAAATATGTAACCCAAACACAAATTTACTGTAACCCGAAAAAATATTATTATCTTAATTTTACGCATTTTACATTATTGCGGGGGACAAAAAAAAGATAAAACAATCGTGGAATCGTCACTGGACCCCATTATCCAGCATACTGATGAAGCCTGGGTCAACTCGCTCCTGCAATTATCCCACATCCCAATCGGCCCCGACCTCTACATCCCAATACTCATGAGAGAAGACTGTCTGGTCTCACATCATAAGGCCAATCACAGCTCTAGTGGGCATGTTGAGAAGCGATCAGCAGGGTTCTGGGGATAGCTCTTCCATCTGGGCCAGAGGATGGTCAACGGCTTGAGCCAATCACATTTCTAGTGGGCACGTTGATAAGTGATCAGCAGGGTTCTGGGGAGAGCTCTTCCATCTGTGGGCCAGAGGATGGTCAACGGTTGGAGCCAATCACAGCTCCAGTGGGCACGTTGATAAGTGATCAGCAGGGTTCCAGGGAGAGCTCTTCCAGTAGGGCCAAATCCGCGCTCTGGGGAGAGCTCATCGAATGAGGAAAGCCCGAAGAAATCGAAATTCAAGAAATCATAGAAAAAAATGCCTGTTATTTGTCTTTATATCCCCTGATCTTGCACCTGAATATGATTTGACCGATATTCAACTGCCCATGCAGGTGAATCATCATGAAGTTGGTTGCAAGCTCTCGCTCCCCGATGATTTGCTGATGAGATCTGCATTGGTCCAGTTGAGTTCCTGATTCTCAGCCATCTTTCACATCCATACTTGCGGATCATTCCTAGTTCCACCCATGATTCTAGATCATTTGATGAATCAAAGATCCATCAAATGCATTCTTTTTCGTTTAAATTCTCTAAAGATGACACATCAGCATCCTTGGACAAATCAGCTGGTGTTCTAGACATTAGACATGCCTTGGATTTCAAGTAAGTCAGCAGCGTAGCCGTTGTTATGACTCTCCTCCAAAGAAATTCCAGCTCATCTTTAGCTATATCTTGAGAATGATGGATGGTAGTCTTCATCTCATGAAGCTTTTGGTGTAATGCTTCAACTTCGCTGTCATGGCGTTCCATCTCATGTTTCCAAGTTATAATTGCTTCTTTTAGCTTAGATTGAATAAATGGCACGTCAGCATCCTCTTGAACCTCGGTATCCATATACCTCTTTGACGATGGGAAGAATCCTGTAACGTAATGTTACCCATGTCCATATCAAAATATATATAGGCCATTTAATGTAGAGGCAGTTCAATGAATGAAAAAAAGGAAATTTTATTGAATATCGTTCGAGAAGAAAAAAAAATCTTTTATTTTATTACTACCAATCTCATACTTGCTCTTGGTGAAGAAGAAACATAGTTTGTCGCCAATCTCATACATCATGGAGGATCTCAAAGATCTCAATAATCATAATTTACGGGAGAAAATGCGCATAACAATAACTCAAGCTCGATTCCAGGAGAGAGATAGATTTTTCAGGTAAAAAATGCAACCCTTAAATCGGGGACAGCTACAGTACGCAAGAAATTTCATCCTTCGGTCCAGCGAATAGGACCATAGAGTTTAATGGCTCCGATTATTAATTGACAAGAAAAATTGACGAGCATGTGTTCTTAATTAGAACGACGACCCGATCTACTGTAGTTAGAACTGAAAAATAGAACAGTACCCACAAGAAAGAATGAATCAAGGTATCTCATAATACCTTGGCAAAATAAAACGGGCCGGACTGGTATTCTCCACCGATCGAATTCAAAACAGACCCAAATATAAGAAAAGGTGCAACACAGAACGCTCGGCGGAATGCGACAATTTCATGACGCCGCAGAAATTGCCGTAGATTAACCTATGAAAACAAAAGTAAAACAGACTAGAAAATTGGTTAATAGGAATAAACCTGCACCCGTGGTGTGTAAATGATCATCGGCTCTCCGCTCGCGGGAAACTGGAAACTAGAGAGAATAAAGAGAGAGAGAGAGAGAAGAGAGAGAGAGAGAGAGAGAGAGAGAGAGAGAGAATGATGAGAGAGGAAGGAGGACCACGTGAGATGAAGAGAGAGAGAGAGAATGAAGAGAGAGAGAGAGAGAGAGAATAACGACGTGTCAGCCAGGTGGGGGACGGAAGAATAAAAAATGCCACCTCAACGGGAATGCTGAGGTGGTGCCAGTATCTGAGCCTTGAAAAAGGTCATGCCACTATTTGATGTTTACCCTAAAGGTCGTGCCACTATTTGATGTTTACCCATTCTCTTTCATGTTTGACCCTTTCATCCTCTCAAAACATCCTCAAACAATGATTACAAAAATTCAAGTGCATTGCCTTCCTTGAAACACTTAAATTCCAACCAATTGTAATCTTCTATGGATATCAAGAACCACTTAAACCCATTCTAGTCATTTCATGGGGTTAGGACCCCATAATTGCAACGAATAATGTCAAACAAAGATCAGAAAATAAGGATAAATAGTCTTCTTAGATTTAGCAAATTGACGAGTTTCACTTATGAACTTTTCAAAATGTTGGAAACAAAGGATTCAAAAGAGTACTTTTAATTGGGAGGTAGAACAAGCCATCATGGACTCTTTCAAATTGAATTTATAGGACAAGGACCTTATTACATAGAGAAGCTTTCATTCCATGAAGGATAATCTCATAGTGACTAATTGATGAACATTTTTTTAGATATGAAACCTCAAAAAACTTTAGTTACATGTAACAATCGCTCAAATATTGATAAAACTTATACATGAATACTCCCTGTCCCTACTACTTTTTATAGATATCTTTTTATATCTTTGTTTGATCATTTTTCTTTTGAATAATACTTTTAAGCTGTTTCCTGCATTTCTCTATCTCATTCATAATCCATGAATTTGGTGGAAAGCTCTTATGTTTTTCATGGAGCCACATTTATAGTACTGCATGTTTGACAAGTTCAAAGTCTATGGTCATTAAAAACATATAATCATTGGTAAAAAAAAAATCCAAACTCAATTGATGATAATAAAATTAGTGAATAAGGGTTGAATCTATGAAGAATTTGAGTTGATTTTGATGGATATAATAATTTTGTCAAATCAGATGATAAAATGAGACAAGAAAATTAGAGAAAAGATACTTTTAGAAATTAAATGAATAGATCTTTACAATTAATCAAATTGAGTGTCAACTACTTTCAAAACAAAGAGAAATCAAAGAGAGAAGTTGTGGAGAGAAAATCATTGATGAAGGGAGAAAATATCATTAAAATTAAATTAAATTAATCTGCTTTGAATAAAATATATGTTAAACTATTAGATTATAGATCTGGGTTCAAAAAAAACCCACGATCACCAATACACCACAATGAAGAGAGCCCAAATTGGATGTTCTTAGCAAATTCCGGTCCTCAAAGTGCAAATCCTCTCTCAACATAGCTGAAAATATTGACCTTTAGGACTTAATAAAAGCATAATCAAGATTAGAATCAGAAAACCACAAGAGATTCAAGGGCCAAATCTTCAATAGGGCTCATTTTTGTACTTTTTCTTCTTCTTCTTCTAAGAATGAGCATGGTGGGCTTATAAATCATCAATATTCTCTCTTCCTATTTGATTCCTTGAACTCAGCTAAGTCTCACAATCATTAAAACTCAATAAAAATAATTATATTCAAGACGTTTGACCCATTTTAGAGGCTCAAACTCACCTACTAGAAAATCAATATTAATAATATTTAAAATGAGAAATCAAGTGAAATTGACACGATATGCATAACAACATAAACACATGATGATAACATGAATTAAAATGATATAATTCATAAATTAATAAATACTAAAGAATATATTTTCAAGTATGAATGTATGTTAGTAGTCCTCCATAACCCATTTCTTGCACTATGAGTCTATAGTTGTAGGTGCAGATTCAATGAGATGGTTAGTGACGAGATGAATTCGTGCGGTCGTTAAAAACACATAGAGACGTGTCAAAAAAATTTCCAAACTCATCAATTTAAGATTATAATTAAGAATTAAAGATTTTAACGGAGAATTAGAGAATTTTCAAAGTGTTCTTCATATTTGATCAAATCGAACAAGGAATTGAGGTTAGAAATTAAGGATTTTAGTAGATTTAGATAGAAGACTCTAAGACGAATCCACAGAATAAAAAATCATGCAATTTGGATCAGTATATGAGGAGAAATCAAGGAGCAAAAGTTGGAGAGAAAAATCGATCGTGAAGAGAGAGAAAATCAAGAAATGATCTAAAATTTGACTAATCTACGATTTGAAATTAAAATATAATGTTATAAGAAGAGATATTAGGGAGAACACACATAGTCTAACTTGTAATCGTGCTAGAAATGATCCAATTGATTGTCAGATCAAGGGCTTTTCATTCTGCAATTTTGAAAACAAATTTCAGAATTCAAGAGGCGATTTCTCCCAATTCTCTCATATAAATCTTACCTTCAAACACTCTTTGTATACAAAAATCAGTCTAGAAGAGGAGGAAAGCAAGAGATACAAGTATTGAGATATCTAAATAGTTTGATTACTAAAACATCCAAGAATGTTTTACATCGTCGTAGAATATGCATATATATAGGCAAATTGGGTGTGACCGTTCAATGCGTCTCTTCGTCTTCAATCAAAGGCTTAGATGAAATGCTTGGATACAAATCATTATCATTAAAGTCATGTTTGTTTTGATAGAAATGGAGCACTCAGATTTTGCCAAGTCGTGCGTGAAGAAGAAACGCCGCGTAACGCCTATTATTCGATCTTCATCGGACGCTCTGAATGTGTCCACATGTCCAAGGGAGTCTAATGGGCGCTTTTAATCTCAGCCGTTATAACTCATCAGATGAACGACTGAGATTAAGTCATTATAAAATGATTCAATAATGAACCATTATGCGTCACATACTCCCCTCTTTAAGTGAAATCCAATGATCATGATTGAGTCATACAATCCCATGCTCTAGAATGCGCCACATCACTTGCACATAAAAAGAAACATAGTCTGACACGAAAAAAATTAATGCAAAATAATAGGTATATAATTAGTGTGTTAAGTGGGCTTAGCGAATATCCTAAAAAAGAATGCTTAACCCACTAATCACGCGCACGCACACACACGCACACACGTGCACACACGTGCATACTCATGCTCACACGTGCGCACTCGCGTGCCCGCACATGCACATACACACACATGCACACTATGTGACATATGGCGTGTACACACGTCACCATATGGTGACACATCAATCGCCCGCTGTGTAAGCTATCACATCAGCGTGTGATATAGAAAAATGATTTTTTAATCTTAAAAATTCAAGTAAATCCAAAGAAATTTTGAAAAATTCTAGAAAAATCCCGAGAAATTAGAAATTTTCTAACTGTAAAAATATAACTCCAGAGTAATCTAAATTTATCTTGTTTGATCAGAAATTAAATAATGTTTCATTCAAAAAATTCAAATTTAATAAATAACAAGAATAAAATTTTCTTTAAAAAATACACTCATTTCTTTTAGAAAATCAAGATAGAAAAATAAATGAGTGCATATAAAAATATTTTCTCTTATTATTTAATATGAAAAATAAATCATAATCTCAAATGTAAAGTGGGAATAATATATTCTCAAATATTTCTTTTTAATTATGTATGATTATCCCTAAAAATAGTATATTTTGAGATTAGAACTTAAATTATCATAGAATGATAGATATACCCTCAAAACATGATAACATACATAAGAATAGAATGTTTTATACCTTAATTTTTGTTAATAATTATATAATTACATATATAGATTACATATTATAAGTTAGTTAAGCTCATGATTAGAAGAACTTTCTTGACACACTTCACCCATCAATTTATTGATTACCACCAGAAAATTAATTTTGAAGGGAAACTAGGGGTAGTTGGTTAAACCACCTATCCCTCCTTGAAATGTCCTTCTTAAAATAACTACTTCCATTTGTGTAACTCATTACCCCTTGTCTACAGTGTTAACTTTGCCATTTAGTTGACAGTAGTTCTTATATGTCTAGTAGAGAACCTGGTTTGGAGTACATACTCCCTTCATTAGATCTTGAATGACATAAAGCATTGGATGAATGGAAGCTGATGAGACAAATCCCTGCGATCGTTGAAAATACTCGGACTCGTGTCAAAAAAATTTCCAAACTCACCAATTTAAGATAAAATCAAGAATTTAAGAGTATAGCAGTGAATAAGGGTCTAATCCACAGAGAAATTAAGGTATTTCTAGGTGTTCTTCAAATTTGATCAAAATGGGACAAGGATACGAGGTGAGAAATTAGGGATTTTAGTAATTTTAGAAAGAGAACTTCAAGATGAATCCACGGAATAAAAAATCACTCGATTTAAATCAACATTTTCAGAGAAATGAAGAAGCAAAAATCAGATCGAATTTTTGAACGTGAAGAGAGAGAAAATTAAAAATAAATCTAAAATTTGACTAATCTATGATCCAAAATTGAAATATAATGATACATGACTAAAGATTAGGAGGAAAACACATAATCTAACCCAAAGTTGAGCTCGACTTGATCCAATTGATCACTAGATCAAGGGCATTTTATCCCGCAATTTTGAAGATAAAATTTGTCATTCAAGAGGAGATTTCTCTCAATTCTTTCGATGAAATCTTGATTTCAAGCACTCCCTAGATGCCGAAATTGATCTAGAGGAGGAAGAAATCAACATATTCAAGGATTAAGACGTCTAAATAGTTCAATAGCTCAAAGCATCCAAGAATACATTTCCCGTCGAAGAGAGAGAATTTATTATAATTTGAAATTGGGTGTGACCGTCGGATCTTCTCCTTGATGAGATCAACGACATTGATGGAATCCGTAGAGGCGAATCATTATGGTTAAGTCATGACTGTCAAATCTTCATCGGAGAGTCAGGATCGTGCCATGTGATCTTGTGAAGAGAGCGTCGCGAGATCTCATCCGTTAGATCGTGAATCAACCTTTCAGATTCTCAGATGATGCTTTAAATCCTGGCTGTTATAACTCCTTAGATGAACAACTAGGATTGACCCATTTAATAAAACGAATCATCGTCCATTCAGATGCTGCCACGTATCCCCCTCACTTAAGTGAAAATGAGGGGCTGAGATTAAATCGCATCTTTTCGTATCGATCGGAAGCTTCCTGTCATGCCACGTCGCCTATGTAAAAAGAAACATAAAGATAGTCTCACATGAAAAACTAAATGCAATCAAACGAGTATAAAAACATTGCGAATTTAATGGGCTTAGCTTATATCCTGAAAAGGATGCTTAACCCACAATCACTTGCGCGCGCACGCGCACACCTACTATGTCATGTGGCGTGTACACACGTCGCCACATGGTGATGCCCCGCCACGTCAGCTGTCACATCAGCACAGTATAAATATAATTTTTTTTATTTTAAAAATCTAAATAAATTTAGAATAAATTCAAAAATATTTAAAAAAATTCTAGAAAAATTCCTAAAAATTAGAAAATTCATAACTTCAAAATACAACCCCAAATGAATCCAAATTTATGTTTTTGGATCATAAATTAAATAGTCTAGCATTTTAAAATTTAAATTTAATAAGTAACAAGATAATAAGTTTTTATTTAAAAAATTTACTCATTTCTTTTAGAAAATAAAACTTAGAAAAATAAATGAGTGTCTAAAAAGTATTTTATCTTATTATTTAACATTAAAACCAAATTATAATCTCAAATATAGATGGAAATAATGTACTCTAAAATTTATTATTTAATTATGCATAATTATCCCTAAAATAATACATTTTGAGATTTAAACATAAAAATGTATGAAATGATAGATATGCACTCAAAGTATGATAACATGCATAAGAATAGAATGTTTTATGCGTAAATTTGTATTAATAATCATATAATTACATGTTGTCAGTGAACATTTTCCATACATATAAATGATTTGAGCCTAGAGAATGCTTTGATAACATGTTTCAAGACTTGAGCCTTGGAGAATGACTTGGAGAGAGCTAAGATTTTTTTAAGGAGAAGAGATAGTGCTAGAGAGATAGCCATATCCATTTAATGATTAAAGGAAAAATAATAAAAAAATTTAGGGTAAAAACATTTGCACAATATGGAGCTGGGATTCTTGAGGAAGACCCCTTCTAATGATAATAAGTATCACTAATATACTCATATATTTAAAAGGAAAAAACACAAAATATATACATTAAAGGGAAAAAAATTACATGGTCTTACTTATAAAATGATTGTTCAAGCACTATGCACCTTCACTAAAAATCTGTTATAAAATGACATAATAATGATGGATACTATGTGGCCTATAAGCTAATCACACTTTCATGTAGCTCATTTATGTTCATTGAAATGAACTTTATTTATTTTCATTCTTGTGTGATGTTTGTAATGAAGTCAATGAGCATATGTAATGGCTAAATGAATTATGATGAGATCATAAAACAATGATTAGTAGTATTTAAATATCTTTTCTAGACATTCATAATCGTAAGATATTTAAGAAGGATATCAAATTATCTGGAAAGAATAACACTATCTGATTTGACTTATATGATGAGTATGGCTGATCCTGTAGTCATTGGTATGGAGACAACAAGGATAGATAGTGTGTGCTTTTTAGAGAAAAAGTTCATTGAATTGGTTTGTATGAATCTTTGAATATAATTATCCCTAATTGTCAATATGGTTTATTTATGTCACGTTGGTGTATTTGGTCCTTTGATTTGAGATAACAAAGACATGTTGTGGATCGATAACCATATTTTGATTATGAATTATAAATCCCTAGCCACATGATCTCTGAAAAGTCATATATAAAGTCTTCGAAGATGATCATGTGGTCAAGATGAGATTATCCACCCACGATATTTGGTGAGATTGACTCAAGGAATGAGATGCAATGAAATCCTTAACCAAGAGAGTGAAAATATCATAGGAGTTTTCGACGATTTCATACATGTATCAGTACTAACTTGAGTGACTGATTAGGGTTTTATAACTGATCATACCCTAAGTAATTCATAAGTCTCATGTGGATGAAGAATTATAAATGCATGATAACAGATGACAGAAAGGCTCTATAAAGGAGTTGTTATATACTTCATATCTCCTAGAGTACACAATGTCACTTGGCACCCAACGAGCTAGCAACTCAGCATATCGATTGGGTAAAATCAATCCTTGATTAATTAATTTCACGTTAATGTAGATAATTAATAAATATTGACCAACAAGGTTGATGCAGATATTTGGTTTATAAAATAATTAACTAGTGAGATATTTTTGATCGGGGGGTCATACACATAAGGTCTATGGCTATTAGTGGATATAGACATAATCATGAGAGTTTTACCAGATCTATATACTAAATATTTATAAATAAGAGGAGAACGACTACAATTGAAGGTGCCCATACAAGCTTTGTGGGAATTATCTCATTTCTTCTCTTTCTCTTTTGGTGAAGAGCTTTAAAGAGGAGCTATGTTTTTCCCCTTTTCAGACACATGCCCATTTATTTTATTTTCTCGCATTACTATTGTCACATGTAGCCCTCTTTTTCCATGAAGTATTTTTCTATGTACATGCGTCTTAACAATATTATCATACGTTGATGGAGCTTAATTGGGCAGAACATTTCCCCACTTGTTCTTGATGGCGTATGGGCATCTCAAGCCCCTGAAACTTACGCAGAGGTTTTAGGTGAATTTATTCAGGACAATTTCTAGTATATCCCGTCATCTTAGATTCAAGATAATGGGATTTTTTGTAGCTGATTGATGATGAAATGGCCTTTCCATAATCGCCAAACGACGACAGATCTACATTGTTGAATTTGAAGGAATTGATTTTTGATTTATTATAAATATTTGTTGTTAATCGATGCTCATGTTTCAGATAGTTGATCTTATTGCTGTCTGAAGCGTCAAAGAGTGAGAGACGAAAGAGAGTCCTTTAAAGTGTGGGAGAGGGAACTCAAGAGAGAGATATGGAACGACGATCATGATCGAGATTTCATCATGATCTAATTTGATTTTGATCTAATTGATCTGGCCTGTTCATTTCTGTGAAAGGCAAAGTGTCTCCTCTCTCTCTCTCTCTCTCTCTCTCTTCCCGCGAGATACTCTCTCACGCGACAGACTCTCTCCGCTGTCTCTCTCTCTCTCTCCCGGCGAGATACTCTCTAGCCGCGACCGGCCCGCGAGAGACACTCTCTCCGCTGACTCGCTCTCTCTCTCTACCCGCGAGATACTCTCTCGCGGCAACCGGCCCCCGAGAGACGTTCTCTCCGCTGTCTCCCTCTCTCTCTCTCTCTCTACCCTCGGGATACTCTCTCGCGGCAACCGGCCCGCGAGAGACCCTCTCCTCTATCTCTCTCTCTCACGCCCCCGCGCCTCCACGCGCTCAGGGCGCGCGGAGACAGCCAGGTGGCCTCGTCCAATCTCTCTTTCTCTCTCTTTCTCCCGCTTTTACGCCCTCTTTCCTCTATATATCTCTCCCACCGTCTCTCTGTTTTTCAGTCTTGTCTCTCGCGTTCTCTCCCCGGCACCACCTCTTCGCTCTCTCTTTCCTTCCCTCTCTCTCTCTGGCACCAGACATGAACGTCGAAATCGCACCCAAGGAGGCTAGGAAGGTGTACGGTGGCGATGGTGGGGCCTACTTCGCCTGGTTCGCCGCCGACCTTCCCATGCTCTCCCTTTCCGACAAAGGAGCCTCCCGCCTCCACCTCCACCGTCGCGGTTTCGCGCCCCCCACCTTCTCCGACTCTGCCAAGATGGCCTATGTACTCCAAGGTCAGTCATTTAATTTCTCCATTTTAATAATTCCTCAATTTTTTGTTTTATAATCAGGAAGCGGCAGAGCGGGGATCGTCTTACCGGAGGCGGAAGAGAAAGTCGTGGCGATCCGGAGAGGCGACGCCATCGCGCTCCCCTTCGGCAGCGTCTCGTGGTGGCTCAACACGTGCAACGCAGACGAGCTAGTGGTCCTCTTCCTTGGCGATACCTCCAAGGCTCACGTACGCGGCGAGTTCACGGAATTCCACCTGACAGGATCCAACGGGATCTTCACCGGCTTCTCCGCCGAGTTTGCCGCCCGCGCCTTCGATCTATCCGCGCAGGACGCGACGCTTCTCGTCCGGAGCCAGCCCGCTAACAGCATTATAAAACTTCCAGAAGAAGGATTAATCTTTCCGGAGCCCTCCGAGGAGCACAGAAAAGATTTGGTGCTGAACTGCGAGGAGGCTCCTCTCGACGTGGACGTAGTGGGAGGAGGCCGCGTGGTGGTGGTCTCTAGCAAGAACTTGCCGTTGGTGGGTGAATGCGGTTTCGGGGGGGATCTGGTGAAACTGGACGGCGGGGCCATGTGCTCGCCGGGATTCTCCTGCGACTCTGCTTTTCAGGTGACCTATATCACCAAGGGCAGCGGCAGAGCGCAGGTCGTCGGTATCAGAGGAGAGCGCGTGCTGGAGACGACCGTGAAGGCGGGGTCCCTCTTCATCGTCCCGAGGTTCTTCGTCGTCTCCAAGATCGCGGATGAGTCGGGCATGCAGTGGTTCTCCATCGTGACGACTCCAGAGTGAGACTGGCGGCTCTCTCCCAGAATATTCCGTCTATCTCTCATACTTAACTCTCCCTCTCCTTTGCAGTCCGGTGTTCACCCACCTGGCGGGGAAGACGTCGGTGTGGAAGGCTCTCTCCCCGCAGGTCCTGCAGGCCTCCTTCAACGTCCCCGCTGACACGGAGGCCCTCTTCAGATCCAAGAGGACCTCTGATGCCATCTTCTTCCCTCCTCCGGCATCCTCTTGATTGGCCAATAAGATAGGTGGAAACCAAAAGAGATACGGCTCCGCTTCTGCTTTTCCGCCTTCCCTTCTAGGTAGTCTAAGAGACTTCTTCTCCTTGCAAGGAGCACTTTCTTCGTCTTTTTCGTTGCTTTTCTTTCTGGGGTGAAGCACTCTGCGTGGGTGCTCGGGAAATACTTGGTTATTTACTTGGTTCTTTTCTTTCTTGCTTTCTTTGTTCGTCTCTTTTCGGAAATTGTTTGCGAGAGAGTGAGTCAAACTAAAAAACTGAGGCAGTGCAAAATTAAGATTGAATAAGTGTGTCACAGAGAAAGACAAAAGAGATAAATACAGATAAAATATTCGTATCTAGACTCTCTGAACAGAGAGAGGTGATAGAGAGCATAGACAAGTAGATAGAGAGATAGATGGGGAGATAACGAGACAGATAGAGAAACAGATTAAGAGTTAAAAAGATCGAAAGATTAAGAGATAAAAGGATACAGAGATAAAAAGATTGATGGAAAGATAAAATGGTAGAGAGAGATAGAGGAAACTTTCATACCATGGACGGAAACTTTCAGAAAAATGGTAAAAAATCTTGACCGGTTAACTCAACTAAGGGAATAACTTGTTGAGGGTCATAACTTAAAGGAGTCTGAAGTATGTATTCGATTATTCTCAAGTACCCACCAATAAGCTAGGGACGAGATAAAGCAAAACTTTCGAATAAAATAAAGAAAAAATAGCCTTCTTCAATGGGATGCAAAATGTTTAAATGGAGAAAAGAGAACAAGTCCACTAAAGGGAATAATAAACAAAAAGAACCAAACATGGTTTCACCTTACAAAGCTTATTTTCAAAGATGTTTTAATGCCCCCACCTTTTCTCCAAACGTCCAAGTAGCTTAGCTTTAACTCTCAAAGGTTTATGCTTCCTTTCACAGAGGTTTTGCCAAAGCTTGAGACGAGCTCCTCATTTTATAGAGGACCCTGGAATCTTATAGAGACCAACCCCATCCATCTCAAGAAGATGTCCAAAACCCTTTCTAGAAAGATTTGTAAGCTTCTAGTTATTCATCTAGTTTTTTAAGGATAAATAATAACATAAATTAATAAATAAATCATACCTGAATCCATCGAGTTCTTCATCTTATTTAGACTTTAGAGATGGCCTTTTGAATAAGTGCACTTTGCTTCTTAGGTCTCAAGGTAATGGGATGCCAAGGAGAGAATTCAAGAGTTCGGACTCATGGACCATGGCCCCTATTTATAGGGAATAGGATGTGCTTAAGCCTCTTAAATAATTAGCCCATCATTGATTACCTCTACACATATTAATTATTAACCAAAAAAAAATTGAAATGTCACTATCCCATAATTCTTACTGAAGTGAATTACTTAAACGGGGATTAAAGATAGCTTAATATATAAAATAATGTGTAAAATTGTCCATTTTTAAGATATTAAAAACCCCAACAAGAGCCTTTGCTAAAGTTAGACTATTTCTTGTATACAACCTTCATCAGATGGATGGTCTCATTGTAATTATGATCATCATATGATCACATAAGCTGGCATGATCCCCATAGCCTAGTAAGAGGTCCTAAATATGGAGAATGTCTATTCATATCATGACCTTGGTTTTCATTTGAGCATTTCCTTTTACTTTTAGAGATTTAAAGCCCAAAATTATCCTCCAAAATAATGACTTCTAACTCATATGTAAAAACAAAAATCTGAATCCATTCAACATTGATGTTGATAGGTAAAAAATCAGATCTATGATACAAAGGACTAAGTGAACACACAACTCAACTACCACCATAATGAACTCCTTCAACTGCATCGCTAACACAACCTTAGTGCACAAACCATGAAGAACAATTGCTTGAATCCACAAACCTTGCCCTTCAAGAAGGGTTAGTGTTTAAATCCACAGAACTAACCTCTTCTACCCATTGAATCCACACATGTGTGTACTTGAGTCCACAGGCATAATAGCACTCTCGAACAAGGAGAACACTCAAGGAGAAGAAAGCAAAGCTCTCAAAAAGGGAAAACTTCAATTGTGTCCTTAAGGGTTACAATTGGGGCATTATATATGCCTCAAAAAGTGAAAGGTCATCCAAGTGATGTGACCCTTTAAAAGACAACACAAAAGTCTTGAAAATATAACTCTGAAAACATGCATATGTCAGAGACAAAATCGATAAAAGGAAAAGTACAGCTTATAGGCCCTATCATGCCTCAATAAATAGATATTTGTATATTCAAAGAGTTGCAGAATCTGTCATAAATATTTGTGGGTCTCTAGGTGATCTTCTGCATAATTTTTCAAGTTCTAGAGATTCTCCCTTGGCCTAATTGGCTCTAAGTGGGACTCCAATGTGAACTTGCCCAAATTTATATAAAATGGGCTCATGGGCTCCATTATGGACTAAATCAATCATATTCTTTCATTTTTCATCCTTTTCAACTTGTATAAGTATCTTGATTTTCAATATATTTGTATTAACATTATATCCTAGTTATACAAGATGAATATGTTGTGTGTTCCATTTCTTAGAGGGATGTCATTTAGATGCTACCTCATCTTCTCGCTTTTCTTGAGCTATGCAAGATGGAACAAACTGAATGGTTAAACTGATTGGCTGCCCTAATTGAGTTGAGAGAAAGTTAGTATCAATTTTGTAAAAACGTAGAGATATTCTTTCATGCTCATTCAATTGACATTACTTTTGAATTTCTAAATATTTCTCATAAGATGATACTCTCTGAAAAAATAATCTCAAGTTGGGGGTTGATTTAAATTTAATTCTACATTTTTTAGATAAAATTATTTCCTTGTAATTATAACAATACTAAGTTGATATCATTATGAGTATCTCTATTAGATGATGTGAGTCTAGGAGAGCATAATTGATTTCGTCAATCTACTAATGTCATCCAAAGGCTAGTGTTTCCACGAGTAAAACAAGTACGACAAATGATCAATTTTTTAGTACTCTAAGGCACATCAATTATATAAGCTAACTATTATATCTTGCAGCAAATGATGTAGAGAAAGTACTTTGTCAGAACTCACCTTTCTCTTAGAGGTAACATTGTAGGAATTTCAAGAGGTTATGTGCTGAAGAGAAAAAAAAAGGGAATATGAAGAGTCGCTTCTCTTCTTTGGAAAAACTTCTCCTTTAATGGGTTGAGACTTTCTCTCTCTCTCTATTAGAAGATTTTGAAACCCCCATGGCCCCTCATGCGTATAAATCGGGTCCTCCGATTTTTGTATCCCATTTTATGAAAATCTTTGCGTACTTCTTTTGGTTTGATAGTAGAAGAAATAAGAGGAATATTTGACTTTTGTGGGATGGTGAAAAAAAGGTCCATTGAGGATGATGATCGGCTAGCATGTAGTCTTTTAAGAATCTTTTCAATCATAGGTTTATGCATAAAAATTAAAATTGAATCCACTTTAAAGATAATTAAAACAAATAAAATGGTGGTTAAGGTTCAAATCCACCGGAAATTAGACTCAAAACAATGAGAGATAAAAACTCAGCCAAATTTAGTCAAATTAGAGGACGAAAAGAAAAGAGAAAATAAAGATAGTAAAATATTTGGAAAGAGGGATGAGAAATGTATTAAAAACAAACTGAGTGTACATTGGAGTTAAAATGAAGGAGATATTCAAGAAAGAACAACGTGAATGTAAGAGAGAGAACTGTGATGAACTCGTCGAGCATACACTGAAAATACTAATCCTACTTTATAATCTAACCCCAATTTCACTAGTAATATATGTGAATGTTATTATTAACCCGAAGGCTGCTGGGATTTGAGGCTCGACAATCACTCCAAGTTTTTGACTAAAACAATAAAGTTGAAGATATTGAATCAAAATATTTAATAAAGTTGAAGCACCAAGAATAGATGATTTTATCATTCATTCTAGATGATCCTATCATCTAGTATAGAATAAAATTTATACTTACAAGGATCAATTGAAAGAGTTCTTCAACCATTCAAGAGTCCGGCCTCTAGCATTATTTACATATTGTCTAGACGATCAAATATCTTCTTGAACACTCGTCACCATGAGAGGAAGAGAAGATGAGAGAATTTCCACTAGGCTTAAAAAAAGGGCACCTATATTAAGGTTGCTCTCCCCCTATTTATAGACTTTGAGAATATAAAATTTTCACAAAAACCCTTACTTTTATATGTATATCCATTGATGTACATTGACCTTCTATGTGTGACCCTTTAGGTCCATATATCTCGCTAGTTAATGACTCTATCAACCCAATAACAGTTATTGGTGTTCCTTATCAATTAATTATATGAAGATATATATTAATTACCTAAAGATAGATTTGACTCAATCGACTGGCTGAGTCGCCAGCCTTGTGGGTGCCAAGCTACATCACGTGCTCTAGGAGATATGGAGTATGTCAAAACTCTTTCATGGAACCCTACCATCATTGGTTTCCATGAACATATAATCCTTCAAATGCGCGAGAATCATGAATGACTTAGGGTACAGTTAATCTGTCAAATCCTAATCGGTCACTCAATTTAGTACATGATGCAAGTATGAAATCATCAAGAACAACTCTTGAATTTCTACTGCCTTGGCCAAGGATTTAACCGCATCTCATTCCTTGAGTTGATCTCCTCATATACTGAGGGTGGACGATCCCATCTTGACTACTCAATTACCCTTTGAGGACTTCATGTTGTATTCAATCTATGATGTTTTCAAGATCCTATGGCTAGAGATTCATAAGTCATAGTAAAAAAATGATCATCATCTATAAGATGTCTTTGGTGTCTCAAGTCAAAGGACCACATACACAACCGCGACATGAATAAACCCAATTGACATTTTGACATAATACAATTAAGGGATTCATTCAGATCAATTCTGTTAATTCTGTTAATTTTAGTAATATTTTATCACCCTTTTCCTCTCTGACTTTACATAAAGTCAAAGTCTGATCAAAGTCAATGCTTTGACCTTGACTTTTGACTTTTCTTCTCCAAATATATTTCAAAATTCTTAAAATATCTTTTCACATATATTAGTACTATTAAAATAGATAATATATCATTTTCATTTCTTAAAAACCCTAATTAGACTTAAGTTTGAACAAGTCAACTCTTTCGATAAAAGTTAACCGTGATCTCTGTGGTTCGACCCGATCTCATCGATGTACTTGATTTATGATTTTTAAATCATCTTGAGTTTGGAATTATAAATTTTTTTTGACCGACGATCATGTGTTTCAACGACCACACCAAATCGTTTCATGAGTTCTATTCTTTCCGGATAATTCAATGTCCTTGTCGAATATCTCACGAATAGGAATGTTTAGAGCATATGTTTAAAGACTAGTGATCACTGTATTATGATCTCATGATAATTTACTTAGTCATTATATATGTTCATGGACTACATTGCAAACATCACACAAGAATGACAATGAATAAAAGTTCATTTTCAATGAATAGAAACAAAAGATGAAAGTGTGATTGACTTGTAAGCCACATAATATCCATTAGAGAAAGCGTGAACATGACCCTTGATAACATGCTACATTAACATGATAAAACATGATTATTGATGCATATTAAGGCATAAATGATTTCATTTCCATGCATGTTATCATACTTATGTGTATTTTTATATCATTCCATGAAAAGTCATTATAATCTCAAAAATACTTTAAATAAGGGTTAAATATGATGATTTAAAAGATAAAAAATTAATAACCCATCTTTACTTGAGATTATAGAGGTTTTTAAAGTTAAAACTAATGAGAGAAAATGTTTTATAAACATTTACGTATATTTTTAAGTTAAAATCCTTAAAAAAATAAATGTATTTTTGAAATGAAAATTAAAACTCTCATTATTTATTAATTTTGAATATTTACAATGATATATAATTAAATTTTGGATCAAATGAAAGAAATTTAGAGTAATTTGGAGTTATATTTTAAAAGTTATGAATTTTCTAATTTTTAGGGATTTTTCTGGATTTTTTTGAATTAATTTTACAGGTTTAATGCTAAAAATAAATTAAAAATAATTCAAAAAGGGTTTTTATTTCGCGCGGGACCCACGTGGATGCGACATGGCACGCAAGGCCACGTGGCAGCGCCACGCGGCCCACGCGGCGCCCTACGCGGCGATGTGACGCATTATTTATATTTACATATATATTGGTTATAGTACATATAGTCTTTCCGATTATCGTAAGAGAATTATTAACCCTCTTATCCAGTCTCATGATATAAACCCGATTTATTTCTCTAATTTTTCCCTTGTGGGACTAAGTTCCACACGATTTTTCAAGATTGCAGGGCACGTGGCAGAAAGTTAAGGCGTTGGATTAAAAGAGGCGCAAATCGTCACGCGTCGATCACGTAGACTCGCGGTCCACCAGATCAATCAAAGGCACGTGTCTTAATTCAAGCGTTATAACGGTCGTGATTTAATCGCGCGGGGAGAATCGTGATCGTCGGATCGCGATCTAACGACGGCAATCTCACGCGTTTTTACAACACCCATCCATGCGGCGCATCTGGACCGTCCATCAAGATCCGACGGCGGTGACTTAATTGAAACGGTCCACGATGGACCGTTCCATCATAATCGTCGATCATTTCGATCAGATGGTTACACCCAAATAGCCTATAAATAAGATGTGTTATTCCGATTTGTTAGCATTCGAGTTAGATATCAATCCAATTGATCTGTTTAGACACATTCCTTCTCGAATCTCTCAATTCTAGCTTCTTCTACATCAATTTCCGCATCCACGGAGGGCAAGAACTCTAGATTTGGTTGAGTAGTGAAGGAGAAATCGACGCTTGAATATCCACATCGCGTTCTTTGTGTTTTCGGCGATTAAGAGGTTTAATCGCATCAATTTGATTGCTATTTGGGATTAGTGGAAGCGGGTTTTTCATAATCTACCTTTCCATCATGTTTAATTTCAATTTAGATTAGGATTTAAGGTTTAATTTTGTTTAATTTTCGTTGATTTCGCGATTTTCTCGTCGGAAAATTTCCTCCCACTTTGGATCTTCAATTTCTCCGCGAAATCAAGATCAATTTCGATGATTCTTGATTCTGTGGAATCGATTTGAAAGTTATATTTCATAATATATTATTTTCCCCAATTTCTATCATCAATTTATCATCCGATTTGATCAATTTCGAAGAAAACATCAAGAATTTCCTTATTTTCTGTGGATTCGACCCTTATTTACCATTATACCCCTCAATTCGAATAATTTTCATCAAATTGGTAAGTTTGGACTTTGTTTTGACGTGAGACCGTGTGAAATCGACGACCTCGCGACTTCGTCTCGTCAACCCTACATCAATGGATCAAAGGCTTTAGCTAATGATTGTTCAATGGTGGCTATCGGCATTCAAACCTGACATCACATGCATTTTGAGGGCAATTACTAATAATTCCAAAAAAATAAAGAAAGAAATGCATAATTATCACTTGTTAGGGTGAAAGAATATTTTTTAACCATAAACAAGGACTCAAGATTTCAAGCACAGGAAGAAATGGTAAAGAAAACCCCGTTAATAGGGTGTTTAGGCTTGAAATGGCCTTAAAGGGCTATTTCAAGCTTGAGCCATCTGATCTTGATGCTAAGGATCATAATAGTTGAGATTACACCACATCAATGCTCAAAAACAATAAATGCCCCCAAAATAACCTAAAAATAATCAAGAATGCTCCCAACATTCGAATCACACATTTCTTGGCCAATGGAAGGCTTAGATCCCAACATTCAATCTCGATTGTGTCATGACGAGAGAGAAAACAATGACGAATGAGATGCGGTCATGATCCCCTCCTAAGTAAGTAAAGATCAAAGGTTAAAAATAAATCGCTCAATCCAAGACTTCTTATTTTGCCACGTCACTTGCATATGATTTTTGTAAAACATGGTCCTCATTGGTAAAATCTATGATTTTTGTAACCATTAAGGCACCCTTAACTCCAATCACTCTCTTAATGTGGCACCATGTAGGTACTAACACACGCCCCACGTGTGCACTGATAACATGCATATTTAACTTAAATTATTATCTTATTTAACTAATATACATGCTTATTTTATGTAATTATGATGCATGTTATTATAGTTTTATGAATTTTCTCCATTAGTATACCATTTTACTAAAGCTCATATTTTTGCATAATTTAGTGTTAATTATGTGCATTAATGATTTATAACCTTTTTTATGGTCAAAAAAATGAAAATTAACCACCTTTTAGTATTTTTTATTTTGTCTTTAGCGAAGTTGAGTAAAAAAAGAAAGAGAAGAAGAAGATGATAGAGGAATCAAAGAAAATGAGTAGATGATACGTTCACTTAATAGTATTTTTGAATTCATCATTTATTCTTCTTTAAATTTATATTTTAGGTGGCATAATATTAAAAATGAATAAATTTGTGATCCAATGGAGAAAATTTGAGTAAAAAAGGAGTTATATAAATGAAGTTATGAAGTTCTAAATTTTGTAGAATTTTATGGATTTTATTTTGATTTAACATGCAATTTTTGGATTTATTTCCTTATAAAAAATGTAAAAAGGGTTTATTTAATTGCGCGGGGCCTGCAAAGCTGACGTGGCACGACGAACACACATGGCGGAGCCATGCAAGCACATGTGGACGTTGGGGCTGGCATTTTATGGGCCCACTAGTTAGTGGACCCATGTAAGTTAGGGGGGGCATACTAGGCCCATATGGGCGATGCACCGCTTAAGTCGTTTATACTTTATTTACCCGTTCACCTTACCAATTTTTCTCCGTGTGGGACTAACGCCCTCTTAGATTTTGCAAGCAACGTGGCATCCCGTGGCGCGTCGGATCGATTCGGGCCAATCAAGACGCGTTAATCTGGTGGATCTCGGTCCACCAGATCAACATCAAAGCACGTGAGCACTTCATCACCGTCGATCGCTTAAGTGAGATCTTGCAGCCGCGATTTAATCGTGTCTTCAGCGACTCATGGAGCGACATGTGGCTTCATGTCGATTCTCCGATGAAGATTGGACGGGCAATAATCGCGCGATCATGGGATCGTGGCCCATCAAAATTGTGCAATATAAGCTATCCAAAGTCTCTTCAGCGAATCGGACGGCCCGCGTTTTTCGCGTCGATTTTCCTATAAATAGATGTTCTTCCTTTTGTAAACTTAACTTTCAATTGAATCGTGAAGAAATTAAGCAATTTTTGGAGTAAAATCTTAAGTTCTTTGTGATCCCCTTGCATTATAGACTCAATTATGATCATATTGAGGCAGGATTGATCACGAATTGTTGCAAGAATCAATCACAATCTCCCCTTGAACGCCGAACGCACATCGAAGAAGAAACTGAAGAAATACACTTCAATCAATTAGATTTCAAGCCCAATCTACGTGTCAATCAGAGTTAGTAGTGTGATTCGATTGTAATCCTTGCAATTTATGTAGTTTACGTTAGATTTAGATAGGTAATTTCATTTTAGAAATCAGAATTTTCATAAGTTTCATTCAAATTTGGGTACAGATTTTTGCCAATTTTAAAACAAGGATTTCTTCGTGATCTTAAATCCAAATCATTTGATTTTTTTGGTATCATTGGATTCCACGTTTCATCACCTTTCCATGGATATCTGGTTTTAAAATTTTACAACCATTTGACCCTTCAATTTGATGTTTGACCATCAACTATTCATTTTCAATCCGAATTTAGGGGTTGACTTGCATGGGCAATTACTCTTAAAATACAAGATAAAATTTGACAATTGTGGTCTATTTAGAATCCTCTAGTCGCTATCGTTCTATTCGTATATGAATTTCTTGATTTGGATATCATTTGGATAGTAATTTCATGATTTGGACCGAGGTGTTCATTTCAAGATTTTTCTGATTATTGATTTTCAATAAATCATAGTAAATTCAATTCTTCTCCAAAAATCACATATTTTATATTAAAATTTTTCATTTTCTCTCTAGTTTCTGAATATATAATTTTCATAATATTTTTCTACCATTTTCTTCTCTGATTTTATAGAAAGTCAACATCCAATCAAAGTCAACGCTTTGTCCTTTACTTTTGACTTTTCTTGTCAAATCATTTTCTAAAATTCTTAAAATATATTCTCTGCTATATTTATATCACTTTCACTTCTAAAAACCCTAATTAGACCTAAGTTTGACCAAGTCAACTCTTCGATCAAAGTCAATCATGTTCTCTGTGGATCGATCCGATCTTTATACTATACTTGATTTCATATCTTTAAATCATTGTGAGTTCGGAATTATAAATTTTGTTTGAGCAAAAATTGTGTGTTGTCAACGACCGCATAAATCATTTCGTCATGCACAGACAAGCACCATGCAAGCATTGCGTAAGCGCGTGATGTAGGTGATAACATACAATTATACGATTATTAATGTAAATTGAGGCATAAATATTCCGTTCTTATGCATGTTATCATATTTTGAGTGCATATCTATTATTTTATACAATTTTAAGTTATAATATCAAAATGTACTATTTTAGGGATAATTATGTATTTTATTCTCATATATATTCAAGATTATAATTGGGTTTTAATGTTAAATAATAAGAGAAAATATTTTTTATATCCTCAATTAATTTTCTAAGTTTTAATTTCTAAGATAGATGAGTCTATTTTTTAAATAAAAATTTATTTTCTTATTATTTAACTAATTTGACTTTTTAGAATGGTAGATAATTTAATTTATGGTCTAATGAAACCAATTTGGATTAATTTAGAGTTCTATTTTAAAATATATAAATTTTTTAGAATTTTTCTGAGTTTTTTATGAATTTAATTTCGATTTATTTTTAAATTAAAATGAATTAAAAATATTATGTTTGTATCGCCTATTAATGTGGCAGCTGACGTGGCGCAGACAAAATAACAACACCATGTGGCGGCGCATGAGACCACCACGTGCCACACACGTGTACATGTGTGCGTGTGCGCACGTATATGTGTGATTAATGAGAAAACACCCTTTTCAAGATTTTTTTTATCTCATTAGTCACGTACTACTTATATACCTATCAGATTTTAATAATTTACGTCATGTGAGACTATTTGCTTTTATTTTTATGCGCAGGTGATGTGGCGGCATGTGGAGCGTCCGATTGCGCGATTTAATCGCAAGCGTCGATCATCACTTAAGTGAGGGGGTATGTGGCGCACTCTTGTTCATCGGCGAATTGTTTTAAAATGATTTAATCTCAGCCGTTAATCTAAGGAGTCATAATAGATGAGATTCAAATTGTCCAAAACACATCTACAACGCTAGATCAAGATGAGACGGAGGGCGTTTTATGGCTTTAATTCTTCAAGCGCAATGTGGCGAAATCTCAACGGTTCACCTTCGATCAAACGCACATGACTTAACCAAAATAATTCACATCCAAGCGTTTCATTAGAGCCGTTGATCGAGATGAAACAGCAAATCCGACAGTTACGTCCAAAGTTTTTTATTTATACGAATGTTCTTCGACGAAAAATATATTCTTGGATGTTTTCGAGTAATCTAATTGCCTGGACACCACCATCCTTGAATCTCTCACTTTCTTCTTCCTCTAGACTCATTTTCGCGTCCAAGGAGTTGTTGAAAGTGAGATTTTTGTCCAAAGAATAGGGAGAATTTGTCTCTTGAATGCCAAGGATTGCCTTCGAAATTGCGGAATGAAAAAGCCTTTGATTCAATTGTCAATTGGATCATTTCGAATGCTATATCGGGTTAGATTATGTGTTTTCCTCCTAAGATTTTGTCTTGTATCATTAGATTTGTAATTTAGAATCATAGAGTAGGATAATTTTAGATTCCATTTTAGATTTCTCTCTCTTCACATTCGGAAATTTCTATCTAATTCGCTATTCGATTTCTCTGCGAATCTTGATCCAAATCGAGTGATATTTGATTCCGTGGATGTCTTTGAGCTCTATTTCCAAATCTATCAAAATCCCTAATTTTTCACCTCATTTCATCGTCATATTTGATCAAATTCCAAAGAATGCCTAAAAATACCTTAATTCTATAGATTCGACCCTTATTCACCTCTATACTATCTAATTCATGAATATTTCTATAAATTTGTGAGTTTGGTAATGTTTTTACGCTTATCCGCATGTTTTCAATGACCTCACGGATTCACTTTGTCATTAGGCCTTGAAAAAGCATCATGACAATGCTTACTGAGTAGTTGGCTCACTAGTTGTTGGGATATTAGGTCAATAAGCTTTCTAAATTTTTTATCAAAACATTGAATGCAGAGGAAAACATTGAATTGGACATTCAAAACACTGAGCCACCACAAACAGATGATCCTATCATCTAGTATGTACAAGAAAATATACTTACATGATTTCCTTGAGAGAGTTCTTGAAGAGAAGAAATGAAAGAATCTGCACGACAGAGTTTCTAGCTAAATAGATAACCTCTTCAAAGCTCTTCACCAATAGAGAAAGAGAAGAAATGAAAGAATTCCCACAAGGCTTGCATGGGCTCCTTGAGTTGTGGCCATTCTCCCCTTATTTATAGAAATTTGGTTTATAATTTTTTCATAAAAACTCACATAATTATATCTATCTCAACCAACATCTATAAACCTTATAGGTATGATCCTCTAAGTCTATATATCTCACTTGTTAATAACTCTAAATTTAACTAATCTACTATTTAAAATTGAAATCTAATGTTATAGGAAGAAAGATTAGGGAGAACAAAATCGTATTATAAATAATTCAATTCATCGCCGGATCAAGGCTTTTCACTTCGATTCTCTGATGTTCAAACGGAAAATTCTGAGGTTCAAGCGGAAAATTCTCTCGATTCTCTCAACGAAATCTTGCCTTCAAACACTCCTTGAACGTAGAGATGAGTCTAGAAAAGGAAAAGAATAAGAGATTCAAAGATTGAGGTGTCTAAAAAATTTGATTACTTGAAACCTCCAAAAATGCTCTTTCTGTCAAAGAACATGGGTATAAATAGGTAAAATTTGTGCGTGACAGTTCAATTTGTCTCTTCATCTTGAATCAATGACTCATATATAACGCAAGAATGCAACTCAATGCTACCATTTAATCTCAGACATTAAACTTCTTAGATGAACGGCTGAGATTAAAACATTTTAAAATGATTCAGTGATGAATCGTTATGCGCCACGTACACCGCACTTTAAGTGAAAATCGATGATCATGGTTGATTCACGCGATTGCACGATCCACAATGCATCACATCACCTACACAAAAAAAGAAACAAAAACAATCCCACCTAGGGAAAATGGCAGCATAAATCAGGTATAAATAATGTGTGGTCGTTGTATGTTAGCCTATATCCTTAAAAATGATGCTCAAACCGCTAATCATACGCACACACATACACACACGCGTGTGCCACATGGTGCACACATATATTGCCATGTGATGACACATAAGCATGCTTCGCTGCGTTAGCTTCCACGTTAGCACGCGATTAAAAATATTTATAAATTAAAATAAATTCAAAATAAATCTAGAAAAATTTAGAAAAGTTCTAAAAAAATACCTAAAAATTAAAATTTTCTTATCTTTAAAAATAAAACTACTTTTTAATTTAAATTTAATTTTTTGATAAAAAAATAAATATTCTATCATTCTAAAAATCAATTTTAATAAATAATAAGATAATAATTTTTTTATCTAAACAATATATTCATTTCTTTTAGAAAATAAAACAAGAAAAATGAATGAGTGTATATAAAAATATTCTCTCTTATTATTTAATATTAAAACCTAATTATAATATCAAATCTAAAATACAAATATTCTAATCTCAAATATCTATTTTTAATAATTTATAAATATCCCTAAAAATAATACATTTTGAGATTATAACTTAAATTTTCATAGAATGATAGATATGTACTCAAAGTATGATAACATGGATAAGAATGGAACATTTTATGACTTACTTTGCATTAATAATCATATAATTATATCTATAAAGTGTATGTTATGTCATTAATACTAACTTGAGTGACCAATTAGGGTTTGACAATTGATCATGCCCTAAGTTATTCATGAGTCTTGAGCACATGAAATATTATACATACACGGTAACCGATGACAATAAGATTCTATTAAGTAGTTTATATAATACTATATCTCGTAAAGTAAGTGGTTTAGTTTGGCACGTAAAAGGCTAGCAACTCATCTGGTTAATTAGGTTAAATCGATCATTGATTAATTAATTTTTTTATATATTAATATATTTAATTACTAAGGTATTTACAATGAGCATTATTAGATCTATGAAGTTTTTAACAAGCAAGATGTATAGACCTATAGAGTAACATACATAATATCCATGGATATTGATGAATATAGACATAATGTCAAGAGTTTTAGTTAAAAGTTTATATACTAAATGTCTATCAATAAGGGGAGAACAACGACAATTATTGGTGCCCATATGAAATGTTTAGAAACTCTCTCCTTTCTTATCTTTCTCTCTTGTTAAAAACATTGAAGAAGAGATCCAATCATCTAGAAATCATGTAGATATTGCTAGAGGTTGGACATCTAAATAGCTTTAAAAAAACTCATTCAATAAAAACCCTATAAATATGAATTTTGATCTAGATTAGATGATAATATTATATATTTTTTAGAGCTTCAATATTTTGAATGTTTTCATTCAATAATTTTCATTGTGTTTGATGTTTTGATTGAAGTTTTGAGAGCCTATTGAGAATCAAATCCCATAATACAAGAATTGTAGCTAGAAAATCCTTCAACATGATGTCTTCCTCACCAAGTGGGCAAATAATAGGCTGTAAAACAGAGGGAGATAATAAATTATGAGAGTGAGCAAGAGAGAGTTGCCTTCTCACTTGGAATCTTGCCTTCATGGTTGTTTCCAACACGCGCTCTCCCTTATGTCAACAACTTGCACTCTCCCACTACCCTTGGTACCCTAGGTTGTTCACTATGAATCTCCTCAAGTTTCACTCCAAGAGGTGAAAAGAACACACACACACACACACACACAAAGAGGAAGGGAACTGATGAATAAAGAAAATGCCACTTAATTGCACTAAACGTAGTTAGAAACATTTGAATATGGTAGAGAATTCTTAAAACACTCACCAACATGCCTACATAAATAAGCTTAGAAGTGCCCACATGTCTCATTAAATAAGCTGAAATCTCGATCAACATGATGGCTGATTGATTATTCACCATGATCTTCACATGCTTCACTTTAACTAAAATCAACTCCTTCATTAACTTTGAAATCCATACACCTCTATACATGGCTGAAGTAATGATTATATATTCAGCTTCACACAAGAAAGAGCACTTGTCCCATAGTGCTCTTCCTATCTTCCATATCACCAGAAAGATCACTATCACTATAGCCATGAATATTAAGATTCTTCTCTCCCATCTCACAATTAAGACCAAAGTTAATGGAAGCCTTTGAGATATCTTGATATTCTCTTTTTTGTTGTACAATGATCAGAGGTAGGATTCACCATATATCTACTCAAAATACTCAAAATATCACATCTAATTGAATATAGAGTAAATACCTCAAGTTTTCATCCTTCCTTTTGCTTCAAATGTGTCTCCATTGGAGTCTTAGTTGAAATTTCAATCAACCATTTGAAATTTCTCCAATATATGAGCAATATAGGGCTTTTGAGACAAAATAATTAGAGACTCACCTTAGCGCACTTCTACACACAAATAAGTGTTCAATAGCTCAATATCAGTCATCTTAAAGATCCTCATCATCTTCATCTTGAATTATTTAACTTTGATGTCAATTTCATACTTGATGATTAAATCATCTACATACACACTAATAATCACTTTGTCATGTTTATAATTCAAGAAATACACACTGTGATCATTCTTGTTCTTCACAAACCTGATATTCATCAATGTGACATTGAGCTTTGCATTTCATGATCTTCATGTTTGCTTAAGTCCATATAGAATCTTCTTCAACTTTAACACATAATACTCTCTCCCTTCCTTCACAAGGCCATTAGGTTGGGGCACATAAATCTCCTCCGTGATTTCACTATTCAAGAAGTCAAATTTCACATCAAGATTATGTAACCTCTAACTCTATTGAGTTGTCGATACAATCAAGATTCCAATTGATTCAAAGCAAGCAACAGGAGGAAATACCTCATCATAGTCAATTTTGAATCTTTACCGATAACCTTTACCACCAACCTAACTTTATGCTTCACTAATTCACCCACTTAATTCTTCTTCATTTTGTAGACCCATTTGACACCTATGGGATTACATGCTTTGGGAGCTTTCACCAACGTCCATATATTATTCTTCTCAATTCGAGACAATCTCTTCCTCCATCTCTTTTCTTCAAATCTCTTCTTGGGAATCTTTAGAGTAGGTGGGCGGCTCTTAAAATGAGATGTAACACTTCTCCTCACCCATCACTTTTCTTTAGACTTCTTCTTGAGAAATCTTTAGAGTAGGTGGGCAGCTCTTAAAATGAGGTGTAACACTTCTCCCCACCCATTACTTTTCTTCAGACTTCTTTTTTAGAATCTTTAGAGTAGGTGGACGGCGCTTAAAATGAGATATAAATCTTTTCCTCACCCATGGGATCAGTAGCTTCATAGAGAGATTGGATAGATGGAAATCTTCTTGTCCCTTCAGCATAGAAGATGATGATTGGCTTTGATCCACATCTTCATTTGAAACCTCTCTAGAACTGCATGTTCAACCCCCCCTTCACTTTGACCTTCCTCTTTAACTTTACTTTCAAGCACCTCAATAAGATCTAAAAAATTTAACTCATTAGAGATAATGCCTTCACTTTGTTTTCTCTCCTTTAAAATTTACATCACGACTCGTGCAATTTGTGTGGGTGTAAGATCAAGAGACTTATATGCTTTGGTGCCTCTCTCATACCCGAAAAATATCATCTTGTTACTTCCATCACCAAGTTTTCTCAATTTTCTTCGGTTATTCACATGCATGATTGAGTCGAGAACCCTAAGATGATCAATCTAGGCCTCTTCCAACTCTACTTCTCATAGGGCATCTCACCTTGCAAGCTCTTTGTAAAGGACCTATTCAATGCATACACATAAATATTTGCAGCATCACTCCACAATGCAAGAAACACACTCTTCTCCTTGGATATGCTTCTCACAAGCCCCTTGATGTCTTATTCTTCCCTTCTACCACTCCATTTTGTAGAGGAGTATAAGGAGTGGCTAGTTCATTTTAAATGTCACTATGTTTATGAATTCTCCACCCCGATCAGTCATTAACCACTTGAACTTCACTTCTTTCTCTCTTTCAGCAAGAGTTTTAAATCTCTTGAAGGTAACAAAGGCATCCGACTTGTTCTTGAAGATAATAAGCCCCATCAACCTTGAAAAAATTATTAACAACTAACAACAAGTACCTTCCTTCGCTTCCTGCTGATTGTGTACTTGGTCCACATAGATCATCATAAACCAACTTAAGAGGCTTTGAAGCTCAATATTCAATTGATGAGAGAAATGGAGCTCTTGCGTGATTCCCCAATAAATACAAGTTGCACTAGTGATCATATTTTGCAAAATGAGCCAAACCCTCAACATGATTACTTCTACTAATGTCTTGAACGGTATGAAAACTCTGATGGCACAACCTCCTATCCCATAGCCACGCTTTCTCTTCATTCTTCTCAACAAGAAGACATTGCTCAACATGTTCAACTTCCCTCTTGTCTTGGATGATGAGGAATTCATTTTGAGAAGTCATTTTGTACCCTTATCAATAAAATTTCTTAAACTTAAAAGGTTAGTCTTCAAATCAAGTATGAAAAGAACATTCTCAAATATCATAGTTCACCATTTGTACGTTCACCAAAGTGTTTTCTCCTCACTATCTTCCTGAGCCACATTTGCTTTCTCATCTCCTTAAGATCTATTCCCTTCAGGAAGATGACACTCATCTATAAAATGCTCAAACTTTTGACAATTACAGCACTTCACTTTAGATTTGACAAAAGGCTTCCTATCTTCATCATTTTTGTCAACAACACGTCCTCTTCATTTTCCTCCTTTCCCATGTCCTCTTCCATGTGAAAATGAACCTTTTTTGGTTCTTGCTGGCTAAATTAAAAGCTCAAGCAAGGATTGCTTGCTCCTCTTCTCTTTAGCTCCCCTCTAGAAGCATCATCTCATGTACTGTCAAGTGCCCAATTGTCTCCTCTATCTTCATGGTCTTCAAATCTCCAAATTATTCAAAGGGAAGTATGAGAAAATCATACTCTTTTGGCACTGACCTGAGAAGCTTCTTCCCAAGTCTCTCAAATTTTCTGATTCACCTTGGCACTCTTAGCCGCTCTCAGCCGCTTCCTTATTATAAAATAAAAAATTAAATGAAGAATTGTTAAAACTTAAAAGGTGGAGAAATTAATAGAGGGACAGACCTTGGAGGACGTAGGCCATCTTGGCCGAGTCGGAGGGTGGGGGGCGCGAAACCAAAGCCGTGGAGATGGAGACGGGAGGCTCCTTTGTCGGAGAGGGAGAGCATGGGAAGGTCCGCGGCGGACCTGGCGAAGTAGGCCCACCATCCCCCCCCCAATACGCCTTCCTCGGCTCCTTGGGTGCGATGTTGACGCCTAAGGAATAGAGAAAAAGTCGACCGGAAAGGTATAGTGGAATAGAGAAAAAGAGAAAGCGTGGAACTGATTCTCGTGATGATGGCAGGGAGTAGGGATCGGCGTGCCAAACTGCCAATCGCCGCCCAAAAGGGTATGACAGGGGCCAAGAGGATAGAGAGAGTGCGCGAGAGTATTTCTCGTGTCCAAGCCTCCAAGGATTGGGTCAGACGTCCGATCCGAGCCTTCCGGCCAAACAAAATCGGAACTTGGCGCTTTCGCACTATCAGAAAATATGTGCATCAGTTACCAACAAGTAATATAGAACAGATTTTCTTTTTATCTGTTTACTAATATAGAACAGATAAAAAGAAAATTTGCCAATTTCGATTACCACAGAATAGTTGAAATATTTGACAATTACCTGCCAGCAAATTGTCCTGAGATTATCCGTCAATTACCGGCAATTAATTCCCTTCAATTTAAAAAAGTAGAACTTTCTCTGTTTGGCAATCATCAAAAGGCTATCTATCCCGAATTAAATTCTGTAATCACAAAAAAGCCAATTATCCTGAAACTTATAATTGTCATGAATATTGTTCATCGGAATCACTGAGCATCAAGAACTCTATCAAATGCAACAGAAATGCCAAAAAAACTTGCGATACTTTACTATCAGATGAAGGAGAAATATCATGAATTATTAGTCTAATAAGCGAACTAGGGGCTAACACTGATGAATAATTATCAACGCCCAATTATTTATGGAGTCAATCGAAATAGGTAGCTTCATAGATTTCAACGCTAATCAACTGCAGATCACAGGCTTATCAAAATACATCGTCCAATATAGCCACCGAACCACTTCAACATTCTCTTCTCAATGCCCACTAATCGGCTGAATACGCCAAAAATTATCAATGTGGCACAATAAATCATATTTTTTAAAAAAAATTTCTTCATTATCCCATCGATCAAGAGAAATCGATCATGGGCATGGGGGCTTGTGCAGTTTGAAGCCAAACACTCTGGGGACATAGCTCTGGTTAGGTTTTTGAGGCTTGAGATCCCAATACGTCATCAAGAATAAGTGGGGAAATGTTGTGCCAAAATAAGCTCCATCAACGTCTGATAATATAGTTAAGACGCATTCACAGAGAATAATTTTTAACAGAAAACGAGGGCTACATATGATTATATTAATGCGAGAAAATAAAATAAATGAGCCATTAATTTAATAAATATGAGTAAAACAAATACAAGATAGAAGCTACCAAATAAAATAAATCTACAACATAAAGTACTAGTAAAATGAAATACAGCGGGAATTTCAAGGAATCCAAGCAAAAGGTTTAAAAGATTACAAAAATGATTTTATGATTTGTTTTAAGTACTTAAAAGATTTAATCACAAGCATAAAGCAGCTAGAGAGAAAGTTAAGAGAAGGGTAGTCAAGGGTAAAAGGATACAACCCAATACTGTATAGACTATTTACCTAGGCTATGTGATCAAGTCAGGTTCTCAACCCAGTATCATTCTTTATCTGACGAGGTGCATTTTATTTCTGGCATTAAGATGTCTCGATCTACTTGATCTTTACTGTCAATGTTTGATTGATAGCAAAGCCCCGGGTTGATAAGCTGATCAATCAACTCTCCTATCTTAAAACGGTTAGTTGATCTCAAGCATTCAATCCCCAGAGTCTACACATATCTCAGCAATAAGTAGAAAAACAAGTAAATTTTAAAAAGAATATAAACTGCAATAAATTCGTAGAATCGTAAAATCAAAAACTAATTAATTACAGAAAAAAGTAAAAATCAAGGATACTGCCCTGATACTTTGATCTTGGGTAGTAAATATCATCGCACTTTGGGCAATAAATCTTCACAGTGCTGGATCTAGGTATATCCGACTGACCAACAGGAAGACAGGGTTGCCCACAACAATAGACTCTGGGACATTTCCCGAAATCATAGCTTTCATACTTATCCAGCTGAATTGCGGTATATAATTAATATAGATCATCAAAAAGTGTAATTATTACTACAAAATAAATTAAAGAAATTACCATTGCTGCCATCCCTTTAATGGTTAATATGTAACGAACGTGAATGAGACCATACAGCATCTCTGCAGCTGATTCAACCAGTTCATTCTGCTCCTCGGTAAACATATCCCCTGCATTTTAATTAAACCCATGCAAAATAGAGATTATTTGACTTACAGTAAAAGGAAAACTTTGAATAAATTCCTCTTAAAACATGTTATTTTGGATTCTAGGTCAATATTAGTTAATAAGTTATATTCTGTTTCATGAAAAGAAACCCCAGAAAAATAGGATTAACGAATATATCAACTGATTAGAGATTCTAGAGATGGAAACAGGCCAGTAAATCTGCCCATGATGAATCTAGGGAGAATCCAGTCACTATTTACTTCAGGACACAACAGGGGATGACAGCTTTGGACATCGCAGTACCCACTCTGCTCTTCATCTCAAAGCCTAGATCTCCCTCTTTTTCCTCCCACTAGTCTCTCTCACTCTCCTCTTCCCCCCTGAGTGTGTTTCCACATCACACATTGGAGATTGCTCTACATCTACAATCGATCATTCCTATCAACCAAAGCCTTTGCGTCTGGAGCAATCTCTCCTCTTTCCCACTCTCTTTTAGATTTCGTCAACTTATTCAAATCCCATTCTGACACGACCTCAAAAATAAAATAGAGTGAAAGCAAATACGTCATAAAACTTCAATAAAGGCCCATTGTAGAGGTTATTCCCCTAATATACCCCCGATAGTTTGTGTGAAAGCTATAAATAGGATAGTGCTATAAGCTAGGGCTTGGGGAAATTGGTGATCTGGAAGGATGAGGCAAGCTCTCTGAGGAAGCTTAAGCTGGATGTGGCAAGAAGCAGGAGGAGGCCTGCGGTGTCTTGTACCTACATTCCCTTATAGTCCTTGGTGAGAGGCAATCGAAGTTGAGCAGATCTGATATCTAGATATCGATACAATTTTATTTCCACGTTTTCTTGCAAAATTCAAGATAAGAGTCGTATCATTTATTCTTTTGATTTCCAAGCACAATATATACAGCACTCAGAGGGAATTTATCATCAACCAACGGACTAACATCCATAGTGACACCCTAAAGAACCTAAACCGTAAGAACCCAAACCCTGATATCCTTATCCACTAGACCCTCAGCCCTAAAACTATAAATACTTATCCTATACATAAAACCCTAAAAAGCTCAAACCCGTAGTAAACTCCTAAAACTCGCAACCTTAAACTCTAAAAGCCCTTCGACCTTAGCATTGAACCTCAAAAAGACTCCAAATACTGAGTAGTTACTCCAAACCCTACAAGCCCCTAATAATTCGGTACTTTCAAAGTCACCAAAAACAATTCATTAAATTAAGAAAAAAGTGTCAGATTCATTTTGGGATATATAATTATCTTCCGGGTTTGGCCAATTTAATAACACTTTCCAATAAGAACTGAAAATAACTTATCTGGACGTATTTAAATTGATAACCCAATAATCTGAAATCTCACCGTGAGAGGACTCCACATCCAAAATCAAGTCGAGAGCATAATCATAGTAAGGAACCTGACTGCTCAACCCACACAGATTAAAATTATCCTGGATATAGTCATCATCAACCTCACAGAATAACTCGTTGCCCCTTAGACTGCAAAACCATGAGATCCAAGATGTATCTTCGCCATCTGATCCGCTGACCTCTGATTCTTCTCTATCGGTGTCAGATTCTTCTGCAACATATTACAGTCAGATTGCTACAAACGGAGTGACACAATCCAAACAAGATTGGGTTGAATAGTTACAAGCCTAATCTTCAGAGAAAAGCCAGCTACTTAAGAAATAGTTTGTTTTCAAGAGAAACAGAGTTGAATGCACAAACCCGACAATTTTTTCTTGTTCCCCACGTAAGTTGAAGGAAGAAGGAGTCGATCTTCGTCCTTATTGCCCTTGGAGGTAGACGGGGAAGATCTCCCTAGATGCTTGTCTAGGGTGTCATTCAAACGCTTCCGATTGAGGGATCGGATCTCCGATTTGGATGTCCCCCCTCTATCCCTATACATTTCCTTTTCTCTTGTCCTCTTCTTCTTTGGGAGCAAATCGCCTCTGAAATCCACCTCTAATCTCTCGCGTGCCGCACTTGCATGCGTATGTCCAAAATCGTCGCAGGAGTGGAACTCAGACCCGAAGGTTACGCTAGGGTTTCGAGGAAACCGGAAAATAGCGACCTGTTACACCCCGATCTTAGAGTTTGGCGCTACTTGTCGCGAAGGAAGATACCAGATCAAGATTGCGCCAAAGAAGAGGAGCGTTCTCCGATCGTACCGAGCACGCAGAAATCGACGACGGAGCACTGTACGTCTACGCAAACGTAGTATTTTACTGGTTGGCCGAATAATTCCCGACAAAGGAATGTAGGACACCAGAAGTCATTATCTTTAATAGACACCTTTCTTCTATTAATTATGTTTTTAACCCTCAATATATATTAATCATCAAATAAGCCTTTCAAATTTTTGATCAAAACATCAAATATATCAGAATATATTGAATCGGGTATTCAAAATATTGAGTCGCCAAAAACATATGATTCTATCATTTAATATGTAGGAAAAAAAAAATACTTATAAATATTGAAGTTTCCTTGAGAGAGTTCTTAAAAATATTGAAGTATCAAATCTCTAGTGATATTCACATGATCTCCAGATGACTAAATCTACTCTTCAAAGTTTTTTACCATAAGAGAAAGAGAAGAAATGAGAGAATTCGTATAAGACTTGCATGGGCACCTTTGAGTTGCGATCATTCTCTGATATTTATAAATGTTTAATAAATAAAAGTTTCATAAAAACCCTCATAATTATGTTTATATCCACCAACATTCATAAACCTTATGTGTGTGACCATCTAGGTTGGTCCATATATCTCACTAGGTAATAACTCTATAGGGCCAATAACTCTTTATTGGTCAACCTTTATTAATTATCTGCATAAATATATAGATTAATTAATCAATTATTGATTTAACTCAATCGATAAGTTGAGTTGCATGCCCGTTAGTGAGTTGCACTACTTACTCTAAGAGATATAGAGTATATAATTACTCTTGTATATAACTTTATCGTTATCTATTGATATGTATGTATAATCATTCATTCGCACGAGACTCATGAATGACTTAGGGAAATGAACAACTATCAAACTCTAATCAGTCACTTAAGTTCATATTAATGCGTGTAGGAAATCATCGAGAATTCTTTCTTTGATATTTTCTACTATATTAGCTAAGGATTTCATTGCTCCTCATTCCTTTGAGTCAATCTCCTCGACTATCGAGGGCGGAGGATCCCATCTTGACCACATAATCATCTTCGAAGACTTTATGTCGCATCTACTATACGATATTTTAGAGATCCTGTGACTAGGGATTCGTAAGTCATAGTTAAAACATGGTCATTCTTTCATAAGATATCTTTGGTGACTCAAGTCAAATGACCAAATACACAAACGTGACATGAATAAACATGATTGATAGTCAGATATAATATCATTCAAGAATTCTTACGGATCAATTCAATGAACTCTTTCTCCAAAGAGTTCTCACGATCTATCATAATCGTGTCTCCACATCGATGGCTACAAGATCACCCACGCTCATCATATGAGTGAGATTAGATAGTACTATTTTTTCTAGATAAATCGATGTAATCTCCCGAATATCTCACGAATAAGAATGTTTAGAATACATGTTTAAAGACTAGTCATCATTGTATTTTGATCTTATCATAATTTATTGAGTCATTACATATGCTCATGCACTTTATTACAAATATCACACAAGAATGATAATAAATAAATTTTATTTTAATGAACATAAAATGAGATACATTAAATTGTGATTGGCTTATAGGCCACATAATATCTATGACATGGAAGATGAGATCAAGTCATCTGGTGATTGTGTGGATACTTCTAGAAGTTGGACACTTGAACAAATTTAAAAACTCTTTTGATGAATCCTTTAAGCATGGTTTTTTATCTATAAGAGATGAAAAGATCATCGGTTCTTGGTGCCTTGTTATTTTAAATGTTTAATTTAATGCTTTAGGGTACATTCGATGTTTTCACCGAAATTTTGAAGGCTTATCGAGCCTCATATCTCTTCACAATAGGCAGCCAAGATTACAAATTAATGGTGAATCATTATGTTTTAATCACGACCATTGGATCTAAGATGCATTCTTCAACATTTACCACGCTTTCAGAGTTTTCCTAATTAGGGTGTCACTGCCATCATTAGATCTTCAGACTCTATGGGCCTCACCATATGTCGAGGGGTCCATCACACTTCAATTTGTGATGCTCTAGGGCACTTCATTTGGAGCACCTAGTAATATTGTTCCATGTAGTCCCAATGTTAAGTGAAGATGGACATCCCATGCCGAATATCTAGATTTGACCCTCCTAAGAGCGCCATGTCAACCACAAAGAAAAAGAAAACTTTAGTCCTATATTGATGCACTTGACATTTTTATTATATATATGTCTGATGTATTAAAGTAAAATGAATTGGCCTGTTAGGGCGCCTATCATCAAAACTAATGCTCCCTTAATTGGATGCCACAGAGGCACTGCTTACTCTTCATGTGATGCCCTTAGGCATAACCACGTGTTATCACGTAAGTTTTGCCACATTAGCCACTAGAAGTAGATCCCATTTTTGACATTTGTTACTTACAAAATTTAAAATAAATTTGAAAAAATCCAAAAAAAACCTAACAACTTTTTAAAATTTTACATTTGGAAATACAACTCCTTTTTCATCCAAATATATTGTTTCATTGAAACAACAATTAAATATCTATCATTCTCTATCTATTTTAGAAACAAAAATAAATAAAATATTTATTTCTAAAATTTACTCACTTATCAAGAAAAGTAAAATTAGATCACTTTTGAAGTTCATTTCAAACTATTTCTAATATTATTTATTTATTATTAGTTATTGTATTCACATAATTCTTCGAAATTCAAAATCTCAAGAAATTGAGATAATATTGAATAAAATTTAACATTTGGAAAGTTAAACTTATGAATTATACAAAATTAGCCTTAAAATAATACATTTTCAGATTTATAATATAAATGAAATTGAGCATGCAAAAAAATTACTCAAAATAAGATATTGTGCATCATAAACGTATGAATTATGACTTTAAATACACTAATAGTCATATGAGATTTCTAGTGAACCAGCGTTCTAACATTACTACTGAGAGCCTCGTTCATGTGCCAATTTGAATACCAAGGTCGGAATGTTTGATGTATATCCTTCATATCAAGGGAGAGTGTTAAAGTATGGCCTAACTAAGAGCTTATGTATTCTCTCTCCTCCATAGCAAGAAGTTTAGAGGGTAAAACTTGTGAAGGGTGGGAATTTCGATTTTAAGAAGTCTTTTATTTCTTTGAATACCTTAAAATATTTGATAAATTAAAAGGACGAATTATTTGTGTTGAATCAAATCTTTCTTTCGTCGCAGGAATTTTCAGTATTGACACGTCATCCCCCCGCTTTCGTTTATACAAGCCCCATCCCACGGGAGTGGCGGCAAGTTTCTCATTTCCGGTTCCGAGATATGGAGCGTTCGACAATGGAGATTATCTCAGAGCGTCTCTCCTCACAAGAGAATCTCTACTTCCCCCGCGCCACCTTCTCCGGCGACACTCCCGTCCAATCCTCCGCGCGCAAGGCCGCGCTCCTCGACCTCCTTTCCCGCGACGCGCCCCTCTTCCTCGGTATAATTGAAAACCCTAAACCCTTAACTGTCCCGCCATCTCACCCCAAAAAAAAACATTTATATTTGCCAATTTAACCCCCTCATCGAACTTTGTTTTCATTTGAAGAGCGCTACGGGGGAGATTTGTCCGCAGAGGAGCTCTCGAAATTCGACTCTCTGAAGAACGATTACGAAGTGAACTGGCATCTTAATCGTATCCGGAAATTGAAGTCTCCAACGATTGAGGAGACGCGATTAAGATCGACAGCGGTGAAGAATCGAAGGAGAGCGTACCTGGAGATGCTCATCGCTGGAGGAGATTACTTCTCCGAGGAGGCGATGAGAGAGAGGGAACCATACTTGCACCACGAATATGTTGGGAGGTTTCAGGATTTGGGTGGGAGGGGATTATCTAGGCCGGGGGAGAGCTGGTCGGAGACGTTGATGCGGAGATCCGAGGAGTCGATTCTGGTGGCTAAGATTAGGTCGGAGCAGATGCGGCTGGGTGTGGATAAAAAGGATTGGATTGGGAACGAGATTCCTCTGGAGGAGGAGGAAGAGGAAGAGGAGGAGGAGGAGGAAGAGGAGGAGGAGGCAGAAGAAGAAGATGGTGTTGGTGGGAGAGAAAAGGAAGGGGAATTTAAGGTACGGGCTTTTGATTTTTGGTTCAATATTTCATGTAGTTTTACTGTGTCTTTTAATCAGTTTTTTAAAATTAGAGCTCTTAAACCCTGTTAAACAGCTGCCGAAGGAATGTTTTATAAACTCTCCTTGATCCGGCCTATTTTACAAAGTGGGAAAGAAGATGAGTAAGGCTAGGGGAATTTAAAGGACACTGTAGGAGATTGAATATGTCGCATCTTCTCTAAAACTTCATCCTTCGGATTTTCATTAGTGTGCTGCATCATCTTCCTCCCTCTTTTCCCCCTTTCTTGTAGATCTCTTGCTCAAAGAGTTAGACCCATTTGCTCTCCCTTTTTATCTCCGCATATATAAATATATATATATATATATATTTTTTTTTTTAAAAAAAAATAAAAAATTATTTATATATCTTCAATCTTCTTGAACATCCCTTGCTCACAGACACAGACCTATTTGCTCTCTCGCTCTAGGACGTCTCTTGTTCCTAGAGTTAACAGACCAATTTGCTCTCTTGCTCTGGGACGTCTCTCGTTCCCAGATTTGACAGACCAATTTCGGCTTCCCCTCTCTCTCTCTCTCTCTCTCTCTGGCGTTTGACAGACCAATATCTAGCTCCAAGAGTTTGACCCTCTCTCCGTCAACTTCTTTGCGCCAAGATTTAGACCCATTAACTCTCTCTGCCTGTCTATATCTATCTCTCTCTCACTTGGGGCGCACTGGTCGTGATGCAGGAAATGGGGACAAGTGGGACGGCAGGGGGGAAGACGACTGCAGAGCTGAGGGATCAGCTGGATCAGTTCACCCAAATAATGCACCAAAAATTCTTGGCGGGTGAAGACACCGAGTTCTTGGACTACTCCCGCATCGACAATGACGAGCGCCTGGACGATCACTGGCTTAGGGAATCAAATCATGACGCCGAGGAGAAATACTTTGCCGATGATTGACGCCCTTTCCTGTTCTTCCTTGTCTATACGCCTATATATATCGTGTTGACGACGACTGTTTCGATAACCCGAGTTGAGAAAGATCCTCGCATCCCTGGACGTGTTCCCGTCTCGATCGCGTATACCACAATCCTCTCTTCTCTTTCACATGCTTCTCCCTGTCCGCTTTGACCAAGACTGTCCTCTTTCAATGACGCACTAGTCTCCTTTCGACGTTGACTGCAAGTTCATCCTTAAATGTACAATGGGCCCAGTGAATCTTGGATGATCTCTATGTTACCTAGTCTTCTTTGCGGCCCATTAAAGCCCATTAAAAGAGTCAGTCACCATTAACTGCACGACGCGGGACAGTTGACCAACAAAACTTTTGGCGACTGTACGATGTGGCCGTGCGTTCAGTTGAAGGCGGAGGTCAAACTGTTCATATTATCGTGAAAGCAGGGGGAAGCACCGAATACGCGCCGCTTTCTCTCTCCTCGTTCTTTTCCAATTCTCTCTCTAAATATGTGGCAAAGACGCGATTTCCCGTGCGTCATTCGAAGACCCAATCTCATTAAATGATAGATTAGGTGGGTCTCTCAATTGACGGGGCGAGCAAGAGTCTCTCTCCCTTCGTGGGAATCTCTTCTCGCCCCTGGTTTCAAGTCTCGATCACTCTTATCTGTCGGGGAGAGAGAGGGAGATAATGGAGATTATGCGTTCTCTTGCTCTCTCTGTCTCTCTGTCTGTCTGTCTCTCTCCGCACATTTCTATAAGCCTTGTCCGATTGGTGCTTCTCTCCCGCTTGACTGCTCCCATTAGCCTTTGTATCCAATTTGTGCCCCCCCTCTCTTCTCTCACATACCTGATCGAAGAAATTCCCATGCAATCCCTCTTCAATCAATTGCGACGAAACCCGCGGTAGCATAAGCCATGAAGTGCTTCTCCTTCTTCAAGCAGAAGAAACCCAAAGGCACCAGCTCCCCAAGGCCATCAAGCCACCTCTCCTCTCCTCGCGGCATCTCCGAGCTCTACGAGGCCAAGGCCGGCAACCTCCGCGTCTTTGAACTCGGTGATCTCCGACAAGCTACCAACGACTTCAGCCGCCTCCTCAAGATCGGTGAAGGCGGCTTCGGCGCCGTTTACAAGGGCTTCCTCCGCCCCTTAGGCGCCAACTCCACCCGCAGAACCACTGTCGCCATCAAGCAGCTCAATTCCCACTCCCTTCAGGTACTAAACGCTTCCACATAATAGACTATAATGCAGGAATTTGGGTTATTCAGGCATTTAGCGGCCCAGACCAACAAACTTTTTTGCTGCTTTTTTCAGGGACACAAGCAGTGGCTGACGGAGGTCCAATTTCTCAGCGTGGTGGATCACCCGAATCTGGTAAAACTCATTGGGTATTGCGCCGTGGATGGAGACAAGGATATGCAGAGGTTGTTAGTCTACGAGTTCATGCCGAACAAGAGCTTGGAAGAGCATCTCTTCAACAGGACTTTCTATCCTCTTTCATGGCAGAGCAGATTGAAAATCGCAAAGGGAGTTGCCGAAGGACTGAGATATCTCCATGAAGGTTTGGAAGTCCAGGTCAACTCTCTCTCTCTCTCTATCTTACGTGCATAGTTTGATATCAGGTGATTTAAAGAGACTTCAACTCTCTCACCCTAGCTTCTTATTTGCCCTAGTTCATAGCTCGTAATTTCATGTATATTTCAACTCTTTATTTATATAGCTACCTATCTGTCCATCGTAAAAACATTTGAAAACCCCTTCATGAAAGGTCATTAATGGAGATTTCAGCTCTTTACCTTCTTTCTCCCTCTCAATATATATCCTCTACAACTCACTCACCTTCCTGTCTAACTGGCTTCCCATCTCCCAATTGAAAGCATATGAAACTGTGTTCATCAAATGTTCATTACAGAGATCTCAAAACTCTATATATCCATACATAATCAGTAGTTTTTCCATCCATCTGTCTCATCCAATAACGTTTCTTCCAATCTATCTAGCAAGCAGCCTGCACATCTTAAATGATTGTTTAAACTGTGATCACTGCAGGTTATTTACAGAGACTTCAAGCCGTCAAACATTCTTCTAGACAAGAAGTTCAACCCCAAGCTTTCCGATTTTGGGCTGGCCAGGCAGGGACCTCTGGATGGACGCAGCCATGTCACCACTGCTGTAATTCCAGAGAACTCTAAAACTTCTTTTCATCTATCAATAATAATACAAATATTTTGTAGAAAAACAAAGAACAATTTTTTTGGTCTCAGGTTTTGGGCACCAGAGGATATGCAGCCCCTGACTACATCAAATCAGGCCATCTAACAACCAAAAGCGATGTATGGAGCTTTGGAGTGGTACTGTATGAAATTCTCATTGGCCGACGGGCCGTGGAGAAAAACTGGACCAAGCCTGAGCAGAAACTTCTAGACTGGGTGAAGAAATTTCCTCCAGAGAGCACGAGATTTAGTGAGATAATGGATACCAGACTAAGAAACGAGTATCCTTTATCTGCAGCCAGATTAGTGGCCAAATTGGCTAACACTTGCCTGTCTAAGAACCCTAAAGATAGACCTGGCATGTGGGAAGTGCTTGGAGCCCTGGATCAGGCGATTGAAGTTTCGTGTGAAGAGGGTTATTCTCTAGAATGAGCCAGAAAGTCAACAGTCTTTACTCGGGAATAAATGATAATGTATTGTTTGTACAGGTGTATCTCACAGTTTTTGAATAAAAGAAAGAGCATGAGGCTGTTGTCTTTTCATGGTCAGAAGGTCAATGTTTTCACAAATTATTTTTTGCTCTGATATCTACCTGATTTTGCATTTTGAGGGCCATTATGATGAATGGGTCAATGGTATGGTAAAAAATACTACTGCCTATCTCAGGTGGTACAGTTAACGACTTTCTGAATCAACAGTTTTCTCTTCAGAATGAATGACCCGGTCCTCCGTGCCATAAGAATGTATTTCTTGTAAGGCTTTTGAAGTCTTGAAATAATTCCGTAAGAATGTTTCTTTTGAGTGAAGACTAAAGATCTCCAAAGGTTCTCTCATTGGAGGACTGATTGGATGAATAGAAGAAAGATGTGGAGTAGTTCAAAAGGTGTCCTTCGATCAACTCAGGGAAAAAATAATATAAAACCAATATCTTTAGAGTTTTGTATTCTCATAAATTTTTCATGAAATTAATAAATATAAACAAAAAATCTTATTTAATGACATTAATAATATTAAAAATAGCCCTCTCGTCCATTTTACAAGTCACTGGAAAACATGTGAGATATGAAAGCCATCTCGTTAATTTCTCTTTTCAAGAAAATGCCAAACAATCCATTGAATTTCCTCCATTAACACAACATCCATTGGAAGATCTCAAATTTTCAACAAGTCCTCAAAATTGCAATATCTGAGGTGAGCCATGCTAAAATCATCCGATTTACAACTCAATGATTTTTCTCGACGCATGGAATCCAGTGTGATATACATTAGGGCTTCCAAGAAAAAGCTAACTTGAAAATCTGGCATAGAGGTCTCAGCTCTCTGAACGATACATCTTGCCCAATTTAATATATTAAATGTCACACTGTCATAAGAAAATGGTACCTGATTGAGTTTCTGTTCCCATAGAACAACCCTCTCAGCAAGCCCTTGCCTGCAAAACTGAGAAAGCAGGGTGTTGACCGTGATAATGTTTGGAAGGAAGGCCATCTTTATCAGTTTCCCAGTTATGACAAGCACACGATCCTGGATACTTTTACACTGCCAGATCTCGGAGCATATGCCATTAATCAAAGTGTTGTAGGTGACAATATTTGGAGGGATGCCTCGTGAGACGAGATCATTGACTAATCGCACAGCTTGATTCATCTTACAAGCTGTAGAGAGTCCATGGATCCATATATTGTATGTTGTGATGTCAGGATCGCATCCTTCTAATGTCATGTTAGCGATGACATTGAGAGTGCCCCTCAAATCACGATCCTTGCAAAATGCGCCAGCTAATGTGTTGTAGGTGACGACATCTGGTGTTAAACCACAAGAGTACATGGTCATATATACATCAGTTGCCTTTTCAATTCTCTTCTCCTCACATAATCCTTTGATGATGATGTTCTTCGTGAAGACATCTGGAGAAAGCCCACTTTCTGTCATCATGTTTTCAAGATTCCATGCAAAGGAGAGATTCCCATCTTGGATAAATCCATTCATGAGAGAATTGTAGATGAAGTTGTTCGGAACAAGCTGTCTTTGGTGCATCTCGAGGAATGCTCCATAGGCTTTTTCCGTGAAGCCTGATAGACAGAGACCATTGATATATGCTGAGTAGGAGATGACATCAGGTAATATCCCAGATCTATTCATGCTATCCCATAATCTTACTGCTCCTTCGGCATCACCCACTCTGAAGAATCCATCTATGAGTACAGTAAAAGTGGACTTATTAATGCGACATCCCTTTTCCATCATCATATTGAGAAGCTCTCTGGCTTCATCAACTCTTCCACGGTCACACAAGCACATAACCAGAGAGTTGCAAGTGAAGGCTGAAGGGGCGAGGTCAAACTTCCTCATCAGATGGTAGAATTCAAAGACATGTTCCTCCAGGCCAAACTTACTGTAGGCGGCAAGGACAGCATTGAATGCCACAATTGAAGGTTTGATACCTTCCTCTATAGCACTGTCAAGAAGCTCTCTAGCTTTAGCTGGCTGTCCTTCCCAGCAGCATTTTGATATCAGTATATCCAAGGTAGAATCCGAGGAAAAATCCTGAGTGTTTAAGGCACGGGAAAACATTTTCTCTCCTTCCTTACAGTTAAATTTGAGGTCCCCAGATTTGAGAATGTTGAAGGTATAGCAATCTGGAGACAAACCTTTGGTCAACATCTCATGATAGAGAGAGAAAGCCCAATCAACTTGCCCGGCTTTGACGTACCCGTCCATCAAGACATTGAACGTGATCCTGCTCAAGCCAACGCCCTTTTCGTGCATTTCATCGAACAGGCGTCGAGCATCCTTCATTCTCCCTTCCCTGCATAGGACGTTGATCAAGATGTTGAAAGTGACGACATTCGGACAACACCCTGCCTCGTGCATGTATCGAAGAATCCCAAATGCATCAGAAGATCTTCCGTAAAGGCAATGAGCCTTGATCAAAATATTGAAGCTGCGCACTTCTGGTCGCCGATGGAACTTGTGCATCGTCTTCAAGAGATTCTCTGCAATTCTGATGTCGCCCCTCCGGCAAAACCCAAGAATCAATTCATTCAAGCATCGGACGCCCGGCCACGGACCTTCCCGCATACAATCCTTGAAAATTCTCCAGACATCTCTCACGAGACATTTCTGAAACAACAGCTTCAACAGAGATGCCAGAGCTCCTTGACTCAACCGAATCCCTCTACTCCGAATTTCCCTCATCACCAATTTCGCCTCCATTACCATATCACATTTCACAAAAGCTCTGAGAAATAAATCAATAATCTTGTCATCCGCCAATGGAATTCCGTCCAGAGAATACTTCTTCCTGATCAAGCAAGAGAGAATCTCCACGGCGAGCGGCTTAAGGGATCCATCGTCAGAGAGAATTCGAACAACAGAGAAGAAATCTTGAGGCATACAATCCGCTCTATTACCGAGAAAGTAGACAAAGAAAGCGACGGAAATATCTCTATGGGAAAAGAAACTTAAAATTCTGGCTAAATGCAGGGGATGAAACCCTAGGGAGAAGCCCCCAAGGGTTTGCAAACCTCCCGGTTTCTTGATAACGCGGCCGAGACCAATGAGGACGGCTCGGCGTTGGCCGCTGGAGACCGGCGCACGAGAAAAGTGTTCCCCGGACGGGAGGAACTGGTCGAGGAGGAAATCGGGATTCCATGGCGCAGAAGTAGATAGATACCGGAGATTGGTGTAAAGTAACGGGTCGCGAGAGAGAGCTTGGAGGCGAGGATACTGGCGGAGCAGAGCGGCGACCATTGACGGCCATTGCCAGTGCAGCCGTCCTCTTCTGAACCTGACTAGGGTGGCGGGCTGAACCGCCCGGCTAAACCCGGTCGATGCGGTTGGTCATTACTGAACCGGCAAGAATGACCAACCAGCCGCTAAACCCGGTCCATCAGGTGGGGTGGGTTATCACTCAACCAGTTTTTCCAAACCTTTGATGATACTTTGTAAGCAGGATTCTTCTGTTCGGTATTAGTGAAGGTATTTTTCAGTGTATAAATATATATTTCACAAAAAATCCACATATATATAAATATCTATGTCACAAACGAATGATAAGAGATTAACACTTCCTAGTAACATACATACAACACATTAAAAATTTAAAATAAAAGTCTTAAATAAGTAAAATTCAACCATTAAAAATATTTCTAGTAATAATAGAAATAATAGAGTTGTAGGAAATCATCATTTCATGAGTCCAATTTCTTTTATATTTTTGACTCAATTTCATTGGCTTGGGTGGCATCCATATGACTTCAAGACTTCAAGGTCATCAAAGCAGATATAGAGTCGAGTGACAACTTTCTTCTTCTAAATGTGATAATCTCTCTACTTGTGGAAAAAAGACGCTTAGAAGGAGAGCTAGGTGCACAAATAAAGAGGAACTCCTTTGCGAGCATTGAAATGCGAGGATATTTGTTAGACCTAATCTTGCACTACCATTGGAGAGAGCCACCATGTAATCAATCAATCAATCAATTATATATCAATAACTATTTAACTATACATAATATATACTTTTATACTGATATAGATAGGCATACCAACCTATACTATGAACTGCAACCTAACCTAATTGTTGGCCCAAAATCTCCTTGGATCCAACCAAAAACACCAAAATGATCTCTAACCTTAAATGAGAGCTTCAATACACCTAATTCCAAGAATAGATCAATTGGAATTATCAATCTCAAATCTATTTATAATCATGTCAAAATTCAATCTGATACAAATCTCAAATGAACTTAAATACAATAGATTCTTCATCCTATTTTTAATAGATCCTAAATAGAATCAATCTAAACTAGACATAAACTAAAATAGGAATTGGTTTGAATCAGACGTAAAGATTTCAACAATATTTCCAACTAATACCTCTAATCAATTCAAACATGAATCATAATTTAATCAGATTCCAGAATTGGATCTCGTCTGAAAAACAAAATGAACTCTAGTCAACCCTTAAAAAAAATCCAAATATTTCTTAAGGAGCTATGGAAGAGTTCCACTTTCCTTTCCCCCGCTATTGCAACAATGAGGGTTATTTGTGCATCCATATCTCTTGTAGCTCCTTGAAGGTTGAATGTAACATCAAGAGTTTTTATTTGATATTTGGTTAAGAAAACTTGCAGAAAATATGCAATAGATTATGATTCAGAGATAATTTTTTTTTGTGTGCATATTTGATGGTTCAAATAGAACCAATTTTTAAGGATAATAAGCCAGAAGAAAAATCAAGGAAAATTTGCAAAAAATTATGATGACCAGATATTTTTTGGATAGCTCAAATAGAATCTAATTTGATATACAATTGAGGAAAATCGACGAAAGATTTATTACGATGATGAGATCTTTCATTTTGCTCTCAATGAGATCATACTTCAATTATGGAATCTCTCAATTTCTACTTGACAGAAAGATCAAATCCTCAAATTTGTAATTTCAAATTTAAAATCCAAATAAAACTTATAAATAAAAAAATTTGATTCACCACAACACCTCAATTGAAGAACACAATATCAAATTGAATCCCACGAATGGAGAACCAATAAGCAAATGAAATCCCACGAATTTCAAGCTACATAAACACACTCATGAGATAACTATGAATGTGAGATTCCATTGATTTGTCTTCTCGAGCATGGAGAGGGATCAAAAGAATGATCGCTTCCCAAGAGGAGCTTACAATTGTCGTGAAGTGTTTTTAGACGTTGTGTGTGTGTGTGTGTGGGAGAGAGAGAGAGAGAGAGAGAGTTGGCGATGGTTGTTTTTTTGCTGTTTTGTAGATTCATGAATTTGTGACTTGCTTGAAAATGCCCATGACTAGCCTGAGAGAGAGAGAGAGGGACTAAGAGAGAGAAATCCGTTGGTGACACCGAATACTGAAAATCAAAGTCGTATAAAAAAGCCAAATTTTCATTTGACTATTTTTCAAAATGGCCGATGTTGATTTCAGTTCGGTTTTCTGGTGTTTGATATAACTTTGGAGTTCCCTAGTTGTAACAACCATCAATCTGCTTTCTTGGTTCCCCCTGATTTTCTCCAAATTTAAACCTATACCTAGGATCCAGCCCCATTCAATCTCAAAAATTAGACTTGGCCTACTAACGAAGCGTAATCATGAGGTCATTGAAAACACACATCCACACATTAAAATATATTCCAACCTCACTCAATTAGGATTTCATTAAGAATTAATAAGTATGATGGTGTGTAAGGGTTGAATTCACAAAGAATTAGTAGAAAATTTTGAGATATCTTTAAATTTGATCAAATTGGCTGATAAATGGAAGTGAGAAATTAGATAATTAATATCTTTGAAAATAAAATCAAATATGGATTCACGAAATAAAAAATCACTCAATTTGAACTTATATCGATGGAGAAATCAAGGAGTAAAGTGAGGAGAGAAAAATTGATTGCAAGTAGAGAGAAGTTGATAAAATTTCATAAAATTCACCTAATCTATTAATTGAAAGTAAAATCTAATGATATAGGACAAAGGATTGGGAGGAAAACATGTAATCTAACTCGAAATCACACTCAAAAGGATCAAATTAATTGCCAAATCAAGCCTTTTCCTTCCGCATTTCAAAAAAACAAAAATTAAGAGTTCAAGGGGTGAATTCTTCTTTCTCCCTCGAAAAATTTAATTTTAAGTACTCCCTGGATGTGGAAATCAAGATCCAAGGATTATTCTATCCACAAGGTTGGATCGACCGAGAATCCAAGAATGAATAACTATTTGAAGAGAAGGAGTATAGATTGACATAAAATTAGGTGTAGCCATTTGATCATCTCTTCATCTATGGTCAACGACCAAGATTAAATAAGTGGAGGAGAATCAATATCTTTAAGTCGTGGCCATCGAATCTTCATTGAAGCGTCCGGATTCTACCATGTAATCGCGTAGACACAAATCATTGTGTAACAGCTGTCATTTGATCTCCATCGAGCACTCGAAATGATGACACGTGTACACTAGAGTCCATCAAGGGTAATTAATCTCAGCCGTTATAACTCCTCAGATCAACAAATGAGATCACCTATTTTAGATAAAAAAAATTGTCAACCAATCTCGATGCTCTACATACCCCTTGAATTTAAGTGAAAATCAACAACGCTGATTAAATTGCGAGATCAAACCCTTCTTGTTGCACCACACTGCCCATGATAAAAATAAAGCGCAAATAGTTCCACATTTCAAACATGATATGTATAAAATGGGTTTCATGCTATTTAAATAAATCAACCCATTAAAGGGCACTTAGCGCTAATGACACGAGTTGATCACATGCCACATGTACGACACACGTGCGTCACCTAGCACACGTCCACAGTGCCGCATGGCAACACACAAGCATGCATGCCACGTCAGTTTCCATGTCAGCAAGCGCTTTAAAAAGATATTTTTTTATGTTTTTAATTAAAATAAATTAAAATAAATTCAGAAAATTCTAAAAAAATCTCTAAAAATTAGAAAATTTATAACTTTTAAAATAAAACTCCTTTTAATATAAATTTTTTAATCATAAATTTAATAATCTATCATTCTATGCATTTTTATTTAAGAAATATCAAGAGAATAAATTTCTAACTAAAAAAATACACTCATCTTACTTGAAAAATAAAACTAGAAAAAATAGATGAGTGTTTATAAAAAAATATTTTCTCTTGTTATTTGCATTTAAAACTTAAATAAAATCTTAAATATAAATGGGGATAATCTATTTAAGAAATTCATCTTTAATTTATGGAAGATTATCTATTAAAATAATACATTTTTATGATTTATGATTTAAATTGGATAGAATAATGAATATACACTCAAAGTATGATAACATGCGCAAGAATGAAATGTTTTAGACCTTAAATTACATTAATAATCATGTAATTACTAGTATAAGTTTTATGTTATCATCTATGATCTTAATCTAAATTATGATTTTATAAAATTAGTCATTTTGAAATCAAATTAAATTAAAAAAATTAAAATTAAATTAAATTTAAACAATCAAATTAAATTAAGAGTAACTCATAAATAAATATACACAAATAGTTAGATAAATGAATAGATATGTAGAAAGAGTTAATAGATTAAAGCATTAGAAAGTGGAGTTTTCTCCTCTTATATAATGAGGAGGAAACCTTACATGAGATAGAGAGGAAATTACAGATATGCTCCAAAGGCCCATATTCCCTCACATTTTCCCTCAAGCTAGAGCACAAAGGGAAAAACAAGCCTAGATTGTGTGAAACCTCCACTTTGTAAAAAAACCTTAGTGAGGAGTCATGCTCAATCCCTTAGCGAAGATGTTGGCAAGTTGAAAAGATTCTAACATGAGGACCAACGAGAAGCCTATAAATTTTTTTCACAAATGCCATGACATTCAATCTTGATGTGTATGACACACTTGTAAAAGGAGAGATTACTTGTAATGAAAGTGACAATACATCAATATAGCCTCCTGCACTAGGAAAACTAAGCTCTTGGAGAAAGAAACATACCCATAGCATGTTTGAAGAAACATGAGCCATAAATTGCTACTCAGCTTCTACATTGGAGAGAGATGACTCATTTTTTATGACTCCTCACAATGAAAAATTCCCCTAACAAAGTGATAGAAAGTGGAGGTAGAGTTTTGGTCACTATGATTACTCTTATAGCCAATGTTGAAGTAAGCGTCAACACAAAGTTGATCATGACGATGAGAGAGTAGATCACTCCCAAGAGTATGTTTGAGATAAGCAAGAATATGTAGAGCCACATGCTTATGAATCCCAATGGGTGTATGTTAGAGAATTAATTTTGATGGTATATATCGATTGAATGGATGTATAAATGATTAGGGAAAGAATTTAATTTCATTAATGTCAGACTTTATTATATCATATTATACCCTGATTATTTTTTTCACTAACCAACTAATGTGTTCATGAAGACTTGTGTTTGCTTTCAGGAACTTACTGCCTCAAGCAGTAGCTATCTTATTCTTCATTAATTGATGTTTCTATCCTGCAAATTCATAGATGCATCATAGCTGGGCTAAGTCAGTTATTAATGTTGTTAGCATATATAGATGTATATATATATACATATATATATATATATATCCATATAGATATAAATATACATATAGGCGTGGTAATACTGTTATACGCATAAAAAAAAAAACATTTCAGGGTATTATCGTAACTATTTTTTTTCTCTCAGATAGCTTAAAAGCTTTAGGGTTCCTGATTCTAGGGTTAACGCCTTTTTTGCAGAAAGTGAAGAGTTTGAAATCGTGAAAGTGAAAAAGGGGCGAAAAATGATTCTCGGCATCCAGTGACCAAGACGACTGCGGAATCTGTTCGTTTCTCTGGTTTCTCCCTGCACGGCAGCATACGAACGTCTTCTGCAAATCTCAAGTTCTCTCCTGATCGAAATCGCTTTCAGTACTTAGTCCTTGAAATTTTTCGTTCCTTTGTTCCTTCCTCTACTAGTTTGTTTTTTCGCAGGTCCTTCGATCCTATTTTCTGTTCTTGATTCTGATGAAACGAATAGTCATTAGATTAGCATCACAGACGATATTTATATCTTTTGTATTTCATTCATTCACGAGTAAGTTTGTCTGTCGTCACAAATTGATTGTACTCGTACTGATTTTGGTATCTATTCGATTTGATGATTTAGAGCCGTTTTAATTTAGTTAGAACTAGTATCTATCTGCAACAGTCGGATTTGTCTCAATGTGCTTCTCCTCACTGTTAATTCATCCTCGAATTTATTGTTCCGAAATTATATATATATATATATATATATATATATATATATATCTTTTCGTTTCCTTACTGATTCTCGGCATTCTGAAATTCATAGACACAACAGCAAAGTATTTCCTCGGTGTTCCCCTTTTTGCTCTTGTTATATCTGAGAATATAATTAAATCATTTTACCATACCTGCTCTCATACGTTTCTCTAAGATTGTATCTTCATTTTTAACGACTGAAATCAAACTGATCTGTAGTATCAGATTGAATTGAACTTCTGACAGAGGTGAATTAAGGTAAAGGTTATCAGTTACGGTGCAGTCTTTGTTTTGTTATTTATTTCTGTTTCACATATTCGTATAATCGTGAATACCTTGACAGCTTGACGATTTGTTGAATATCTATTGAATATATGTTAGAGCTCTGTCTGTTGAATATAGTATTAACTGATTAGAAATTATAAATTGTTTTTAGTTTATACTTACTTGACATTTCCTGATAATTGATTATTGTTTGTTGAGATATGTTTATCTGGTTACTTCTTGGTGTATCTATCTGTTTAGGTTAGTCTATTTCAGTGACATACAATGATTCTTAATTCCAGTCAACCTTCCTTAGAGTCTACCCAAGTCCACAGTCTAGATCTGAGTTAACCCTAATTTATTAAAGTCAACCCGAGTAAACAGAAGTCAAGAAAGTCAACTCTAGGTCAACAGTCAACTCGAGTCAACAAAAGTCAATAAAGTCAACTCTAGGTCAACAGTCAACCCAAGTCAACAGAAGTCAAGAAGTCAACTCTAGGTCAACAGTCAACCCGAGTTAATAGAAGTCAAGAAAGTCAACTCTAGGTCAACAGTCAACCCAAGTCAACAGAAGTCAACTCTAGGTCAACAGTCAACCCGAGTCAACAAAAGTCAAGAAAGTCAACTCTAGGTCAAAAGTCAACCCAGAGTCGACATAAGTAAAAAATAGTCAACTTTAGCAGAAAGTCAACTCTAGTTTAAAAATCAACCTAGAGTCAACAAAAGCAAAAAATATCACTTATTTCAGTAGCAGCAGTTACATTCACTCATATCCAGAGGACGAGATTATCTCATTTGTTGAGACGAGGAGAGGTCTAGACCTCTAGAGCGGGAAGATCGAGTGAAGCCTGAAGACGAGGTGTCATTTTACCAGTGATCAATGGTACCAGCAGAAGAGGCACGACAGGGCGTGAAGGGACGAGCGATTGCATGGAGATCGGCCTGAGGGAAGTCAGGGCGTCCGAAGCCGAGGAGGTCGAGGCCTAGTGGGTAGTGTCGTAGTTGCAGGTAAAGGTGAGTGTTAGATTTGCCGTAGGGGGCAAATCTAAAAACCTTGTATTTGAACATTGTCCTTCACCTTTTGAGGGGTGAGAGGATTAGGTTTTATTTGGTGAGGAGGAGGCTCTGAGTCTATAGTACTCGGGACTGGATTAAGGGACATTAGGTCCCCCAACTAGTATAATAATACTTAGTGCAGTGAGAGGAAAAGAACTGAGTGATTAAGTGAACGAATCTAAGTAAACAGAAGAAAATATAGATAATTTCATAAAATTACACATAACCTAATTCAACCCCCCTTCTTAGGTTAAGCAACCACCCTTAAGGGACTTTCAGTGTATGCATAAAATGGCTCAAAAGACCCACCATATAAGAAATATCTTGACGAGTAATCATCAAATAGATGAGCTTCCTAACAAGTCAAAGATAAGCATTGGCATATGGAAGCAAGAGAGAAGTAGAATCTCAAAAGCTAAGCTTACTATCAGAAGTTCATGATTGGTTTTGCAGCCAAGTAGTCCACTCTCCTTGAGGATATCAAGCACATATTTTTTCTAGTTAAGAATCTTCCTCTCACGCCAATAGGCAAACTTGATGCACCAAAAATACTTTGCAGTGCCCAAATCTCGAACATTGAGGTGCTTCTACAAGCCTTGATGCGAGGAATCCTTGTACGGTCATTCAAAATCACTAGGATATCATCAACATAAACTAGTACACATTTCTAGTGGAGATGTATTTTTTGAAACTATGTATGGTTTACTACACACATGGCTAACCTTTGAGCAAGAACAACTTTGCTGAACTTTGCAAACCACCTTGAGGGCTCTACTTTAAACCACAAATTGTGTGATGAAGAAGACATGTCTTGCCGATCTTCCCCTGAACTATATACTCAAGTGGTTGCTCCTTGAACACCCATTTGGCGGGTCCTAGTAAAGAAAGGCATTTGGGACATCAATCTGATGGATAGATTAACCTTCTTCTAGGTAGAAGGTTTAGGTGCAATCCACATTGTATATGTGAGTGTATTTGTGAGCCACAAGTGTGCCTTGTGATGTTTAATATTCACATTCAAGTTGTACTTCAAAATAAATGCCAATCTGCACATAAATATAATAGTATCAGCTAGCCAAGGAACCCATGTTTGTGTTCTTTGCTTGAAAAGAGTCTTGTACTTGATGAGATGAATCTGCGAGGTCATTGAATACACACGGAGATGTGTCAAAAATTTTTTATGCTCACACCAATTTTTAGAAATAATCACAAATTAGATACTTTAGTGGTCAATAAGGGTCTAATCTATGGAGAATTAAGGTATTTTTGAGGCAGTCCTTCAAATTCGATCAAATAGGACAATGAATTGAAGTGAGAAATTAGGGAATTTGATAAATTTAGAAAGATAACGTCAAGACCAATCCATAGAATAAAAAATCACTTGATTTGGATCAGGATTCCATAGAGAAATCAAGAAGTGAAAATTAGATAGAATTTCCAAATGCGAAGAGAGAGAAAACAGAAATATAATCTAAAATTAACCTAGTCTACTATTCGAAATTGAAATCTAATGTTATAGGAAGAAATATTAGGAGGAAAACACGAAGTCTAACCCGAGATAGGGCTCAAAATGATCCAATTGATCGTCGGATCAAAGGCTTTTCATTCTTACAATTTTGAAAATGATCGTCGGCATTCAAATAAGCAATTTCTCCCGATTCTCTCTACGAAGTCTCACTTTTACACACTCTTTGGGCGTATAAATTGATCTAGAAGAGGAGGAAAACAAGAGATTCAAGGATTGAGATGTCTAAACAGTTTTCATCTCTCGAAATACCCCTAAATGCTTTACATTGTCGAAGAACATGTGTATTTATAGGCATATTTGGGCATAGTCGTTGAATTTTGCTCTTCATCTTCAGTCAACGGCTTAGATGAAACGTTTGAATGTGAATCGTTGCCATTCAGTCACGTTCGTTTGATCGAAGATGGAGCGCTCAGATTTTGCCACGTCGCGCATGAAGAAGAACCGACGCACGATCACGCCCATCTAATTGTGAATCGACATCTCAGATATCGCCACGTGTCCACTAAAGTCTATCAGGCGCATTTAATCTCAGCCGTTATAACTCTTCAAAAGAATGACTAAGATTAAATTATTTTTAAAATGAATTTTCACCTAATCAGAGTGCGCCGCGTACACTTCAGTGAAGATCGATGATCAGTATTAAATCGCGTGATCAGATGCTTCTCGTTACGCCACATCACTTGTGAATAAAAATAAAAGGAAATAGTCTCACATGAAAAAAATTAATGCGATTTGATGGGTATATAATGAGTGCGAATTAATAGGTTTAGCTTATATCTTGAAAAGGATGCTTAACCCACTAATTATTCATACACGCACACACTCGCCCACACATATGCACATATATGCTGGCACGTGGCGTGTACACATATCGCCACGTGGCGATGCTCTGCCACATCAACACAGTTTTTAATCTGATTTTTTTTATTTTTTTGATTCAAGATAAATTCAAATAAATCCAAAGAAATTCATAAAAAAATAAAAAAAATCTAGAAAAATCCCTAAAAATTAGAAAATTCATATCTTTCAAAATATAACGCTAAATTAATCTAAATTTATCTTTTTTGATAAGAAATTAAACAAATATCATTCTAAAAAAATGTGAAATTTAAGAAATAATAAGAGAATAAATTTTTATTTAAAAAATAGACTCATTTATTTTTTAAAATAAAGTTAAAAAAATAAATGAGTGTATAAGAAGTATTTTGTCTTATTATTTAACATTAAAACCTAATTATAATCTCAAATATATATGAGAATAATCTAATCTTTAAATATTTGTCTTAATTATCCATGATTATCCCTAAAATAGTACATTTTGAGATTATAACTTAAATTTTTATAGAATGATAGATATCCACTCAAAACATGATAACATGCATAAGAATGAAATATTTTATGCCTTAATTTACATTTATAATCATATTATTTCATGTGTAAATTGCATGTTATCAGTACTCAAAGTCCATAGTAGCCTTCTAGTGAGGTGGCTTCATGTCCTCTACTTGTGAATTGGGTATTAACTCAATGGCAAGAGAAAGATAAAAGGCTTTATAAGTAAGATGCAGATGGTCATAATAAGCAAAATGAAAAAAAAATAGGATGAAGAGTACATAAATGCTTACCTTTCTAAAAAGCAATAGGTAAGCGAAGATTAGAGTAGAATACAAAGGGCATCAGACTTAGGCATGAGGTTAAGGATTTTTCAAGCAAAGGTGCAAATATTAGAGTATATGCAAGCATGCACGAAGCTAGAGATGGCAATGGTAGTGGAAGAGAATGAATGATTGAGGGAAAGCGTGTCATCAATAGAGGAGAAGGTGGAGGATCTTATAGAATAGTTGGAGAGCATGAGGGAGTCATAGGTGATGGCAAAGGCATGAGAGATGTATGAAGTGAACATGAGGGTGATGAGGAGAAGCAGTGAGTGGATTCAAAGAAAGTGACATTAGTAGAGATAATATACTTGGGTTGATTCGGAAGGTAGACATGATAGCCTTTTTGGGTGCATGAATAGCTTATGAATATCCTTTGAAAGAGTGAGGTGCGAACTTGGATGTGTTAGGAGTGCGATCGTGGAAAAATTCTATGCACCCAAACACCCAAGGAGATAGAGAGAGTATCTCATGGTTGAGTGAGAAGCTAGGAAGGGGAACTTTTCCACTAAGAGGAGAGGAAGATAATCGATCAAGTAGATAGGAGAATATAAGAAAAACATCATACCAAGGTTAATGGAGAACTCCCATTTCTGAAAGATGAGTGCGAGTCATGTCTAGTAGGTGATGATATTTTTTTCTTGGGGATGCTATTGTATTGGGAGTTATGATAGCGCATGGTTTGGTGAATAATTCCAAGAGATATACAATGGTCTTTTAGGGTGATTTTAACAAACTCCAAGATGTTGTCATTGTGGAGGATTGTCGAAATCTTGAGCAGAGATCTCTTGAAGAAAATGAAAACAAAGGACAAAACACATTAGTGGGTCCTTATGAAGATTGGTACATGGAACACATGAGAAATCATCTACAAAGAGCATAGAGTAATGAAAACCTAGATATGATCCAGGAGGTCCCCACATAGTAAAATTAACAAGATGAACATTTTTTTTTACACAAAGAATAGATTCAAGTCGAGGGCGAGAAAATAAAATGTGTTTCCCTAGTTTATAGGACTCATTCTCAAAAGGGGAGATAGAAATCCATGGATGAGCTAGATGAAGTTTGGAGATACTAAGGTACCTGGCGAGATGAATTAGCAAGGTCATAAAAAACACAAAGAGATGTGTCAAAAATAATTCCAAACTCACCAATTTTAAGAAATAATCATGAATTAGATCATATAATGGTCAATATGGGTCGAATCCACGAAGAATTAAGGTATTTTTTAGGTGTTCTTCAAAATTTGATCATATCGGATGACCATTTGAGGTGAGAAATTAAGGATTTAAGTAGATTTGGAAAGAGAACTCAAAGAAAAATCCAAAAAATAAAAAATCACTTGATTTGGATCAAGATTCGCAGAGAAATCAAAGAGCAAAAATTAGGTAAAAAATTGATCACGAGGAGAGAGAAAAATTGATACTAAATCTAAAATTAACCTAATGTACAATTCAAAATTGAAAGATAATGATATAGGATGAAAGATTAGGATGAAAAAACATAATTTAACTCAAAGTCGCGCTTGAATTGATCCAATTGATTGCAAGATCAAGGACTATTCATTTCGTGATTTTGAAGAAAAAATTCGGCATTCAAGAGGCGATTTCTCCCTATTCTTTCAATGAAATCTTGATTTCAAACATTCTTTGGACAGAGAAATGAATCTATAAGAGGAAGAAATCAAGAGATTCAAGGATTGAGATAGTTCGATCGCTCGAAATATTCAAGAATACATTTCCCGTTGAAGAGAGAATTTATAATGTTTTGAAATTGAGAGTGACCATCGGATCTTCTACTTGATGAGATCAACGGTTGCGATGAAATCTGAAGAGGCAAATTGGTATGGTTAAGTCATGATCGTCGATCTTCATCGGAGCGCCAGGATCGCGTGAAGAGAGAGTGTCACGAGAACTCGTCCTTCCGATCATGAATTGACGTTTTAGATTCTCACATGACGCTTTAGATCTTGGCCGTTATAACTCCTCAGATGAACAGCCAGGATTGATCCATTTTAATTAAACGAATCATCGTCCACTCATATGTTGTCACAAACCCCCTCACTTAAGTTAAAATAAGCGGTTGAGATTAAATCACATTAATTCGCGTCGATCAGACAATTCTAAGCACGTCACATCACCTGCAAAGATATAAAAAGAAAGATAGTCCCACATGACAAAAATAAATGCAATTGATGGGTATATAAGGTATAAGTGATTAATTAGTTAGCAAAAATCCTGAAAAAGGATGCTTAACTCATTAATCACACACGCGTACACACACACTAAAAATTCCAAAAAAATAGAAAATTCACAAATGTCAAAATACAACTCTAAATTAATCCAAATTTGTTTTTTTTTTGGATCAGATATTAAGTAATCTATCATTTTAAAAATTCAAATTTAATAATGTATAAGAGAATAAATCTTCATTTAAAAAATACACTTATTTCTATTAGAAATTAAAACTTATAAAAATAAATGAGCATATAAAAAGTTTTTTCTATTATTGTTTAACATTAAAACCCAGTTATATTCTCAAATATATATGGGAATAATTTATTCTAAAATGTATTATTTAATTATGCATAATTATCCCTAAAATAATGTATTTTTTAGATTATAACTTAAAATTGCATAAAATGATAACATGCATAAGAATGAAATGTTTTATGCCTAAATTTTCATTAATAATCACATAAGTACATGTATAAATTATATGTTATCAGTGCCCCAACCGCAGATGCCATTAAACTGGAGAATCCCATTAGGAGAAAAGGCAAGTAAATTCAATCAGAAGGTCGTCAAGAACATGTTTGTAGAGATTGTGTCTAGTCTCTCTCCCCAAACCAATCCGATGCCCATTTGAAAATTTTAAAAGGTTGAATAATAAAGAAATAAGATGGCAAAACAAAGTAAAGTTTGGGCAATGGTATTGATGGATAAAAGGTTAATGAGAAAATCGGGAACATAAGAGACATCAAAAAATGTAAGAGATGACTTCGATAAGTCCACGTCTTTTCCCACCATAAGATGTCACCATCTACAATGGGAATAGATGTGAGATCAAGTACATGGTATAATTGAGAAAAAAAGGGATGGGGTACATGATATGTGGAAAGTATCCCTTATACAATGATCTAGTATGCGGATGGATAAACAAGTAGAGTTTTACTTGGGGGCAGAGGTAGAGCCAAGATTGGAGGAATGAAAAGCCCTAGAAGTTTCATACAGCTTCATCAAGCGATCAAAATTTTAAAAGGTAATGATCAGGGTTTGAGGGGAGGAGGTCACATCGATCAAGGTAGAGTGGCAACTACATCAAGTTCTCCAAACTTCTACCAATGACAATCCAAACATGGAGGGTAGTGTTGGCCATTGCATTCTCAACCACACCCATGGCTATCATAACCTCGGTTGCATCCATTTTTTGGTCCATGCCCCTAGCCACGAGTGCTAGAAAATAATAGGGATATTCAAGAAGGATATCAAAATATTTGATAAAATACTACTATCTCATCTGACACACATAATGAGTATGAATTACTTATGGCCATTGGTATGTAAATACTAATGATAAATAGTAGGTGCTCTTTGTAGAATGAGTTCATTGAATTGATCCATATGAATCTTTGAATGATATTATACCTAATTTTCAATCAAGTTGATTCATCTCATAAGTATATTTTTTATTCTTGTGGATGGATGACTATGTTTGATTATGACTTATAAAATGTTATATATTGGATATAACATTTAAGTCTTTCAAGGTCATTATGTTTAAGATGAGAACATCTGTTCTCGATATTTGAGTAGATTGACTTAAGAAATGAGAAGCGTAAAAATAAAGTCTTTGGCTAAGATTATAGAAATATTAGAGAAGGTGCTCTCGATAATTTCTTTCACAAATCATTACTAACTTGAGTGACCCATTAGGGTTTAATAATTGACCATACCCTAAGTGATTCATGACTCTTGTGTAAATGAAGAATTATACGTACATGGTAATCAATAATGCTAAGGTTTCAAATAAGAATTCTAATACATTCTATATCTCCTAATACACATATGTACTATGCAAACCTTATTTAAAAGTCTCCCCTTTATTCTCTTTTTTCTCTTAGTGAAAAATGTTGAAAAGGAGATCCAATCATATAATGATCATGTTAACAATATCAAGAACTCCTTCAATGAACAATATAATTATAGATTTTTTCTATACTAGATGGTAATATCATCAGCTCTTGGTGTCTTGTCATATTTAATATTCAATTCAATGCCTTCTGCTGCATTTGATGGTTTGATAACAAAAATTTAAGGGCTCATCGAGCATTAGATCCCACGTGTTATGTCGTGATATCAATCATATACAACTAATATTACGATGATCGTGAAGTGAATTATAGAAGTCTAAAGATTGCGCCCAACTTGCTTCATCTTAAATAATTGCTCGTAGGCATCCACCTTATGAGAGATGTTAGATTGTATCCATACATAAGAGCCCATTTATCCTAAGTAGGCTTGGATGGAGATATGAGTGGCATTGGCTTGTCCATTGAGAGAATTGCCATATTGAGCATCCACATGGTGACGTCTTTGTCCTAAACAAGCTCCTCTTTAAGTTTAAGAACCTCAAGTGGCAGGGGGTCGTCCATAGTGAATGAGAGATAACCCTGGATGTAAAGAAAACACTGAAAAGCTAACAAACCATGTAATATAGTTGGAGTCGTTACAGATTGTGCATGGGCTTCAAGGATTGTTTGTTGATCAATGCAGTAACGAAGGATACATAGAAGAGGCTACGGAATGTACTCTAAAATGAGCAGCAATGATTGCTAGAGGTGGAATGGGCACAAAGGTCGGGCTTACGAGGATTGTTGATGAGCGCATGCATCAAATGAGACATAGAAGAAGAGATCGGGTATACTCCTAGATGGGCTGCAAGGAATGGCAAAGGAGGATCAAGCGCGAGGGCCGACTAAGAGTCCTCGTTTGCTAAGTTAGCAATACGAGCAAATCAAATCAACGAGTAAAATTGGCCAACCAATTTAGAGCAGCATGGGCAGAAGCATGAGGACGACGAGGACGTCGACGGAGTGCAATGGCCTAGGAGGCAATATCCAGAGAGAGGCCATGCGTGCTGGCAGAATGAAAGAGCACCGGCTGGATGCGCTTGCAGGTGGGTATAACTGGGCAGAGCGTGGGCGTTACAAGGCTGGGCAGAGCTGGGCAGGTAGTGCCATGAAGATCATGGCATCACCCAAAAGAGGAAGAGTGCGTTGTCACCTCAGAGGAATCGTCGCCGGTGAAATCTCGCCCAGAAGGATTCTCTTGAGGGAAGCCGGCTGAAGAAGTTTTCACGGAGTAGGCAAAACAGGTGCCGGTATCCAACCGATGCTCCTGGAAATATTTGCTGGGTCGCGCGTGTGCCACAGAATTTGCGGGTCGAAAGTGAACTCGCATTGAAATCGCGCTTTGCTTAATGCATTTGTGCCGCCTACATTGAGCAATCCTGAAGTCAACGCCGGAAAAAAGTAGACGCACGCCGAATAGTGGAAGCTTCCAATCCTTCATTGGAGAGGCTCTGATACGATGTGAGAGGAGATAATAGATTAACCTATCAGAGAGAGGAGATATCTCTAGATCCCACTCCATCTCTCTCTCTCTGTCTCTCTGCTCTTCGTATGCTTGCTCCTTTTGCTCTCTCTCTCACCCAAAGCTTGAAACCTAGCTTAAGAGGCACGGCCCACTGCCCGCCTGCCCGTATTTTAAGAGGCACGGCCCACTGCCCGCCTGGGCCATTTCGTGATGTCGTATACAGTTATAAAGTTAGCTGTGTAGATCTGAAACTCCTGTTTAGCGACAGTGAAATCACATGCCGCCAGAGCTGTCAGCCCCATGGCTTTCAATCTTGACGTCGCATCGATCCTTCCTGCTTATCCGACCTGCATCATCTCTAAAGGTTAAAAAGAAAAAAAAAAAGAGAAGATGGGTCCCAGACGAGAGGATTTAATTCCATCCGCCTACGGAGACGCCTGTCTGTTCTTCGTTCGCATTTTATTTTTATTTATTATACACTTTTAAGGATCAGTCCAGCCTTCCGTCGGCATAAAGTTCTTTGACTCTCCGCAGACCGCTTCGAATGTCGGCCTCGTCCTGGTTGGAGTATTTCAAGCATAACAGTCTCTGGGCCGTTCGATAAGCCAAGTGGATGGGCAGATACTGCTCGCAGTTGTTCTCCATCTTTCTCAACTCCTATCCCCCATTAAAATTATTAACCCCTCACATTTTCGAAAATAAAGTAAAAAGGGAAAGACAAATAAGTGGTAACTGGTTACTAACTTGAGTAGATATTCTCTCGGTAATCTTCTTGGCGGTGCCGATCACCGAGCAGGGGAGTCCTGCTGCACGGGCCAAGAGAAGCCCATAGTGCGGCACGTATGTGGTCCCATCCTTGAGACGAAACTGACACAGATATAGTAATCATGAAATCTTTTCGAGCTATGATTTACTACGAGTAGCCCAACTTGAAAGTCACCTTGAAGTGAAGACGGTTGCTCTTGATCTCTACTTCAAAATGAAGCACCTTCACATTGGGGTACATGGTAGCGAGCTCGGCCAAGCCCTCCATGTGCGTGGCGAAGATGGTGTACCTGAACGACGACAGTTCTGGTTCAAATTGATCGCCCATCAAGTATATAAACTTAAAAGGTGAAGAGTTGAAGGAGATGGGATACGCTTTAAGAGAGAGCAGATATTCGCAGCAACTCCAAGCGATGGCAAGTCCATCGGAAGACGATGTCGCCCTTCCAAGCTCATCCATCACGACTAGACTTCTATTAACGAGGAGACCCGTAAGCAGAGCGATGGAGTCACATGGGCTGTGTCGTAGAGACTTTACCGAGGAGATACATTTTGCATTATGAAGGCAGTCTCTTTCATCTCAGTCATGAACTGCAGCGAGAGGCCTTTTACGACAACTGCAAGTAATGCTAGTAAAAGAACACAGAACTTTAAATTTCCCTTTACTCACAGTGCTAGAATTGTATTCGAGGCTATCTCCAGAACCAATTCGAGTAAATATGCGGTCAATGACTCGAAGAGAGGCGAAACGGGCTGGAACATAGCATCCAACTTGGGCTAGAATGATAATCAGGCAAACTTGCTGAAGGTATGTGCTTTTCCCGCTCCTGGAAACAGCAGATTTTATGAAGGATATCCTCAAGGAAGATCATATTAAAGGATGTTCTTACATGTTTGGACCCATAACAATCATCATGTTTGATGCCTCCGAGTGGAAAACATTGTTAGGCTGCAGTGATAGGAATTTCTCATTGCCGATGTCTTCTAAGCAAGAAAAAGAAGACATCATCTGCTTACAGTAAACTCGTTGTGTATGGACTCAAGAATTGGGTGTCTTCCAGAATCAATAGCCATGGGTCCACTTTCTGTCACATTAAAAAAAAGTCAATGATATTGACCGCGTCATCAAATGAATATTCAGATTACCTGTCAACTCTGGTCTTGTGTAGCTGTCCACCGGCTTTGTTGATATGGTATGTGCAAATGAATTGACGATCATGTCCAGAAGACAGAGAACCTCTGCTAAAAGCGTTAGGCCAGAGATGCTCTCCCTTATTGCGTTAATGAGTCCTATGAAATTAGCATCAAAAACAAAAAAAAGTAATACAGTTCTCCATTCAAGTGTCTATTCATTCTCGAAGTAAAAATGACTATATTTATCTGTTTAGGTGGTATTGCTCTGATTTGTGAGAACTAACCTTCCAAGCAAGCCTCAGTCCTGAGATAACATTCCCCAGCGGCTGACCTATTCCTCACATTCAACTTCAAGAAAAGTGATAATAGTTGGTGTCTCGATCTTAATGGTAATCTTCATGAAGGAAAATTTTGCACTCACAGAAGCCAGCTCAGAGCTTGAGCAATGCATATTCTTCCCCTGTTTTATGACCTGTCATTTTAAGGCAAAACGTAGGGTGATAAAAAGTTATGTAAAACGTTAATATCACCTAGATAATGTCAGGTATTTACCTGAATGAAATTTTTTGGAAGGCTGCCATTGATGTCCTTGAGAGGGACACTAAAATAAAACCCTCTCCGGGAGTTGAAAGGGATCTTAAGATTTGGCAAGTTAAACTCTTCCCGGTATTTGTTTGCAAGGTTGTATATAGCTGACATAATATCTTTTTAGCTAAATATCAGAAGAAAATTTTTGTTAACTGATTTCACCACCTTCACTTGTGTCACAAAATGTCCGCCTGGCAACATCCAAGAGTCCATCAATCCCAGCCTTCACAGCAAAACACTGTTGTGTGGTGGACAGAAAGGGAGCCTTAGAGTGTACAACGTCATCGTCGATGATCTCCCCGATTCTTGAGTCAGAAAAGTATGCCATCTTAGAATATTAATCATAAGAAAACATTGATGGAATATTAATAGAATTATAATAATAATAATAATAATAATAATAATTATTATTATTATTATTTCTACACAGCGTACTCTCTTTCTTTAATGTGCTTAAATCTTATTTTTGCCCAAATGTACAAGTGATACAACCTGGGGAGGCTGTATCCATATTTACCCAAAGTTATGGTCTCATAATTTACTTCTACAAATTAATTGCCCAATGAGAGCTGGATGAGAGAAAGAGGAAAAGTAGATGAAAGAGGAGAAGATGAAAACTGCCGAATTTGTCAATGAGAAGAGTGGACCTGTACCAAGAGTGTGTCAAAGCATGCCACAGAAAAGATGAGGATCCTGCATTGCACAACAGCCCAGTCTTTCGTACTCGCATGTATGACCAAGTCTGTACGGCAAAGCATACCCTGTGTGATCAGGAAATTATGATCACACAGTGCATAGCGCGCAGCATGGTACATGAGCAAGTACCATTGAATTCAGAGACACATGGTTCCTACCGCTGACACTTGCATGTGATGAGCATGGTGGGATCAAAGAATGCTGGAACGCGATGGGAGACCATGCCCATCTGGATTGATAATGACGAATGCTACCATATATTTGTGCACATGAGGCATAACAACCCAGTCTAGATTTACTGCACTTGGTATATTGTATTTGGATTTCCTCACTAAAAAAAGAGGTGCTTGACATGTTTCCAAGCAACCCTCGAGTGAGCGAGTTTGCTTCTTAAAACTTCATGTGCTCTGGCTCTCTGATCTATGTGTTTTTGCTTAGTAACTGGCCGAGGGGAAGGGGCCCCTTAGAGCTGTGACAGCATCAATATAATCACAGTATGAAGAATAATGAATTATATCTAACCCCATCACGTGACAGCTCGAAAAGGAAGGAGAGTACCATAGGGTCACCATTCATAATGCTTGCTCCCCTCCTTTTTCTCTTCTGGGTCCCTAGGTTTTGCTAGCTCTTCTGGTGATCATACTTCCAAGGATAATATCAAAACTCCCTGCTAAATCAGCTATCTGGTCCATAAGCTGGCATTTGGGAAGTTGGAGTAGTGTTGGCTGACTTCTAAGAAGCTTTGAAGTCCAGAAGACAATTATTGAGGAATGACAAACCCAATGAAGATGGCAAAAAAGATAATGCTGTCTCATTCGACACCAAACTCTTTTTGTTTCAAATGTATTGCAGCTGGAAAAATGAAAATACAAGGACCAGAAAAACAGGCATAACCAGGCACTCATAATGCCACTATTACATGTGGGAAGTCATCCTCATGCATGCAAATGGTAGGCATACCATTAACCACTCACGCACTTCAAGCAGCTTAGCCATCACCACTATTCTGCAGTTGTATAGATCGGTGCACTAGTTGAGAGAGTGGCAGTTCAAGAGAGGATCTGAAAACTGTATTATTTTTTATCAGCCTGAAAAATTCATGAATGTTAACCATGAGCTGATCAGATCACACTTGCATCAAGTTGCTTCTTCTCCAGTTGGATACAAACTTGGCTTCTTCACTAGTCGGAGACACTCCATTTTCCCCCTCTCCCTCCCTCCCCCCCTCAACACCACCCCCAATCCCCCAACCCAATACAAATGTGGTCCAAATGTCTTCTAGAAAAAAAACCTGCCACTACAGTATCCCTTAGAAGCCGAGATGCATGCTAAAACATCTGTCAGTAACTGGATGAGCCCTTACCCAAAACCTGACCACGTACATATACATCCATTTTGTCTTGAAATAGCTGACTATGCACAAAAGTAAGGGAGGCACCACAAGAAACCAAAACACATACATCACACCCTTTAATGGAGCCATGAATCCTGATCAACCCGATGATGATACATCTCCCATCATCTTGACAAAGACAAAGATAATTGTGGAATACATAGAGTCGGAGGAGGCAGCAGTAGTAGAGGAGATTGAGTGTTCATGGAAGCATTCAAGTAATGGAAGTGGAGATGAAGGAGGTGATAGAGGAGGAGAAGAATTCACTGGAGGCACGAGAGATGGTGAAGGCATGGGAGGTGGAGGTGAAGATGAATCATTTGAGAAATAATGACTGGACTCGAAGAAGAGACATCAACAAATACAATGTAATCGCACTGATTCGGTAGGCATACACTAGCCTTTTTTGGGTACCCAAGTAACCAATAAACACCCCTTTGAAGGAGAAGGGGGATAGTTAGAATGTATTGGGCAAATGCTACATACCTAAACACTCGAGAGGGAAGAGCGAAGAGTGCGTAGCCGGGTGGAGGCGATGAAGGGGAACTTAACCATCAAAAGAGGAAGGCAAGCTATTGAGGAGATTGATAGATGCGAGGAGGGCATTGGATTATAGATAATAAGGAGCTCCCATTTCAAACAATAGAGTGCAAGTCATGTCTAAAAGATGAAAATGTTTGCATTTAGCAACACTTTTTTTAAGAGGTATGGGGCACACGGTTTGGTAGATAGTGCCAAGTGAGATACAATGGTCTTAAAGAGCCTTATGAATAAATTCGAGAACATTATTAGTGCGGAGAACTTTGAGAGTAGTCAATTATTGAGTGGAAATCTATTGGAGAAACTGATGAATAGAGGGCAGAACTTTAATGCAGTGTTTCAGAAGATATACCCATGAAGTATGAGAAAAATCATCCACAAAGAACATATACTAGCGAAAACCTACAATGGTTGAGACTTGGGACAATTCTCATACATTTCAATGCACAAGATCCAAAGTTCTTTACTTGGAATAGAGTCAAGCTAAAGGTAAGAAGAGTGGAAGTGTTTCACTAGTTGACATGACTCACACTCAAAAGACAACAAAAATATGCAAAAGTACTTGACGAAGTTTGGTGATACTCAGATGACCTGCCGATGCCATTGAAGAGGAGTGTCATTCTAAGAGAGAAGTCAGGAGGAAGTCAGGTACCAGCTTGTACAGGCCACGTTTCTCTCTTGACCCAAACTAATCTTCTTTCTTGTCTTCAGAGGTCTTCCCCCTTCAGCCGACGCAATCCAGCACGACTCTAGGGGGTTCACTCATTTCTGGTGCTGAGATGGTCTAAGCCTCTTGGGTTTTGGGCCTCTGTAACGGACTATTCGTTCCTTGTCATTAAATCAATGAAAACAAGGGGCACCATTTAAGGTGCCTCTTATGCGTTCTTTCAAAAAAAAAAATCTTCTTGCCTGTCTACAAATCCTATTCTAATGATAAGGAAAGAAGGAGATAGAACAAAATAAGGACGGGGTATTTGCACTGATGGATAATATGATAACTGAAAAATTTTGAACATAAAGAAATTGGACAATATAAGAGAGGATGTCATGAAAGAAATGCCTTTCCTATGATGAACTAGTGCAACTGTCCATAATGGAACTAGTAGAGGGGTCAGGTAAATGATGTAAGTGAGATAAAAGGAATTGGGTACTTGACAAATGGGCAGGTGCCCCTCAATCAATAATCCAAGGTACAAATAGAATAGCAAGTAAGGTTGTGCCTTATGCAAAAGTAGAGACATGATGAGAAGAACGAGCAGCCCAAGATGTCACCTGTAACTTCACCAAACGATCAAACTCTTTCCAAGAAATAGTCCTGGTTCGAGAGGACGAAAAGGATGCCGCATTAGTTGAGATAGAGTTGGCAACCTTATTGGGTTTACCAAAATTTTGCTAGTAACAATGGTCATACTACTAAAAAATGCTTGCACAACGAATAGGGCTGGTCATTGCGCTCCCGACCATGCCCTTAGCCATCATGACCTCAGCCGCACCCACCATTTGCACCATTCCCTTTGCCATAAGTGTCGTAGGACAAGAAAGTAGTAGAATCAAAGGCAGGAGGGGGAAACGGTGCTCTGGTGGGAACCTAGAAAGCTATAGAGAAGGTCTTGCTAAGGTTTGGCAAATGCATCACAATCAAGATCAAGCCGCATTTAGAAAGCATTTAGAAACCTCAGTTTAGAAACCACATTTAGCCATGTCAACCAAGCATTTAGAAACAAAACATCCCATTGTAGATAAGTTTTTGAGGCACTGATTGATCACCTCAGTTTGGCTATTAGCCTGTGGGTGATATGAGGAACTCATTAGACGGACTGTACCTTGTAGGTTCAATAATGTTTTCCAAAACACTTTGATGAAGACCTCGTCTCTGTTCATAATGATGGACTTTGGTACACCGTGGTGTTTTGGAAAACTTATCAGCCACTGATTGTGCAGTAAAAGAGTGTGTTAAGTGGAAAAAATGGGCATACTTACAAAGACGGTCAGCCAATACCATGATGCTGTTATAAAAACCTGACGTGGGCAAGCCCTCAATAAAGTCCATGGACAGGTCCTCCCATATTTAGGCTGTAATTGGTCATGGTTGCAGCATCCTTGCTGGTGTTGGCAGTTAACAATTGGAGATTTTGTGGTGTTGGCACTTAACAATTGCTGAAATTCTAATGAGTGAAGCTTGGACGCCACTCTTGATTGATGGAAATTTCTTCTCCAATTTTCTGAAGGTGATTGTCTGATGCCACTTCCTGTTTGATGATGGATAGACACACCAATTGTGCCTTGAGGACCACTGAAGGATTGAATTCTTCCATCACTGGTGATCTAGACAAGGCATTGACTACTAGATTTGTTTGCCTTGTTTGTACTGTATTTCAAAATGATATCCCAATAATTTGAGGATCCATTTGCTGTAAGGCTTGTGAACCTCTTTTTGTGAAAGTAAAAATTTCAAATAATACTGGTTTGTCTTGATCACAGAGGGCAGAGGGACCAAGTAATGTCTCAACTTTTGTATGGACAGCACAATGGCCATTAGTTCCCAATCATATGCTAACTGCGCCTGACTTATCAATGGTAGCACTTGACTGAAATACAATATGGGTTGATTCCCTTGCATTGATACTGCTCCCACTTCCTCTCCCAAAGCATCAGTTTTCACCACATCTGTCCGGTTGAATTTAGGCAAAGCTAACACTTGGTGTTAATCATCACCTGCTTGAGGGTTTCAATGACCTGCTATGGCATCCCACCTGAAGGCGTCCTTGTTAAGGGGTGCAGTCAGAGGTAAGGCCTTGTGAGCATAGTCTTTAACAAATCTCTGATAGTATCCTTCTATGCCTAGAAACCTGTGATAGAAATTGCTGCTTCCAATTTTTGAATGGTGGCAATTTGTGCATGTCTTTAGTTTTTGTGGCGTCAGTTTTTACTCAATTAGAAATCCCAAGTCCCAAGAACTCCAGCTGATGTCATCTAAATTCACACTTTTTGGGTTGACTTGCAGAGCACCATCTTGCAGGGCATAGAATACTTGATGAAGATGCTCAATATGTTCATCTTCGTTTTTTTATATACACCAAAATGTCACAAAAAATACCAAAATAAACAGCCGTAGGAAGCTCAAAACACAAGATTCATGAGTTATTGGATAGTCACTGGTGCTTTGGTAAGCCCAAGTGGCATTACCTTGAATTCACAGTGGACTACATGAGCCTTGAATGCTTTTTTATGGATATCCTCCTCTTTTAAATGAATTTGATGATATCCTAAATTTAAATCAAGTTTGGGAAAAAGGGGCAGAGATGTGTAGTTCATCCAAGAGTTCCTACACCATCAGAATTGGGAATCTATCAGGTGCAGTTATGCATTTCTGGCTCTGTAATCATCGCAGAACTGCCATACTTGATCTTTTTCTTTGAACCAACAACACTGGACTAGCAAAAGGAATATCTAACAGCTGTATTAGCTCTACTTCCATAGACTCCTTTATCAATTTCTCTATTTCATCATTTTGGATGTGTGAGTAAATGTAAGGTCTCACATTGACTTGTAGAGCTCCTGGAACGAAGGTAATATCGTGCTCCACCTCTCCCAGCAGTGGCAATTCTTTTGGTGTTTCAACACTGGTGGGACTTTAATCGCAAATCATCTTACCACACTCGCCTTCATCCATTTGTTCCTCATCACTATTCCAGCCAACTCTACAGCTCCACCACACACACGTTATGTAGCCTCATCTCCTTAAACGCTGCTTTAGGTGATATAACCAAAGATGATAATTCTGGATCTCCCCACCAAGTTCCAATTGGGTCTCCCTCCCTGAATTTCAGACTAGTAAATCTCAGCGGGTGTGAGACCACCATCCCGTGCCTAGAATGACATCAGTGTTACCTAGACATAATGGCAAAGATTCCTCTGTAATAAAGTCTCCCTAGATACTGACCTTGACTCCCAAAGAAACTCTATGCCCTGTCATCGGGTTTCCACTGCCTATCATCGCCACAAATTGAATGGAAGACTTGATTGGAATCTTCAACTCATTCACCAATTTGGAGCTTACAAAATTTTGCGTCACCCCTCTGTCAGAGATTAGTCACCTAATGACCCTCCAACTCACCCTTCAACTTCATAGAGTGTGGTGTTGTCCATCCCGTGATAGATGCTAGGGCGACCCATGCATGTAACGAAGTGCCTTTAGTGATCTTTTCATCCTCTAGATCCTCCTAATCTGGGTCTTCCCCATGCCCTATTGGATCATCATCATCACGTACCAATAAAATGTGTAGTGACTTCTTACAATGGTGGCCTATCCCATTTTTTTCATTATAGTGAAAGCATAATCCCTTTACACTTTGGGAATGTAACTTATCATTTGGGAAGGAAAATTTGCGGCGTGGTTTGGCTGCTTCCATCGTCCTCAATGGCAAGCTTGGAATGACAATTGTGGAAAATGGTGAAAACTTTGCAGCACTAATCGTGGAACTTGTCAAGTAGGGTGAGGAGTTTTCGGAAAGAAGCTTGCATCCAATACATCCATGATGACATTAAAAATAGGTGAAGAGGCCAAACGTAGAACATTGAGGGCAACTGAAGCAGCCAAACTATGTAGCAAATTTTCCCTCACAGATACTAGGTTACATTCCCAAAGTGTAAAGGGATTATGCTTTCACAATAACGAAAAACTTGGGATTGGCCACCATTGTAAGAAGTCATTACAAAGTTTATTAGTATATGATGATGATGATCTAATAGTGCAAGGGGAAGACCCAGATTCGGAGGATCTAGAGGATGAAAAGATCACTGAGGGCACCGTGTTACATGCATGGGCCGCCCAGAGATCTATCATGGGATGGACCACAACATGCTCCATGATGTTGAAGGGTGAGTTGGAGGGTCAATAGGTGACTAATATTTGATAGAGGGGTGACACAAAATTTTATATACTCCAAATTGGTGAATGAGTTGAATGAGTCCAAAATTTTATTTTTTGTGTTTTTGGTGCCGTCATGGATGTATTAGATACAAGCTTCTTTCAAAAAAATTCCTCACCCTACTTGACAAGTTTCATGATTAACATAGAAAATTTTTCACTGTTTTCCACACTTGTCATTCCAAGCCTGCCAGAACCCTTCAAGACATTTTTCATCCTTTGAAACCATGTCCATAATCACTCGGAGTCCCACTAAGTGCTCTCCAAAATTATTTTTTTTGAAAATGCTCTCCAAAAATGTTAGCATGTATTTCTGGCTTCAGCCCTTGAATAAATGGTTTTCCATCACATCCTCTTGAATAGGAGGCAATTAAACAGACGACCACTTCTACTAGTTGGTGTCACAACCAGACGATATTACACTTCTACCCTAATTGTACTTATGTCCTTTTATTTTTGTCTTTATACCCTATCGCTGGGTGACTGTTGGAATATGACTGTTGTAACTCAACGGTCATCTCAACCTGTATATATTCACACACTATGTATGAGAAAAAAGTATCTTCTTCCCTCAAATTTATGTCTCTTCACACTCTCCTTCTCGCCAGAACACTACTATTTATCAACACTTGGCATGAACACGATAGAACCATCTTGCTTAATATTTAGAAACTGGAGCATGATAATGTCCACCAGTGAGTTATTGAACCTTCAGCTTATTTTCATATAGAAATTGGTCCAAGTCTTGAAGGAATATCTCTCCTCTGTCCAGATATACCAACATAGAAGAGATCCCTCCAGGTAAGTCATGATGTGATCCAAGTGCTCTTCATCAGGGAATTTTATTTATTCTGAAGTACCATTCCATTCTCCTTAACCAACGTTTCACATCCTCCACCTTCAATACCAGCCCTTCCTCTTTCTTGTATACAACTTCCGAGGAACTGTTAATTCCGTGAAACTGGTTTGATTCTGACTCACTTTTGCCTACCAATCACTGCAGCTGCTGGCATTGTTGATTGTTTTCCAGTCGTCATCACAGGATATTTATTTGCTCGCATTTCCGGAAATTGCTCGTTGATTGATTGCATCATTTTCTTCATTAGCCAATTGTAGTCATTTCTTGATCTTTCAATTTCTTCCCAGATCTTGTGTTGCTCCTCCATGTTGTTTTCCCTTTTTGGTCGTAATCTACAATATAGATGCCCAGTAAAGAACCAAAGATATGAAAGATTCCCTTGGGATTCTTGACATATACAGCCTCTGCTCCTCTGCCTCCTTTGACTTCAAGAACTCCCAAGACTTCAGTCTGCCTTATTCTGACAAGGCCACCCTTATAACATTGGTTTCCCTTTTCTTATGGGTCTGGTCCTTTTGGGTCTTTCTTTTCTTTCATGTATAGATAATCAGAGGAACCACATCATAAGGCTCCTGTTATTACCAATCTTCTAAGTAGTAACATAAAGAAGACACCTTGATAAGAAGTGGGGGCGATCACAAGAGGCCACCTCATGTTTGGGAACAAGACTGAAGGCAGCAGCCTTTGGACGAGAGAGAAGATGGGAGGAGAGAGAAATACGAGGAGAGAGAGATGGCTAGATAAGAGCTAGGGAGAGAGATATCATGTCATCAAACAGATAAGAGATGAGGAGAAAGAAAAGATGTGAGGAGAGAGAAAGACTAGAAAAAGAGAGATGGCTGGGAAAGCAATGTCATATCATCAAGAATTAGGAGGGAGAAGATAAGTAAAAAGTACAAAAAAATTAAATATATTAATATTTAAAAGTCATGTGTCTATGCATGCTATGTGACACATAGAGGCCCACGCATGAATAACAAAACACTCACATGAGATGACCCATGCTGTGTCGGTTTATCATGCACTGAGCGTTCAGTTGAGATCCCTACACTAGAGCACTGGGATTCTATCTCTTTCATCCTCTTAACCTAGTGGCATCTCAATACAACTGAAATCAGGGTTTTCCAGACACCATTCAGACTCTGCCAAGTCTGTTTCCTAGAGAGCAAGTATTCTTGGAAAATTATCACTACCCATTGCCTACTCTGTTTCCTGGATGTACTTTCCCTTTTATTTTTTCCCTATACCCTTAAATGGATACTCAATACACATTACTGAACACATGTAAGAGGCTATGAACCTTAACCACACAGAAGGATCTTCAGTTTTTTTGCTCTTCATCATCTTGCACTGCGTCATTAGGGTTCTGAAGATCCCTAGAAAATTTCCCAAATACTAGGAAACCTGAACTAAGATTATTAGAGCAAAAAGAATTTTCAGTCTTTTATGTACCTAACAAATTTAAATGTTTCAGAACAATGAGAAATAGTTTATACAATTTGAGAGATCAAATTGCCATACCCTTTCCTTATACACTCATATTTCTCATTCATACAGATTGATTTGTAAATGTTGCACAGCAGAAAGCTTTTGGCACCTTGGAGCACCTGAAATTATATTTGAAATTAAAAAAAATTATCAGTTACAAATGCTAAATTGCTTATCTGCACCTTTGAAAGAAAAGGAAGGGCATCGAGAGCAGTTTTAAGGACAATAATATTTGAGATCAGAAGTTGACTCTTTTTTGAATTAGGTGGACCAACAATGGCTTCGGTTACTTTTCTTTGTTTGAAGCAAAACTGACAGAGAACCCTATCTGTAAAAGGAAATTGCAGTGTCTATTAGTAAAAGTTATATGGAGCATAGAAGGTCAAATGAGGTTCAGGAGTGAACTCACCAGTTTCTTTTGGAAACTTACGCAAGCCCTGTATAAGCCCAAAAAACAATTCTTCATTCCCCAGTAACTCATCCTGTGGCACAGAGACATCTACATGTGAAATAACACATAATATTTTTCTAATTAAATATGAATCTGATGCTAGAAGCCATGGCTTGAGTTACTATAGAGTGAGGAGTGACCAAATAAATTTACCAAGCAATCTAATCGAGCATTTATAGTTTTAATGTCTTTCAGAGGCTGCAGCAGATTTGCTCGAAGAAGTCTAGTCCTGAAAAAGCACATCAACTGAGAATTTTGTATCTTAAAAAATGTAGCACCATTTGAACCCCCATCATAGAGAAATTACAATGCAAATGAAAAATCAGATAGAAACTTCATCATAAAGTATTAATTTGTATATGTCATCTCAAAAACAGAAAAGATAAGTGAACTAATATGGACATCATTTATGACCAAATGGACAAATATGTGACATATCAACCCATCAAGAAATGTGAGGAGGGATTTGAGAACGGGGTCAAGTCTGTTGTGGACGGGGAGTCATTGCACGCAGCTTTAGGCAAATATAAAGCTATGTGCCTCTCTAACCACATATCTGGAAGTTGGAGTGGTTTTGAAGAAATATTTTTGAGAGATATATTCTCAAAAGGGTTGGAGAGGCATAAAATTGAAAGATTGAGGTTATACATAAAGGGGGACTTCTGGCAGAGCAGCCCATCAGTCAATCTTGGAGCTTGTGGAACTGGTATCTGTGAGAGCTGCAGTATCTGGTAGGAGTACAGCAAGGGCCCACATCTCCATTGTCCTTGAATTCGCTGGGTTTTGCTCATGTTCTCTGGGATCAATGTCCAGTGAACCACGGAGTTGCTCTTGACACTGAACCAGTATTATGTAATCTGATTTCTTCGTCATAATTTCCATGACATTGGACATTAGATACGCTGAATCAATTCCGATCTGAAGATCAGAAACTATAAATATATTGCCAAAGACATTAGAGATTATGTAATTTTATTTTTGCAATTTAGAGATTATGTAAATTTTAACGTATCACATATCATGATGAATATTATTCCATAATCTATGATGAATTGTAAGGCATATTATTTAGAGCTGTAACATAGGATTACTCATTTACTTATAACGACACTGCCCTGCAAAATCTAAAAACAAAATGAACTTCACCCTCCAATAGTCTTTGTCGTCTTTAGCATTTGAAATAAACTCCTTTTCTTGTTGGTAGAACCCCATAGCCCAGAATTTGATGGGTCGATAATTTCCAAGTTTTGAACACTGTTCAACATTTTAGAAAAAAACAAAGATGTTGGAAAAAAATTACAATCACTCAAAAGATGCAAGTGATAGATTGAAGGTTTTGCTGCAGATAAAATCTAATGCCATAAAAGTATCTGATAACTGAATAGTCCACATTCCCAGGAAATACCTGGTTGCATCAATGTTCACATGATCAAATGAACCATTGAAAGTAACCTAAAAGGCGCCCATGGAAGAAAGACCAAGTTAGTGTCCGATGCCTTGATAAGCGAGTTTTATTTCAAAACCTTATAAAAGGAAATTTAATTAAATTACATTCTTTTTGAAAACATGAAAAACATTATACACTAAACAAAAAGAAAGTAGTAAACCTCCAATAGCTCAAATCAAACGATCACCGAACAAAAAAATCATCGACTGTCGTTAGCTCTTTGTCAGATAACATATAACATATACCACAAAGCTCTTTTTTTTAAGAAGTACATGAACCACAAAACTAACTATAAATTTTCATAAGCAAACCATTCCTCAGAAAATTTTGTGGTAAATTGAAAAAGGAGCACCAGAGTTTGATGCTGGACAGCTAATTATTAGATGGGGGAGTTAGTATGGTACAATCCCACACATTTCTGTCACTTGTTCCAATAGGGTTGTATCATAGTCCGATTACAGTCATGACATTCAAACATTTTTCTGTCCCAAACATGTCCATCCAAGTAAAGTACAGTAACCCTATGCTCCACAGAAAAGAGAAACAACATGAATAAGTCAAAGTCAACTTACTGACAACGAGTTGTTTGTCACAATAATGCCTCTCTCTGATTCAACCCTACACATGTGAAATAAAATTGAGATCAATATATTACAGATATAAGAAAGTGTGAATTCCATTTTTGTACAGAAGATATTGTTCTAAAACTTTCAGGGAAAACATATGATGAAATCAGGTGATAAAAGTTTTGAATTGTAAATCAGGTGCGCTGATGAAATAATAATATTCTAGAGAACAGACTCCTTGGAGGCTAATCTGATGCACACTACTTGAGCCCATGTACATAATCCTTAACATTGCTTTAAAATATAGATGCCACTGCTGGCTTGAGCTGTCACCGAGGCCCCTTGCTCACCAGAAATGGAAAGACCTGAGACTTGGAGTCTCGGAGTGTGGCTTACACTCCCATAATGAGCAAACCCAATGAACAAAGAGGGCTGAGTCTCAAAATAGCTCCTAAATACAAATGAACCAAATAAGTTCATTTTTCAGAATAGCTCGTGTGCCCTGAGTGTGGACATGGGGAGGCCTGGATCCTTGGAGCCATAAGTCGCACAAGCACATGAGAAGCGACTGATGAGAGTCTTTGTCTCTGAGAGAAGAACAAGACTCATGAACTGGGAACCCTGAATGCATGTGACAATGGGAGAGTTTCAAGAGAACATCAGAAGAAGAAGAATTCAAGAGGGAGGAACCACGAATGTAGATTACTGGATGCCTTTTTTAATTTTTCAAATCAGGAATAAACAGAATCATTACTGAGTTCCTTTTCAAAAAAAAGAATGAAAACTGAGTTTGTCATTAATGTTTGTCAGCTATTCCATTAATTAATGTTTCTTCACATTCATATTCATTCATTCGTCCAAATACAAATGAACAAACCCTTCTGCGATATCTATCTGTTATCTGCTAATGGGCCAGTGGGCCTTCTTTTGATGTAAATGTAATAGCGTAAGATTGTAATATCCAAGTTAGACCACATTAATAGGCCTAACAGCCTAATAGGTGAAAGGTATAATTTGGCCCAAACTAATGGGCCTAATGCCTAAGTTACCCGATCTGTTAAGATCAGGTAATGGCTAGAAAACTAGCCGTTACAACGGCTAGTTTTTAAATAGCTTTAAACTTGATTGTATAAATAGTGCGTATGACTGATGAATAAATTTATCTCTCTGGTTTAATCATTGACACTAACCTCCTATCTCTATCCTTATTCTCTCTGCATGAAGTTTTACATGGTATCAGAGCTGTGTTCCTGAGAAGAGTAAGATTTGATCTGGAGACCTCAAGTTCATCCTACGGGAAGAATCTTAAGGCATCCAGAGCAGCAATTTTTTTCAAATTTTTTCAAAGCAACCTTGTGAAAGGGAAGAATCACATTCATCCACTTAAGTGACATCATCAGCAAGAAATTTTTTTTTTCTACTGATCGATGGCTCACCCATCTTCCAGTGGTTGCAAAATGCAAAATTTTCAATGGAAGCAATCTCATTTTATGGGAGAGAACCATCCAATCAGTATTGAAGCCAAGGAAGCTTATCCATCATCTCTCTAAAGAAGGTCCACCTGAACATCACACATAATTCCAGAAATGGGTTATGGAGGAGTTTGTTTTTGCATGGTTGTTAGACTCTATTGCTTCAGAACAGATGGCTCGATATGCTTCTTATGATACCTCCAAACAGCTTTGGGAGGCTATTAGGAGAAGCCACTCCAAGAGAGGTAATACGGCTAAATTTATCAATCTAATCATCAAATCCTATACTCTCAAGCAAAGGGAAAAAGATGTCCTCACATACTCTAATGAGTTGAGAGATATACACGCTGAGCTTGATCACTGTTACCCGAGCTCCACAGATCTTGTTGCTAGAGCAAGGGAAGCTACCAACTGGCTCTGCCAATTTTTTCAAGGGTTGAGGCCTGAATTTGAAATTGTTAAAAGCCAACTTTTTAATAGAGATGAAGAGCCAACCTTTGATGAAGCAGTGACTAAAGTCTTGCAAGAAGAAAGTCGTCTTCAAGCTCTAAAAGGAGTTATTGAAGGACACACTTATGTGGCTAAAGGGAAATCAAACATTGGTCAAATTCAGATCTCTCATTCAAAAAGAAATGACCAAGAGCGGGTCAACAAAGAGGATCTTGTATGCCACTACTGCAAAAGGGTGGGACACATTAAAGACAAGTGTTGGCAGCTCCATCCAGAACTGAGACCCCCCTCATATTGTTAGAGCTCACCTAACACGTTCACAGCAAGGGGGAGCATCTAATCCTGGCATTGAAGGTATCCCATTGACAATGGATTTCCAAAAGATGATGCAGGAACTCCAGAATCTCAAATCAATGATCAACCCATCCGGCACAGTTATTAGATCAACCTCCATGGTTAATTCAAGTAATAAAAGTGAACTTCTTACCAACTTATCTATGTTTACAAATAATGTTTCAAATGCACGGATATTAGACTCTTGAGCAACTGATCATATGACACCATAGACTGATCTCTTTGAGTCATATGAAGAGATTGCTTCAGGAAAGCATGTTCAGATAGCCGATGACACACTACTACCCGTAGTTGGCTTTGGAAAACTGAACATATTACACCTTGGACAGATTTCAAATGTATTACATGTTCCTAAATTATTTGTGAGTCTTATATCTGTTCAAAGACTTGCAAAAAGTTGAGGAATATAACATCCTATTTGATGATATTGATGCTTATCTTTGTCACAAGGTGGACGGGTGGAGGATTGGACTAGTTAAAGTCCAACATGGTCTCTACTATCTACCTTGGGGAAGTTCGAATGCCATGATAGGAGCTGGATCTCTAGTGGCTCTAAGGAAGGCAATACCCAAGGAAACCATTTTGGAGATCCATCAACGGATGGGTCATCCCTCATTTCATACCCTCAAACACATGTACCCTACATATGTTTAAGCATTTCTAGATTAATGATTTTATCTGTGATGCGTGTCAACTCGGGAAATTTAAATGTACTACATATCGCTCCAGTAATAACCGAGCCTTGAAACCTTTTCAACTACTCCATTGTGATGTATGGGGACCATCACCTACTACTAACATATTATGAAATAAATATTTTCTGGTATGTACATATGACCATAGCCGCTTTAGCTGGTTATTCCTTCCTAAAACTAAATCTAAAGTCTCTAGTAGCATAAAAAATCTATATATTTTAATCAAATGACAGTTTGGGGAGCATGTCAAAGGTTTAAGAACTAACAATGCAAGAGATTTCCTCAACAATGAACTGAGTGATTTTTTTGCATATGAGGGAATTAAACAAGAAACATCTTGCCCTTATACACCTCAATAGAATGGCCCTGCTGTAAGGAAAATCGAGGATATAGTTGACAAAGCAAGAACCCTTCTAATCCAAGTTAATGCTCCAAAAAATCTCTGGGGCTTTGCGATTTTGACTTCTGTCCACCTCATTAACCGATTACCCTTACAAACATTAGATCTTCAAAGTCCTATAAGTGTACTTGAAAAAATTTTCTCAGAAGTTTGACTCAAAACCGGATTGCCAGTCAAAATCTTTGGATGTGTTGCTTATGTACATAATCCAGTACATAAGAAAAATAAGTGGTCCACAAAGGCACTAAAGTGTGTGTTTTTAGGATACTCCAATACCCAAAAGGGGTTCAAGGTATATCATCCTATTACTAGAAAATACATGGTGTCTAAGTATGTAATCTTTGATGAGAAGAATTTCTACTATAGAGCTACTGGGAGTAACAATCTTAGAGATATACCACTGATCATTCCCTTGACAGAAAATACTATACAAGAGGGGAATCAGAACTAGTGATAGCAGGAAAAATTTTTGATACCCCTGATTTTCATCTTCAGGAATCGAATAACGAGTCAGGAAGAGAAGAAAATATACAAGAGGAAACAAATGCAAAGGAACCTCAGGATGTATTAACTCCATATCCAAAATATATATTTTTTTTATGGATGAGGGAGGGGGGCACCCTGAAAAAATGCCCCCCATTGTCATTAAAACAATGACGGAGGATACAAATCATGAGCTACAAGGGTCCAATAGTCGAGGGGCCTAGATCACCTTGGTGATAAAAAGACGCAAACCCCCTTGTGCTGTGCAAAATAGCATCAGCGGACGGGGTGCGACCCCTGAATATGACCTCGTTCCTATGGACCCAGAGGGGCCAGAGTGTAGCAAAAATAGTTTGCCACTTGACTTCGCAACGGAATGTTCCGCCGGCAAGAGACTGCAAGAATGCCTCCTCCGAGATCGCCACGAGGCGGTCAACGCCGGTCTCCTACCACACTGTTTGGGCTAAGGGGCAGACGAAGAATAAGTGTTGGCAATCCTCCACTGCCCTGACGCATAACGGGCATTCCACTGGAGCGTTCGGTACCATACGTTGTAGCTGGGATCTCGTCATCAGTCGCCGTCGTAGCAGGAGCAAGGCAAACACCTTGATCTTTAGAGGGAGACATCGCTACCACACCAAACGGCACCTCTGCAGGATGTGCGGATCCTCCGAATTCTCTTGGTCCCGAAGTAGTCTGTATGCGGCTTGAGTGGTGAAATTAGGGCCGCTCCATACCCACGCATCTTGCACTGCCTCTGATAGACGTCGGTCCGCCAAAAGCTCCTGCAGGCTGATTAGCTCAGCCACCCGCTGGTCGGACAACGCCTAGGGCATAGTTGGAACCCAAGCGTCATTCCAAGCCCGCCGCACCACAACCCCTTGATCCGTGGATAGTGCGTAGAGACAAGGAAAAAGCCAATCCAGTCGGCTTTGCCCTAACCAGTTATCATCCCAGAACCGAAAGGTCTCCCCGTCCCCTAGCTGCGGCTGGAAGAACCTCTACACCTACGGGAAACACGTCCGCACGCTCGACATAAATGCGGAGTCGCCCCGACTCGAGGTCTGCTATATCTCCCAATCCAGCGAAGATCCGTACCCGTCATGTAGCACTATATCCAAAATATTATACCAAGAGAAGAAAGGAGCACCCGTTAGAAGAGGAAGTAATGCCTAAAATATTAAGTGAATGGCTGATTGCAATAAGAAAGGAGAAACAATCTTGTGTGAAACCTCTCCCTCATAATATTGCCAGTTATCTAAATTATACAAAGGTATCCCCTCAATATAGAGCATTCTTTCTACAAATTTAGAATATAACAATTCCAAAGAACTCTCAAGAGGCATTGACAAATACTCAATGGAAGGAAGCAATGGATGAAGAAATGAAGGGCCTTATTGCAGAATAATACTCGGGAAATAGTTGATCTTCTGAAAGGAAATAAACTAGTTGGATGTAGATGAGTGTGCACTCTCAAATATAAGTCAGATGGTAGTCTAGATAGATATAAAGCCCATCTTGTAGCCAAGGGGATATAATCAGACGTATGGAATAGACTATCAGAAACCTTTGCCCTTGTAGCGAAGATGAATACAATCAGGATTTTAATTTCATTGGCAGTAAACTTAGATTAGCCACTTAATCAATATGATATTAAAAATGTTTTTCTTCATGGAGATCGAAAAGAGGAAATCTACATGGAGTGTCTCCCTAGATATGAAGGTTTAAACAATAAAGGAAAGGTATGTAAGCTCCAGAAGACATTATATGGTTTAAAGCAGTCGCCTTGAGCCTAGTTTGGAAGGTTTTCTCAAACTATGAAAACTCTCGGTTATCATCAGTGTAATGGGGAACATACTCTATTCTTAAAAGGAGCTCAACATGGGTTGATTACTATTCTAATCGTCTATGTAGATGACATAATAATTACAAGAAATTAAAGTGCTAGAGGAACACTTGGACAAGAACTTCAAGGTAAAACAGTTAGGACCACTAAAGTACTTCTTAGGGATTGAATTTGCACGATCAAGTGAAGGGATCCTTAACAAAAATGTATCTTGGAACTGCTAGAAGAAACTAAGCACACTAATTGTCATATGAGTGAAAACCCTATAGAAGTGAATCATAAATTAGCTATCTTTGAAAATGATCCTCAAATAGAAATAAGCTCCTATCAAAAGTTAATAGGAAAACTTCTGTATTTATCCCATACTAGGCCAGATATACGTTATTCAGTAAACGTACTCAGACAATTTATGCACTCTCCTAGGAATTCTCATTTTCAAGCAGCTAACAGCATTCTCAGGTACTTGAAAGGCACATCAGGACTCGGTATTACATACAGGAAGACAGGTAAGCTTGATCTATTTTTGTATACTGACTCAGATTTTGTTGGTTCTCGTGTTGACTACAAGTCAACCACGGGGTACGGCACCATATTTGGGGGAACCTGGTGACATGGAGGAGCAAGAAACAAAGTGTAGTATCAAAATCAAGTACATAAGCGGAATTTCGAGCGATGTCCAAAGGAATTGATGAAGTAATTTGGATTAAACATCTGTTAGAGGAACTAAAAATCCCATATACAACACCAATTATTATCCGCTGCGACAGTCGATCGGCCATCAGTATAACCCATGATCCAGTATATCATGATCAGATGAAACATGTGAAGATAGACAGGTTTTACATTCAAGATCACCTGGAACAAGGAGTTTTGAAGAATGAACATGTGACCTCTGAAGAACAATGTGAAGATATCTTCAACAAGGGCCTTCCAACTAAGACCATGCAATACCTAATATCCAAGCTCAGAATGAGGAGTATACATTCCAGCGCTTGAGGGGGAGTGCTATCTGCTCATGGGCCAGTGGGCCTTCTTTTGATGTAAATGTAAATGTAATAGCATAAGATTGTAATATCCAAGTTAGACCACATTAATAGGCCTAACAGCCTAATAGGTGAAAGGTATAATTAGGCCCAAACTAATGGGCCTAATGCCTAAGTTACACGATCTGTTAAGATCAGGTAACAGCTAGTTTTTAAATAGCTTTAAACTTGATTGTATGAATAGTGCATATGACTGATGAATAAATTTATCTCTCTGGTTTAATCATTGACACTCACCTCCTATCTCTATCCTTATTCTCTCTGCGTGAAGTTTTACACTATCCTTGATCAAGGGTTGATTAATCTGTACTCAAATCTCCATTCACCTCAGCAAACAATGAGATTCACAAGGTAGCCAAACTGTAAGTAGAGAGTGAAAGGAAAAACTCGGAGAGTAGAGAAGGGGATGAGATTGAAGATAAAGATTGGAGAGATAGGGGAGTGGCAAATAGGGGAGGCAATAAGATGCAGGACAAGAGATAGTGAGGGAGAGAGTCAAGAAGAAAGAGATGGACATAACATTAAACGTGAGGGAGGGATAACTGACTTCTGACACTACACTTTCATGCTTTATTCCTGATGTAGAGGCTATGTAGCCTCGAGAGGTTTCTTCAACTTATATACTGGGGTTTCTTCCTATTCCTCACTCATAGTCTCTTCTTCGGTTTTGGCCTCTCCATATTATAGAGTCCTGGGACCTGCATCTCTCTAACGATGATCTCTTAAACTTCTTTAGTCATGATCTTCTTCCCCTATGCCAGCCTCATTCTCTTCCAGCACTTACAGAGATGCAGATGGATTATATTAAGTATCAAAAGTGCCATCAAGCCCCAAATATAGTTCACTCAAAAACCAGGAAACAGACTACCCTGCTGGCGTGTCATGGTTCATCATGAAGGCATAATTCACTGAAGTGGTGCAAGGTGTAAAAGCCGTATGTTTGTCGAAGTGGATGGCATATAAATTAGAAACTTCCCATCATCATTGCATTCCAATATTCCTCTAGATTAGTAAACCCCGTCGTACCGAGGAGCTTCATCTATGATGTCAACTATCAATATTTTTTAGGATTTCTAAGGCTAGGTTAACATCAAAAGTAAGAATGACATCTGTTGGTTAGGGGGCTTCATTTATGACGCTAAGTGGGGTTTTATACAGGGTGCATATGGCCGTTTCATGTGTAATGGTTACTTACTCTAATAGTACAGTGGCATGAGTCTAATTAAAGAAAAGTAAAAGAAAACTTGTTAGAAATTCAGGGAATAGCTCCTGGATGATCCAGGCTGATTCCCAAGTAACTTCAAAATCATATAAGTCCTTCCATTTGATGAGGACCATGGCAAGAACGTCTATCTGCTTGATCTCAAGAACTTGGTATGGTTCAACTAACCACACCATGTCCTCCGCCATGAGAGTATGGGCAGGTAGCAGCCTTGTTGTTGCCTCCAGAACCTTCTTCAACTACAAGATGCAAAAACCTGAATGTAATCTACAATAAGTTAACGCAGTAATAACCCTTCAATTAACGTTGATGTGGTACTAGGGTAAATAAGAACTCCAAAGTTAAGTGTGCTCAAGCTGGAGCAGTTCAGGATGGGTGACCTGCTGGGAGGTACAATCTGTGCGTAGAGGCACCCAGTCTATTTGAAGTACTAATGGACCCTAGGCATCGGGGTAACTAAGAAAACCCAAGAGGAAAAGAGGACGGATGCACAAATGATTTTCAAAACCCTCAAGAGTTTTTTTTTTTGAAGAGAGAGGGAAGCACCCCTAACGGTGCTCCCAAATTTCATTGAGTTAATGAAAAATAGCACGGCAACAAAGTCTGTCACAGCAGGGATACAAAGCTCGAGGGGCCTATGCCACCTCGGTGCCAAGAAAAGTAAAATCCCTCAATTGTATGCGTAATGGCATCGCCGGACGAGGAGATGCCCCTGAAGATGACCTCGTTCCTGTGGATCCATATTGCCCATAGTGTGGCAAAGATCCGCCTCCCGTCTAAATGAGCCTCCCAACAAGGAGCTCCAAAACGCCTCCTCAGATATCACGGAGAGGTGGGCCACTGCCGCCCCCGCCATGCCTCCTGAGCCAACGAGCATTGGAAGAATAGATGGGAGCAGTCCTCTGGACCCCCGCCACAAAGAGGGCAGCTCACTAGAGAGTCTGGAAACATGCGCTAGAGCACCACCCGGGTCATGAGGCGCCGCCGTAGAAGAAGCCATCCGAAGATTCGAATCTTCAAGGGGATATGCCGCTTCCAAATCAGCCTACATCTCTGTGTAATGTATACGTTTTCCGGGGAAGCTGCCCACATAGGAGGCGATATACCGCCTTGACCGTGAATCGAGATTGACACCAGACCCACACATCCCTGGTCGCCTCACGAGGTCGAATGTCCACCAAATGGGACTGTAAACTCAGGAAAATCAGCCAATCGCTGATCCGAAAGGGCCTGGGGTAGCGTCGGGTTCCAAGTGCCAGTCCATGCAGATCGGACCGTGACGTTTGGAGCCAGGGTCAAGCCGTAGAGACGAGTCCAGTTGTCCCTGCCCAGTCTAGTCGTCCTCCCAAAATCTAAAATCAGTCCCGCCCCCCAACTGGGGCCGGAAAAAGGACCGAACCAGGGGGAAGATCTCCCGAAGACCCGCCATGACGGGAGATTCACCGCACCGAGGGGTGGCCCATACGTCCCAATCCAATGTAGACCCGTATGACTCCCGGAGTAAGTGGGATATTAAGTCATCTGAAGGCTGTATCACTCGGGTGACCCACTTGCATAGCAAGGCAGAATTGGCATGTTGGAGGTGGTGTATGCCAAGTCCACCATCAGCGAAAGGCCGGCACACCGAACTCCAAGCAACAAGGGCACCGCCCCTACCAGGGTCAGCCCCACGCCAAAAAAAACTCCGCCTGACACTCTCGATGCGCCGTCGGACCCCTGCACGCATCCGGAAAGTCGACATGAAGTACGTGGGGATGGCAGAGAGGACAACCTTCACCAGAACCAGGCGTCCTCCGCGGGATAGTAGCTTTCCACACCAGCCCCCCAGGCGCTTCTCCACCTTCTCCACCACTGGCTGCCAGTCTTAAGTCTTAAGACGACGATCGGTCAATGGTAGACCCAAGTATCGGATAGGGAGAGTCTCGATCGGCGTCGCCAGTATCTCAGCACAACGTTGTAGCTCCTCTGTAGCGAGCCCAAACCCCACGAAAGAGGACTTGGCTCGATTTAGCTGGAGGCCGGAGAAATCCACAAATATATCCTTCATCTGGGAGAGAGTGCGAGCCGCCGTCTCCGAGCCCTGGATGAAGAATGTGGTATCATCTGCATACTGGAGTAGCGGTATGCCCCCGGGGTGCCCTGCCGTCTGGAAGCTTGATATGTGCCCCGCGAGCACAGCCTCATAGTACAGAATGCCAAGGCATTAGCAGCCAGGATAAATAGTAAGGGCGCAAGCGGGCATCCTTGTCGAATTCCACATTGCGGCTAGAACTATCCCCCTTGCGTCCGGCCATTTATCAGGATAGAACAAGACGATGTGGTCGCGCAGAGCTTCATCCATCGCACCCACTCCTCTAAAAAACCACGTCGCCTCAGGATGTTCCAAAGGTATCTCCAATCAATAGAATCATAAGCCTTCGCGAAGTCCACCTTCCGAGGAAACCCAAGTGGTGCCGAACGGCGCCATGCCGCCACACTCTCCTCGGCCATCACGATGTTGTCTATCATCTGTCGCCCCGGAATGAAGGCGGACTGAAGAGGGTTGATTAAACCCTCAAGAGGTCAAATGCGAGAAGGTGCTCTCGCTAGTTAAGTACTATAGCGCTTGTAGAAAAACCAATGACGACGAGTATTGGGGGGCTCGTCTGAGCCGAAGTACGAAGTGACCTGGGGAAAGATGGTGAGTATAGATGATCTCATCTCAACTCCAAAAAAAGTTCAACACAGTAAGCTACTTCCCCAATACATTCTAGTATCTTGTACGGGCCAAAGTATTCAAGTGCCAACTTTTCGCGGTGTTTCCGAACCAAAGACTTCATGCTATAAGGTCTAATTCTCAGTAGACCATATTCCTGATGGATAGATGCACCTCTCATCTTCACTTCTTTTTATCTTTTCTACTCATGGTTGTGAGTTGCCCAAATGCTCCTTCAAAATAGAGAACACCTGATCCCTCTCTTGTAGCATCAAATCTAACTCATTGACACGTACGCATGCCTCATAATGGTGGGTCTATGCCAAAATTAACTTTGGGGAAAGGTTTTGATACTCACATAGTAAGACGTGATATAGATATATTCAGCCCATGGAGAGACTTGCACAATGAGCTAGGTTTTCCAGAAGCAAAATAACATACATAATTCCTCAACCGCTTGTCAACCACTTCTGTTTGACTTTTGGATATCATGTTGGTAAAATTAACTCATATTGAGCTTGATACCTTCAACTGATGGAGTTCCTTCCCAAAAAGCCCTGTGAAAACTTGTCCCCTTTAAGCTACAATCAAAGTGGCCTATGGAGTCAAAGAACTTCCTTAGTAAAATCCTCAGTAAACTCTTGCCAGTAAATGGGTACTTGAGTGAAATGAAATGACAGTATCTTGATAATCTGTCTACAGTCACACAGATTGTAGAGAATCCCTTAAGGCAGTGCCTCCACAAAGTCCATATTCTCATGTCCTTTGGGGAATTGGCAAGGGTTGTAGCAATCCTGCTGGTGCTAATGAAGACATCTTATGCTGCTGAAAATTTGGCATTCATATGCGTATGTTTAAAAGTCATTTTTCATTCCCGTCAAATAAAACTGCATGGCAATTCTCTTGAAGGTCTCCAAATACCTGGGGTGACCCCCTGTTGGATTATCATGGAATTCAGTGAGTATTTATGGTAACAAACTGGAGGATTGTGATAGGAGCAGTCCATCTCTGTAGAGTAGTTGACACTGCTCGACCAAGTAGCAAGGGACTGACTCACTCATTCAAGATTGAGTCCATTAGTTTCTTCAATTTTGGATCACTCATGTCTTCCTATTGGATGGAGTTAAATCCAAGGGCACATTTACAGTAAGTGATGCCATCAAAAGCAATCTCCTCCTGCTTTGGTATTCTTGATAATGCATTTGCCGCCTTATTACTCCTAAATTCTTGTACTGAATTGTGAACTGAAGCCCCATCAATTTAGTCACCCAATTGGTACCCTGATGAGGAATTTCCTTCTGTAAACATCAACTCTACAAATATATTGATCAGTTCGGATTATGAAAGTTTGATATAGAATATGATGCTGCCACTTCTTGACTACCACAACCAGAGCAAATAGTTCGATGTCATATGTTGACTTGCAGATGATAATCTTCGCTAATGCTCAACTATAAAATGCAATGGGTCGCCCCTCCTGCCAGAGGATTGCTCCTATTCCCACATAGAAGACATCTGATTGAGTGACAAATTGCTTGCTGAAATCAGGTAGAGCAAGGACCAGTGCTGATATAACTGCACACTAAACTGCCACAAATGATTCATGAGATGCCATTGTTGATTGAAAAGCACTTCTCTTAAGACACTTTGTTAGGGGCCACACACTGGATGCAAAAGCTTTCATGAATCGACAATAATATCTTTCTAAACCGAGGAAACTGCAGAGGTCTTAAAAATCAACTGGGATAAGCCAGTCCTGGATCACGTTGATCTTGCCTTCATCAGTCACAGCACCCGAGGCTGACATCCAAGGACCCAGCTTGGGCTGCCCACTGGTATCCAATGCCATCTACATTATCCAAATCATCTGGCTCCATATTATGGACCATGATTATATGAAGTTGCTGCTCACATTTATGCCCCAAAGAAAAATTTTCATCATAGTAAAACTCCGCCTCTCTTCATTTATGCCGTTCTGTTTGTGTACTTGAAACTCCATCTCAGTCAACCACAGATGTCTTCTCTTCTGGCCATAGCTAGAACTAGCATAAGAACCACAAGTGATGGTGTTACTCGAATTTGGCGGGGTTTAACCATGATCAACAATGGAAACAGCATTCGAGTGTGTCCTGGTTAATTGTTTCAGCACTGCCAGCACAGATTGCACTGAAGATTGCCCACAGGCAGAGGCTATGAGAGATGTCATTGCATTCCACCACACATGGATATGTGCTTCTGCCTTTAGTAAGGTATCCATGATCGCTACTAGCCAGGAAGGATTCATAAGAGCCAGTTGCACTCTGATTTCTGGTTTTAACCCTTGAGATACACTTGTTCCATGAGCTCAGGAGGCAGCCCTGAAAATGGATCAGATAACCTTTCAAATTCTGTTCAGTATGTTGATAATGAATTCTCCTGTTTGATGTTCAAGAGACACAGTGAGCCAAAGAAGAATTGGTGAGATCAATCTCTCTTTAATGTTGAATCGGAAGTTAGTCCGAGATTTAATGGGTAGATGCTCTTCGACCTACAAGTACCAGTCAAGTGCCACACCATCTAAATAGAACATGATAGTCTCTAATTGCTCATGTTCTTTGATGTCGTTAGGCCAAAAATACATCTCCACTAGCTGCAATCACACTTCCAGATTGTGGAGCATGAACACTGGTAATATGTTGCATCTTTTACCAGGATAGCAGTGATGCTATAGAGGATTCAGGCTTTGAAGGAATTTCTATTTGGTCCAATGAGGAAGCTTGTCCAATTGGAGCAAGATTTCCTCCATGAAGATCTTGTTTCACACTATTGTTGACTTATTCTATTGCTGTTTGGCACAGATTTCCTCAATCCAAGATTCTAGTTTCTCTATTTTGAGTGCCACAGCTCTCTTGACCATACAGTGGATTTTTCTGGCCCTGATACCAGATGGAGGGATACTAAAGAAATGAGGAAGTAATTGCTTTGAAATAGAGTCCAAACAGATTTCAAAAGGCGAAGTGGAACAGAGGAGATGTTGGGATGTGAGCTAGATCAATAGAATCCCCTGCTGATGTAGCCGATGTACTGGGGAGAAAGTTCTAGAGTCCTTGCCAGGGTTTTTGCCAGTTCACCATAAGTGCCGACTTTTCCTCCACCCCACCCCCCCCCCCCCCCCAAACAAAAAAAAAAAAATCTGATACAGGGGTATTAGCCTTCTTTTCTTTTTGTACATAGGTATTGGTCTCTTAGACAAGTGAACCTTTTTTGGGATTAGCTGATTACAGAAGTGGCACTGTGTGGTCCATGGGAACACACCCAAAGAAGAGCTAGGGACTCTTGCTTGAGAAAATATGGTTCACAATAATATATTGGCAGTAAGATAGGGACGAAACCTGTATAAACAGTGACAGGAACTGAAGGTTGGGGGTTAAGGCAGATTTAATTATCATCAGCACAGGAAAGAGTTTAATTTTAAGTAAATAATAAGAAATAAACAATTCATAAATTTTTATTTCAATAAAATATTTTGAAACTATAAAGATCACTTTTCAGCCAATTTGGATGGATACCACTTGATAGCAGCAGCGGCTGCAGCTAGGCAGAGATAATATTGCTTGTAATAAGTATCTAAACCTAACGCAGAGGGCTCCCTTGCTGCCAGTTCTTTCACCATAATTGACCCCTAATATCATAGTTCAATAGTGGCATGAATCTTCAGGAAAATTAAATGCATAATACTAATAATATGAACTAGAAACATCTGACCTTAGTATCGTCAAAACAACTGCGAGACATAATCACCTAAGAATCAATTTTGTCAATATAAAACGCCGCACATATTTTGCATTTTTTAAATAAAAAGTGTAGAAACCTTCTTATTTGCTGAATAATGCTTATCAACCAACTCTGACACACCCATCATTCCATCTGGAGCCATCTTATTCGGAGAAACAATGATTATCATAGGGTCATAAAAATGAAGGACAGTTTTAGTGTTTTGGTATGAACGGCTGGTCTCAATGTACTGAGAAAGATGCAAGGACGCGGATCTCAAGTCAAACGCAGCGACTCCAACCTGTACATTGACAAGTAGAAAATTAATACCAATGTCAGAAACCTTAAGAGAGGTTATGAGACTCCAAATTGACGATTGATAAATGGACATTCTATTCCTCAACATAAAACACTGCGATTCTAACAGTCATTTCCACTTTGGGAAAAGAAAGTAACCTGAATGTAAGAGAGCATTGATCGACAATTCAAGTAAATGAAGAATGCATACATGTTCCCAGAATTCCATTAGTGACGGTGACAGAAATAAAGGAATGGCAAGCAAACACCTTTTCGGGAATGCTGGAAACACCATTGTCACACACACATACACACGAGTAGAGATGTAAATGCAGGGAGATGATGCAGAATTCAACATTTCTTCCAACAGTAAATGCAGGTAGATAATCATAACACCTTGTTAACAGACGCCGATAACACACATTCTATAATTCCTTTTTGTACCTAATCGGGGATTAAAAAAATTTCTACATCAAATATAAAACACATTCGATAATTTCTTTTATGTGTATTTAAAAAAAGACTATAACCGCGAATAAAAAACAAAAAACTCCAAATCATTCATAACGATATCTACACCAGACAAGCGCCAAAAATAATGATTTAACACCATCATCATGCGCTGTTCACCGTCGATTAAACCATACACTAAAATATTTTCGCTAGATCGTTCCGGATAGAAGATCCTCGCTACGACGTCATAGATGACTCGAATCACGTAAATGCAAGAGAGTCGAGACAGGGGGAGACAAATACCTCCTTCGCTCTGTTCTCTATCATACCAACGACGACAGAAGATCGATCTGCCTCCTCTTCCATTCTTCCTCGAGAGTTGAAAGCGTCACCAGCGCGGGAACGGACCAAAACAAACTAACAACCGATTTCACTCACTTTGTACTAACGGAAATTTAAAAGTTCAAAACAAATAAGTTGAAAATGGTCAGCTCCTTAATGGGCCGGCCCATTCCAAACAAAAAAAATACAACCTGAAGCTTTATTAAGTCCAATATCTGGATGTCAATACTGAGGAGGATAACGGACGTTGGCAGATGGCAGAAGATGTTAGAGGCGGATATCGTCAAATATCAGTGGAAATTAAAAAATATGACTCAAAATTTTCATAATCCTAAAAACCCTATAAAAGCTTTTTTAAAAATCCTATAAATAGGGAAATATTTTAATTAACATCTGATTAATCAGTAATTGCTAGGAAAAAATTCTAAATTTTCATCCTCATTAAATCTTACAATAATTAATGATTTTATTAAACCCTATAATTTAAGAAATACTCTTTAGTTAACCTCTGATTTACCATGTAATATAGAAATTTTTTGAAATTTTTCTAAAACTTCATCATCGATCAATCTTTCTAAGATTACAAAGTTCATAAATCCCTATAACTTGGGAAATAATCTTTAATTAATCTTTCAATGACCATAGTTGGCTAATTGTTTTGGATTTATCTAAAATTTCATCCTCAAATCATCAATTAATCATTAGGAGGTTAGAAAAGTATCGTACATCATATAGCCAACAAATTACTCAATAATTTGGGCACTAAATTTGTTCAAGTTAACGAGTCAAGTGGGTAATTTTTTTTAAAAAAAGTTGACACAATTCCCTATAAAATAGGTAAAGAAAACTTGTTACGATCATAATTTGAAAAGAATTCTGAAATAAATCAAATAAAATTCATAATTTTCCTAATGGCTAACGAAACGTTTTATGCGGTTGTTAAAACACACAAACGTCGGTCAAACAAAATTTCTAATACTGAACTCACAATGAAAAATATATACAATCAAGTAACGTGTAAGTATCCGGTCGATCCACAGAGTACAAGGTTGACTTTTATTACAAACTTGATTTGGTCAAACTTAGGTTTAATTCAAGATCTCTGATTAAGATCTCTGATTTTATGAAGTGTAAATGAGATTTTATGAATAGAAATGATATAAATATATGAGATAAGATATTTTAAAAATTAAGATCTCTGATTTGACAGAGAAATGTCAAAAGTCAAAGTCAAAGCATTGACTTTGTCTAATATTTGACTTCTATAAAATCAGATAATAAAAAGGGGTCAGAAAATTACGAAAATTATATATTCAGAATCTATAGAGAAAATGAAATCTATTGAGATAAAATTCGTGATTTTTAGATAAGAAATGGATTTACTATGAATTATTGAATATCAAAGATCATAAAAATCCCGAAATAAACACTTCAGAGAAAATCTTCAAATTGACTTATCAAATGATGTCCGAATCTTAAAATTTATATATAAATAGAAAGCTCACAACCAGAGGATTCCAAAAAGACCAAAATCATCAAATTTTAATTTATATTTTGAAAGTAATTTATCCCGCAAGTCAACGCCCAAATTCTGATGGAAAATGAACAGTGGTTGGTCAAACGTTAAATTGAGGGGTCAAATGATCTCGGAATTTAACAAATTTTCTATCCACGAAAATCTGATGAAATCAGAAATCCAATGAAACCAGAATCAAAGAGATATCCTATTTTCAAAATCAGCAAAAATTCAGACTGAAATTGGGTAAAATTGAGGAACAAGATGACTTAAAATGCAAAATTAACTATCTAAAACTAATCAAAACTCAAATTACCGTCGATACTCAAATCAAATATCACTACTAACTTGATTTCCACGAAGATGGGGCTTCAATTCACACGGATTAAAGTGAATTTGCATGTTACTTCCTCGCGAACGTTTCGACGTTCAAGGGGAAAATTTAACGAAATCCGACGATTAATCACGACGAATCATGCTCCAATCGGATCGCAATTGAGTCTAAACACAGGGGAATCATGATGAACTCAAGATTTTGCTCCAAATTCGCTTAATTACTTCACGAATCAATCAAGAGTTAAGAAAGGAAGAGAGACTTCATCGGTTTTTAAAGGGAGCATTCCGCAAGAATTGCGGACTGTTTGATCCGGTGGAAGGACGATTGATGGCCACGATCGCACGATGATCGTGGGCCATCAATGCGAGACGATCGTGGCCACGATCGCGCGGCAAATGCGTCACGATCACGCGTCAATCAGGCCACGATCGTGTGGCGATCGTGCGATGATCATCGGCATTGATCGTGAACCATGATCTCCTTGGGATTAATTCCACGGTCCGATGAAGATTGCGCGGCTTATTCAAGATCACACGTCCGACGAAGATTGGGCACTCCCGAAGCTTCCATGCGTCGCCAGGTAAGCCCTCCGATCCGTCACTTAAAGCTTCTTATAGTGCACGTGCCTTGATGAAGATCGTGTGGACTCGGGTCCACGTGATCGACACCCTTACGTTAAATGTGATTTAATCCAATGCATCTAGTTCCGCCACATCATGTGCATTTAAAGGATTAAATGAGACATAGTCCCACTCGGAGAAAAACGAGAGACTTGTCGCATATAAAAGGTAGAGGGGTGGTAAGCATTTGCATTACCGCCCCAATAATCTTACCAGGGCCCACTAACCCTTGGGCCCTTCACCTGCCAGCCCCCCTGCCACGTGGCGCCACTTGGGAGTCCGCGTGGACTCGTGTGGCCCATGCCACGCTTCCGCGCCACATGGCGCCACCTGAGCTCCGCGTGGGCTTGCCCGGCTCTGCCACGTGGCCTTGCGTGCCGCGTCGCATTCGTGCGGGTTCCACGCGCCACATCAGCATCCACGCCACATCAGCTCCACGGGGTCTGTGGAATATAAAACCCCTTTTTCGCGATTTTAATTAAGAAATACTTGAAATAAAATCAGTAAAAATCCGAAAAAAGTCTAAAAACTTCAAAAATCAATAACTTTGAAAATACAACTCCTTTTAATCTCAAATTTTCTCCATTGGATCACAAATTTCTTATTTTTTAATATCATGCCATTAAAAATATAATTTTAAAAAATAATATAGGATGAATTAAAAATAACATAAAGGCATTCATTAAGATCTCTCTCTTTTATCCTCCAATAATTTTCTTCTTAGACTTAATTCTTTAAATCATCTCCTAAAGTCAAATTACATTAGGGAAAATACTTAATTCATATTAATTTAACCTTGCAAAAAGATTAATCATCAAGAAAGCACATAATTAACCTTACTTTATACATAAATATGAACTTTAGTGTAATGGCATACCAATGGAGAAAATTCATAAAAACTATGATAACATGAATTATATTCACATAAAATAAGCATGAATATGAGTTAAATAGGATAAGAATTTAAGTTATAAATGCGTGTTATCAATGGCCCATCCACCATTTCACGTCACTTTTCTGGTTGCACAAATGTTTGATTGTTCCTGACTTGGAAAGATCGTCAAGCATCAAACACATGCTCATCTCTTGCATGGTGAAAAGAATTGATCAGTTTATGAAAATTAAAAAATTTAAATTAAGGAAGTGATTTTAGAAAATAGATAATAGAGTTAATGATACATCAATTCATCTTCCATAAATACGACAACTTTGTCAAGATTGCTGGCATCATGGAGGATGACATTGTACCACCTCTTGTCCAATCGGAACCAACACCTCATAGTGACAAGTGCTTCTATGTTCATAGGCATTGGGCACACCCTATTGTAGGCGACAATGAAGTTCCCAATGGAGAACATGCATTTCAAAGGAGCACTTGTGGTGCATATGAACAAAAGTTCATGGGTCACTAAAACAACTTTGAAAATCTCTTCATTCTCATATGTAACCACCATGTAGATACGGTCTCTTCCCCTTTGTCCTTGAAGATCTCGTCAACATATTTAGAAAATTCCTTGTCTAGATCAATATAATCGATGTCCTTTGTTCATCTACATCATTTCCTCAACCATGAAAGTAGCTCATCACCTAACTGCTCCTTGCTAGTGGCACTCATTGGTCTGGTATCGGAAAACAAGAGTTTATGAAAAAATTTAAGGCAGCCTCACTAATGTTTTCCAACATGGATCTTTCATGAAACGGATGTACCACCATTGCCACTTTGATGGCCTTTATGGCAAACAACACCTCTGCATTCCATCCCAACTTAGTCTTCATTGCAACTTGTGCCTCTCCCATCAATGATTGGTCCTCAACTTGCAAGCACTTCATGATCGTGATACCATGCAATTGACACTCATAATCACAAGAAATTTAGCGCATTTAAAGGCACAATTCATCCTTTTTATGCATGTTATCATATATTGAGTTCATTTCATCATTCTATGTAAACTATCCTAAAAATTCTCAAAATGTATTCCTTTAAATGATAATTGTAAAATTTATGAGTTTACATTTTGAAACATTAAAACTTTTTGATATTAGCCTGATTTTTTTAGATTTTTTAAGTCACAAGGTTTGCATGAAAATAACAAGAGAAAAATTTTTTTAAAATAAACTTTGAAATTATCTATTTTTACTTTTTAGGTTAATTTAGTGAATTATAGAGTCAAATACTTATTCTCTTGTTATTTATTAGGATGATATATTACTTAATTTATGATTTGATGAAAAAAATTTGGATTAAAAAAGAGTTTATAATTTGAAAGATATCAATTTCTAATTTTTTTAGTCTTCTTTGAAATTTTTAAATTTTTATTTTGAATTTTTATAAATTTATTTCAGTTAAAATTATCAAAAAAGAAAATTTCCTATGCACTAGTGTGGCAAAGCTGATTTGGCAGCATGTGCTTGCATGGAAACATGTGGAAACACTTACAAGCGCAACATGGTGCATAGGCAAGCCTACATGGTCTCAAATCATGAGAGCAATGGGTATGATTAGGTGCCCTAATGGGCCAACTAAACTTAACCCATAGTTATACTATTTATATTTAAAAATATTTTCTAATTTTTTCCAATGTTGGAAAATTTTAATTTTTGTTTTGCAAGTGATATGACATGCTCAGAATCATTTAATGAAATGAATCAACATCATTGAATGTGGATCCTCCATTTTTCCCTCAAGTGGATGAAGTGTGTGGTTGCATCTAATTGGATGCAGTTTTGTTTTAAAGCAACACTTGATCTATAATGTCCATTTGAGCAGTTATAATCTCCAAATTAAAAGGACCCCATGGGCTTCCTTAGATGCAATCTAGAGCATTGGATTAAAATCTAACACTAGTTGTAACATGATGTTTGATATATATGTGATGATGTGGCAATAGCTAGACTCTCTGATGCACATCAAATGGATATAATTTAATGGCATCAATTCATCTCCCCTAATAATCTATACTATTGATTGCATTTGAAGAGACAATTTGACGATTACGCCCAAATCCCCCTCTTTAGAGTTTCTCTCTTTGAAAGTATGAGCATACTTAGAAAACCCAATTGATGGGACTGTTTGGACCACTCTTCCTTGACTCTCTAAATTGAATCGCGTTCTAGACTCATTTTTCATCCATTAAGCATTTACAATCAATATTTTGATGAAGATCTTGAAATTCCATTTAAAATCACGAAATAAAAATCCCATGATGCCATTAATTAGACCATTTTTAGTGTGATTATGGGTTAGTTATTGCATATTTTCACCTAATCCATCATCATTTAGCATTAAGTTTCCATGATATAGTTATTACATTATATAACATTAAATCATAAGTTGATTGAATTTTATCATTTTTTTGTAACTTTCTCACTGCTCGTGAGTAATTTTCCTCAACTTATCTCTTTGATTTCTTTGTGGTTTAGATTGGATTTTCATAATTTTTTATCTTGCAGAAAATTCTTTAAATTCTCTTTATGAATATAGATATTTTTCCTTAATTTCTAGCCAATTCATCATCCAATTTGATCAAATTCTAAAACCTACAAAAACTAAATCCAAATTCTCTATGGATTTGACCACTTTTTACCATTATGATAAATTATTTGTGATTATTCTTAATTATAACAGAGTTTAGAATTATTTTTGACTCATTAAAATGTGTTTTCAATGACCACACGAACACACTTGGTCTGTCTATTAATAGATGGAGGTCTCTAGTCCATGAGAAAACTTCATTCATGCAGTCCAAAAGGATGTTGCATATAGTTGGCTTCTCCGCTTGGCTAACATGTTGTGAGGAGATATAGAAATGTCCAAGTATGTGACAAAATCTGCTTAATAGCTCCCACTAATTGACGTGTCGACTTTTCGTGCGTCGTTAAAACACAAAAACGATGGTCAAACAAAATTTATAAAACCGAACTCACAAAGATAAGATATAAAAATCAAGTATTGTGTGAGTATCGGGTCGATCCACAGAGAGCAGGGTTGACTTTAATCGCAGAGTTGACTTTGTCAAACTTAGGTTTAAAAGGAGTTATAAATAAGAGAAAATAAAATGTAAGGAATGCAAATGATATAAATAAGCTAAATAAGAAGTTTTAAGAATTTAATTCTCGGATTTGACAGAGAAAAGTCAAAAGTCAAAGTCAAAGCATTGACTACGACCAACAGTAGGTGCTCTGTAAAATCAAAGAATCAAATAGAGTCAGAAGATTACGAAAATTAGATATTTAGAAACTATAGAGAAAATGGAATTTATTGATATATAACTCGTGATTTTTGGATAATAAATGGATTTATTATGAATTATTGAAAATCAACTATCAGAAAATCCCCGAAATTAACACCTCAGAGGAAATCTTCAAATTGAATGGTCAAATGAAATCCAAATCTTTCAACTTCTATGTCAATGGAAATCTAAGAACCAGAGGAATCTAACAAGACCAAAATTATTGAATTCTGATTTGTAAATAAAAAGTAATTGACCCCGAAAGTCAACATTTGACTTCTTATGAAAGATGAACAGTCCTTGGTCAAACGTTAAATTGGCGAGTCAAATGAACACGGAATTCGATGAATTTGCTATCCACGGAAAGCTGATGAAAAGAGGAATCCAATGAAACCAAAACCAAGTGATTTAGAATTATAATCAACGAGATATCCTATTTTCAAAATCAAAGACTTTTCAGACAAAAATTTGGGGAAAATGAAGAACACTATGAACTAATTTGCAAAATTAAACTTCTAAATCTAATAAAAACTCAAATTACCTCCTGATAATTGATCAAATCTCACTACTAACCCGATTGCCACAAGAATGGGGCTTCAATTCTCGTGGATTGAAGTGAATTTGCTCGGATTCTTCCTCGCCGACGTTCGGAATTGAAGGGGAAAATTCGATGAAATCAAGGAGAAATTCGCAATCAATCCCGCTCCAATTGCTTCGCAATCGAGTGTAAATGCGGGGGGATCACGATGAACTAGAGATCTTCCTCGAAATTTGCTTAATTTCTTCACGAATCGATCAAAAGTTCAAGAGAAAAGAAGGGAAATACATGTTTGTAAAGAGGATTTCTTGGCCCGAATTTTGAAGCCCATTGATGCGATCGTGGAGACGGATTGATGCCCACGATCGGTCGTCGGAGCGGCTTGATCCGGTTATGACGATCGTGGCCTCATTTTCATGGCAAATCAGCCCAGATTGTGGGGCGATCGGGCCACGATCGTGAGCCACGATAGTTGGTCCCGCGTACCAGCTACCGTCCGATGGAGATCCAGCGCTCCGGAGAGTTCCATGTGTCGTCACAATGAGAGGAGATCGGGGCGACTCAAGGCCATGCGATGGAGATCGTACGGTCGATCCTGATTGAGCGTTCGACGACGATCGAACGCGCCACTTCAGTCCACGCGTCAGCAGGTAGGCTTTCCGATCCTCGTGATGAGGATTTCGATCCACCGTCCGATGTTGAGCTCCCCCAATCATGCACTCGCGATGAATCCAGCATCGTCTGTCCGATGGAAATCGGATGATCGCAGTGCTCCCCGATCCCGAAATCGCAAAAATCGCAATCGTCCGATGAATCCACGCCCCTTGAAGCATGATGAAGTCGCCACGCAGATCGGACGCTTCTGGTGCTTCCACGTGTCCTCAGGTAAGTCCGTTGATCGCGTTCACTTATGCGATCTTTTTATACACGTGTCTTGATTGGTGATGGCGTGGACTCGGGTCCACGCGATGGACGAGTCTCTTCTCCTCGCGATCGAAATCCGACGTCTCTCGTAGTGCCACGCGTCTTGCACAGGTAATACGTGTGGGAACATAGTCCCACACGGAGGAAAAACTTGGGAGATATTGCGCTTAAATAGGGGGGCGCGGTAATGCATTTGCGTTACCGCCCCAAATAACTAACTAGGGCCCACTAACCCGTGGGCCCTCCATCTGCCAACCTACCTGCCACGTGGCGCCCCACACATGCGTCCACGTGGACCCATCCGTGTGGCCTCTTGCCACGCGTCAGCGCCACCTGCGCCTCGCGCGGGCCACCCGGGCTCTGCCACGTGGCCTCAGTGTCGCGTCGCACCTCGAGGTGGTCCCGCGCGCCACGTCAGCTGCCGGTCGCAACGTCACCACCTGCGGTAAGCTCACCCCTTTTTCGCGATTTAAATAAGGAAAAATTCATAGAAAAATCAATTAAAATTCAGAAAAAGGGCATAAACTTTATAAATTCATAAATTTAAATGTAGAACTCCTTTTTAATCCAAATTTTCTCCATTGGATCACAAATTCTTTTCTTTTTAATATCATGTCATTTAAAATATATTTTAAAAGAAGAAATCAAGATGAATTAGAATTTACTCAAATCATTTCTCATTAAACATTCTAAATAATAAATTCATACTGAAATTATCCTTCCAAACATTTACTAAAGTTAACAATCATTAAATAATAGAGATTAACTTCTATTAATTTAAACAAAAGATTAATCATCTATTAAGCATGAAATTATCCCTAATTTATGCATAAATATCAACTTTAGTGAAATGACATGCCAATGGAGAAAATTCCTAAAAAGTATGATAACATGCATCATATTCACATAAAATAAGTATGAATATGAGTTAATTAGTATAAGAATTCAAGTTATAAATGCATGTTATCACTTATCCTGAGAGATCTTCTTTTATCAACACTAGTCGTAGAAGTGATAGAAAGCTCTTTTGATCACTTCTTGCTTCTTGATGGAAGGCAAGATCATCTTGTGGGGTGCTATTCTAAAGGTTCAACTATTCAATATTAGCATCTTTTTTTGTCGCCCACATTAGGATGTTGGTTGTAAAGCTTAACATAAGTGTGTCTTTCATCAATTAGAGCCCCAAATGGCATGAGTGTAAGTGATAATTTTGAGTTTCTTGAAGATTTAAGATCAAAATTAGAATCTTATGTGAAAATTTGGATAAGGAGAGATGAAATGGAAATGATAAAATGACGATAGAAAATGTGATTGGCAAGAGTAATGGATCGATGTGCAGTGATAACAAGAGGGAGAGATGCACTTGTGCGATGGTTGATAACATGTAGCATATACTTCTAATTACATGATTATTAATATTAATTAAGGCTAAAAACATTCTATTCCCATGCATGTTATCATACTTTGAGTGCATATTTATCATTCTATGTAATTTAAAGTTATGATATCAAAATACATTATTTGAAGGGATAATCATACATAACTAAAGTTAATATTTTTAGAATAGATTATTCTTATTTTATATTTAATATTATAATTAAATTTTAATTACAAATAATAAGACAAAATGTTTATATACACTCATTTATTTTTCTAGTTTTATTTTCCAAAGAAAATGAGTATACTTTTTAGTTAAAAATTTATTCTCTTGTTATTTATTCAATTGACTTTTTAGAATGATAGATTGTATTTTTTGGTTAAAATTATATTTTCAAAGTTATAATTTTTCTAATTTTAAGGGATTTATTTTAGATTTTTTATGAATTTTTATGGATTTACTTTGAATTTATTTTAATTTAAAAATATTAAAAAATGGTTTTTAAGCGTGTGGTGATGTGCGGATGACATGACATATACGCTTGAGTGTCGCCACATGGCTACATATGTGTGTGCCATGTGATGCATGTGTAACGCACGTGTGTGCACGTCATTAGTGTTAAGCGTCCTTTTTAAAGAGATAAGCTAACTGTTTAAAACACTCACAAATTTATACACGATATGTCCTATCACTTTTCAGAATGTGAAACTATTTTAATCATAAGTTATGCAGGTGACGTGGCACACTCAAGAGCATTTGATTGGCAGGGAAGAGAGTTAGATCATCTTAGCCCTTCACTTTCACTTGAGAGGGATACGCACCGCACTCTGATTGAACGATGTTTCATTTTATAAAAGAGAGTGAATCTTGATCGTCTATAAAGGGAGCTATAACGGTCCAGATTTAATGTGCTTGACGGACTCCTCCAAGCGATGCATGACAGTTTCATGGACGTCAATGGAAGATCAAACGGTGATTGTTTCATGACGATTCATATACATGCAATTACACAACAAAATCTGGACGCTTCATCATAAATCTAACAAAGACGACTTAATGGCATCGATTCAACTCCAACTGTTTCATTTGGGTTGTTGATTGAAGATCAATAGACATATCAAATGACCACCCCAATTTATATCTATGTATACTCTCTTTCTTTGATGATGTAAACCATTCTTAGATGTTTTGATCAATCGAAGCTTTTAGACATCTTAATCGTTTAATTTATTACTTTATTCCTATTCTACACTCATTTCTACGTCCAATGAGTGTTTGAAATCAAAATTTCGTCGAGGTAGAAGGAAGAATTTATCACTTGAATCCAAATTTTTACTTTTCAAAATGCGGAAATGAAAAGCCTTGATTCGGCAATTAATTGAATTATTTCGATCACGATTTCAGGTTATTATGAGTTTTCGTCATAATTTTTCATCCTATCAGATTAGATTTTAATTTTGATGCATAGATTAGTTTAATTTTATGAATGTTTAGCATTTTTCTCTCTTCAAATTCAAATTTTTTCCCTTGATTTTGCTCATTGATTTCTCCTCAAATATTAATCCAAATTGAGTATGATTTTTCATTCCATGGAATTGTCTTGGAGTCCTCTTTCCAAAATGACTAACTTCCCTTATTCTCTCACCTCAATTCATCATCCTCTTTGATCTAATTTTGAATATATCTATAAAAATTTCCTAATTCTCCATCGATTAAACCCTTATAGATCATTGTACTAATTAATTCTTAATTAAATCTTCAATTTGGTGAGTTTAGAAATTATTTTGACGCGTGTACTTGTGTTTTCAGTGACAACACGATTTTTTTTTGTCAATGGTGTCAAAGCTACTACATTAAAATAAAAATTAAACACATTTACTATTTAAAAATATGTTCACAAGCCAAAATCCAATCCAAATTTTTTTAATAAACCTTGTGAATGTTATTGTCCTAGGCTGGGTGATGCTTAATCCACTCTGATCAAGACCTTTGCTTGCTTCCTTGTCCACAAAGAGATTGGGCATCACACAATGCTCCTTCTTCAGCCTTGCCCTCTGCTGGCCTTTCTTCTAATATCTTGATGCTAAGAGAGACCAAAAAGGTGAGAAGAGAGAAAATGAAAGTTTTTATAGGTAGGTTCCAAGGCTTTGATTGTAAAGAGAGATAAAAGAGTCTAATAATTAAAAAAATATTTCCAGCTTGATTATTTGATCATAGGGAGGAGGGTGAAGAGATGAATATAGTAACACAATTTTAGCTAAAAACTCTCTCTAGATCATGAGATATCATGATTTGAATTTAGAGAAATCATGGTCGTTTAATTGAGATTGTGCACTAGAGTATGTCATGTGACGCGTTCTTATTGGACCACAAAAAGATGTGTTAGCTTTTATAATTACAGAGAGGCTTTTGTGTAAAGTTTCATTTAAAAAATTGGAGGGATTTTTAATGTAAAAATGCACTTAAAATCAAGAAATATTTTTGAAAAAATCCCTAAACTTAGAAATTAAATATCTCACAATACACATATCTTTTTTCTGTGAATTTTTCTCTATTAAATAAAAAAAATTAGGTATTGACCTTTAATTATCTTTTCATTCATAAATTTCTCCAATCATAAAAAAATTAAGGGTGAATTTAATAAAAATTAAGTTTGGTCCCACCTCCTTAAAAAGAAGAAAGTTGACCCAACTTTCACTTCCCAAATAATTTTTGATCATCCTAATAACCTTAAGGTGATCCATCTATCAAATTGAAACCTGATTTACCACTTATTTCATGAAAATAGTGTTGACTTGGTATTTAAATTTGGTTGTGTTGTTTTCTCTTCTCTCTCATTGTCATTATATCCATGTTCTCCTACTTGCGAGCCCATGTCTTTGCATGCATATAACTCATGTAAATGGGAGAATTTAACCACTTGACTTTGAAGAAGTCAAATGGGGTTAGTCTCATGATATAAATAATTGAAAAACAATGTATGATAAGATATACTTATGTTTTTTTTTACTAAAATGACACAAAATAAATGCCGACTGAGTAAATAAGTCGAATGAATATAAAAATATCATAAAAACATGATAATATGCATTATACTAGCAAGAATTATGCCTTATAATATATTTATATTGATGAAAATCAATACAATAATGACATGTGATCAATAATAGGACATATAGATTTTTTTACCTAATTAGCACTAAATAGATGCAAATTAAATATATCACTGGAATAAAATAATGAATGCAAAAATATCACAAAAAATATGACAGCATGCATTATATTAGTGGGATGTGTTAAATTCCATGAATAATGATGAAAATGAATACATCAACTACATGTTATCACCAACCATTTGATGTCTTTTGACCAAGATAATAATGACCAGGTTTGCACCATGTGTCATCTTCCTATTAGTCATAATAAAGAGAGAGAGGGGGACCACTATGAGCCATCAGATTCATCTTCATCAAAGTCGAGAGCTCTAGATTTTTCCATGTGTCATGTAATGATACCATGCAAAAACTATCAAAAGTGGGAGAAATTTGGATTGTTCATCATGTTGAGCAGTATCGTGCACTCCACATCGCAACACATTTAAACCCTATGAATTTTTTTATGTAAAATAGAATAGGATATAGCATTTGTTAGAGAATCTTGCGGAGGGGTCCATGGGATTGGACGACTCCAATTGGCTCCGCATCTAAAGAAGAAGAAGTTTTCATTGATGCATTACTCATAAACACATGATTATGAGACTAATTACTCTCATTGATTGTGTCACAAAGGCATTACATGTTCATCACGTGGCACAATCTAGTCACACCATGTGAGCGCACTGTCTTATTAGCCGTGCTTATAAAATACCTTTTTTTACCATTGTATCCTTGAAATAATTTTTTTACCATTGTATTCTTGAAAAAACTTAAAAAGTGCAAGGAAATTTCCTAAAATTTAAATGTTCATATTTTTTAATATAAAACTTCATCTCATCCTCTTTCATATCACTATAATTCAGTGTTTGAAGAGATAAAAAGAAGGATCAAATGCATTTCACCCGGTTCATATTCTTCTTGTCTTCATCCATGTTACTCTCCATTTATGGTCTATGAACGTGAAATCTCACATGAACATGGTGATGGATATTATGTGGCCTATAAGCGAATCACACTTTCATGTATCTTATTTATGTTCATTAAAATGAAAGTTATTCATTGTCATTCTTGTGTGATGTTTGCAATGAAGTCCATGAGCATGTGCAATGACTAAGTGAATTATGATGAGATCATAATATAGTGATCACTAGTCTTTAAACATATGTTCTAAACATTCCTATTCATGAGATATTCGAGAAGGACATCGAATTATCCAGAAAGAATAGCACTATATAATCCAACTCATATGATGAGTATGACATCCTATAGCCATCGGTGTGGAGACACTGAGGATAGATAGTGGGTGCTCTTTGGAGAAAGAGTTCACTGAATTGATCCGTATGAATCCTTGAATGGTATTATACCTAATTGTCAATGAGGTTGATTCATGTCATGGTTGTGTATGTGGTCCTTTGACTTGAGACACCAAAGACATCTTGTAGATGGATGATCGTGTTTTGATTATGACTTACGAATCCCTAGTGACGGGATATCTAAAATGCCATATATTAGATACGGCATGAAGTCCACGAAGATGATTGTGTGATCAAGATGGGATCATCCACCCTTGGTATTTGAGGAGATTGACTCAAAGGAATGAGATGCGATGAAATCCTTGGCTAAGGTAGTAGAAATATCGGAGAAGGGGTTCCCGATGATTTCTACACTCATCAGTACTAACTTGAGTGACCGATTAGGGTTTGACAGTTGACCATACCCTAAGTCATTTATGAGTCTAATGTGGATGAAGGATTATACATATATGATAATCGATGACGGGAAGGTTCTATAAGTGAGTTGTTATATACTCCATATCTCCTAGTGTACGTGGTGTAGCTTGGCACCCAACGGGGTGGCACCTCAACCTATCGATTGGGTTAAATAGATCATTGATTATTTAATCTATATGTGGATGTGGATAATTAATTAAGGTTGACCAATAAGGTGTTATTTGGTTTATAGAGTTATTAACTAGTGAAATATATAGACCTAGAGGTTCACACACATAAGGTCTATAGATATTGGTGGATATAGACATAACTATAAGGGTTTTTATGAAAAAACCTCGAACCAAATGTCTATAAATAGGGGGAGAACGACCAAAACTCAAGGTGCTCATGCAAGCCTTGTGGGAATTCTTTTATTTCTTCTCTTTCTCTCTTGGTGAAGAGCTTTGAAGAGGAGATCTAACCATCTGGAGACCGTGTAGATACCGCTAGAGGCTAGACACTTGAATAGCTTCAAGAACTCCTTCAAGAAAACTTGTAAGTATATTTTCTCATACATATTAGGTGATAGGATCATCTTTTCTTGGTGGCTTGGTGTTTTAAATATTCAATTCAATGAATTCCGCTGCATTTGATGTTTTGATCAAAATTTTGAAAGTTTATCGACATTAGAACCCAACATTTGGCTAATTCACACTCGTTCGACATTAGAAAAGGTTCAACACCCATATCCATGAAATTAACCCTAAATTAATACACAAATGAGCCTATGAGAAAAATGACATGATGAATGTAAAAATTTCATTGAAACATGAGATATCATACATAATAAAGACGAGAATTACTACTCACAATTCTAAACATTCATGTATTTGTACATATAAAAATTTCATATGGATTAATTCAATAAAGTTTTTCTCCAAAGAGCAAACAACTCCCTGACTTAATATGTCGACACAATAGTCACATGACCAGCCATCATCATCATGTGAGTTGGAGTAGAGATAGCTATTTCATCCAAATACTCCAAATCCTTCTCAAATATCCGATGCATATGAACATTTAGAATTTGTGTGTATAAATAAGTAATCATCTTGACATGATATCATCTAATTTACTTATCCTTGAACTTATCCCTTAACTTCTTTGTAAACATCATATAACTGTCATAATTTTGAGACCATATAGCACATTTAGAGCACACTTGTAATTTTCTCTACCTCTCCCTCTCTCATACACTAATGGATGCAGGGTTTTTGATACACACATGGAAGGGAGCTCTCTCCTTCTTATTTTTCTTTTTCTTCTTCTTGTTGATTGGGTTAAATTAATCATTGACTAATTAATCTATGTGATGATATTAACTAGTAAGATGTTTAGAGTTATTTACTAACCAGATATATATACCTACAAGGTCACATACAAAAGAATTATGACATTTGTAGATATAGACATAATTTGAGGGTTGTTATAAAAAGTTCATATACCAAATGTCTATAAATAGGGGGAGAACAACCACAACTTAAAGTGCCCATACAAGCCTTGCGGAAGCTCTCTCTATTCTTCTCTTTCTCTCTTTGTGAAGAGCATTAAGAGGAGATTCAACTATCTAGCAAACATGTGAATACCATTAAAGGCTAGACACTTAAATAATTTAAAATTTTCTTTAATAAAACCTTATAAGTATGAATTTTAATCTATATTAGATGATAGGGTTATTGGTTATTAGCTCTTTAATATTTTGAATCCTTGATTCAATGTATTGGTTATATTGGATGTTTTGATCAAAATTTTGAAGACTATCGAAGATAAGATCCCATCGCGTTTGGCATCACATTCATTTTGTGGCTTATTTGCCTTTAGAATAATATCATTTCAAGTGTGTAATGCCCCATCCACTTTTTTGTGCTATATAGTGGCTATCTTCTAACTTTTCAGTGTTGTAATGAGATTTAAAGTATTAGAGAGAGAGATGGAGAAAGGGAGACAAAGGGAAGGGGAGAGTGATAAACTGATCAATCCTCTCTCTGTAACAATTTATCTCTTTCTAATTCTCTCAATCTATTGTATGCCATCTATCTCTAACTCTCTTTCTTGCTTAGCACCTCAATCTCTTTCTAGCTTACCCCCTCAATCTCTCTCCCTCTCTCCAAGTCTCTCAATTTCTTTCTTGCCAACGCTCTTGACATACCTCTCTCCCTGTAAATCCCTCAATCTCTTTCTGGCAAATGCTCTACTTCAAGCTATATCTCATTTGCTCTCTAAGTTTCTCTAGCTCATTCTTGCTGCATGTCTAAAATTTCATTCTCTCTTCTTCCTGAAGAGATTCAGGAACACCTAAAGCTCTTTCATCCTTCCATTCAAAATCTTCATCAGAGGATACAAAAAGTCAAGATGGATACACAGATAGATAAATAAACAGATACAGAGAAGAGAGAGACAGAGACACAGGGAGAGAGACAAAAGAATTTGCTCAAGAGATGGATACTTTGTCCGAAATGTTGGATTCCATGGGATCACAAATGACTCGTTTGAACATGCCCTTGAGCTCGTAATCCTCCATCATCTCCTTCAACACCACATCCTCCAGATCCATCACTGCAGCCACCCCTCTTCCATCCCCACCATCCTCCAACGACATAACCAACCGAGCCAAGCGATTCTTCTGCACCTGTCTGACGTGCTTCTTCCACTCACCCGCCTCCTCTGCCACCAGCCGATACACATATACTGCCCTCCTCTGCCCAAACCTGCTCCACCGACTGTTACTCAGTACACATACATGTTCATCAAAACCTGAGTCAAATTCAAAAGAAAATAATGTAACCTGTAGGCTCTGCTTATGGCCTGCCACTCCACTGCGGGGTTCCAGACCACATCAAGCAACACCACTCTTGAGGCACCAATCAAGGAGATACCTTCAGAACACGCCTTTGTTGAAGCCAGCAGCACTTTTGCTATGCCTCCTTCCTCGTTGAATCTCTCCGTGACCTCTTCCCTCTGGGCTGCTGAGAGATCCCCATCCATTCTCAACACCTCCTTCCCTTCCTCCCACTTGAAGAGCTCCTCCAGCTGCCTACCCAAGAGCTCCAGAGGCTGCAAGAATTGCCCGAATACAAGTACCTTTTCCTTGAGTCGCATGCACCTTTTCACCAGCTCTGCCACAAATCTGGTCTTCACTCCTTGTGCCGCATCCAGGGCCGTGACATCGCTGCCTAATGATGGCTGCATGGTGGAGGGTGAGCTCTTGTGCTCAACACGGATAGTGGTGGCGCTGCCACCTAGTGATGGATGAACGGCAGCCAGGGAGCTCCTGTGGAGGACCCAGAGAGTGGCAACACCTTTTTCCTCCTCCATTGCTTTTAACAGCTGCCTCTGCATAGGAGACGGGTCAAGGAGAAGAAGCAGATCTTTCAGCGGTGGAAGGGCAGTGGCACCACCACCATACACATGGACAAATGGCCTCATCATCTCCCTCAGCTCATGAAACCGATTCTCTTCCAGGTTGGCCTGCCATTCAAACCTGGGCCGGGCTAGCCGGAGTGTGTTTCGGAGCTCGTCAAGGTTGTTCTGGAAGAGTGTCCCAGAGAGGAGAACACGGTTCAAGGTGCGGGCCTGGTTCAATGCACGCCAGAGCTGGGACCGGTCATTGCGAGCTGTGTGGCACTCATCAACAACCAGGAGGGAATCCAGCCGGTCTGCCACATTAGCCAGCCGTGAGAAGACCCCAAAGCTGAGGAGGAGCACTCCGCGCTGCAAGTGAACACAAGGTGGTGCATCACGGCTTCCCTCCAGGACATTGATTGGGACGTTCACTTTCCACTTGCGGAACTCATTTTCCCACGTTCGGAGCATGATCTTCGGGACAACCACAACTGCGAGGCTCAAAGGATGAAGACGGAGGAAGGACTGGATGAAGGTGATTGCGAGACGGGTCTTCCCTGACCCTGGCTTGTGGGCAATGACACAACCACCCACGGAAGAAGAAGGAAAAGGACTTTGCTTTATGAGGGAGAGGTGTCCGGCAAGATTCTTCCACAGGAATTCAAATGCATCTTGCTGGTGAGGGAAGAGCATTGACCTTACGCCTGGAATGGTGTCCCAGACGGTCGTCGCCCTTTTCAGATCGACTTCTTGGTCAACACCTGGTGGTGGTGGTGAGAAGGGGGATTGGCAGTTCCCTCTGAGGCTACGTTGACTGAAGTAGGCTTGTTTGTGCTGGCTTTCTGTTGCCTGTAGACATCATAATACTATGGATTAGGTGATAATGATTGTGGTGGCAGGAGTGATGACGATGATGATGGTGTTGATGATGTTGTTGAAAATTTGTGATGCTAATGATGTTCATGATGCAGCTGCTGCTGCTGATGTAGATGTTGTTGCTGCTTCTGCTGCTGATGCTAATGCATTTGATGATGACCATGATGACGATAACGAGGATGATGATGCAGATGATGCTGATGGTGAGGATAGTGATGCTCCTGCTGATGATGATGACGTCAATGCTGATGACAATGGCATCGATGATGATGCCTCAGACGATGACAATGATGAGGATGCTGATGGCGATGATGCTGCTGCTGCTAATGGTGATGATGCAAATGACAATGATAGTGCATCTGATGATGACGGTGTGACTTACCACCGATGGGAAGATGTGTCTGATCTCTTGCTGAACGAAGAAGCATATTCTGCACCTCAACCCAATCTGCTCATCAAGCACGAATTCGTGGTTCCCATTCTTGCATGCAGAGCAATGGCTTCCTCCCTCTTCTGACTGCTCATAATTCTACGAAAAGAATGACCACGTAAGAAAACTATGAAGCGGGAAATTATATGGTAGGCGATTTATTCATTTGCTTCAATCATGAAATTCATCATGGCCCAGTTTCATTAGAAAGGAGGATAATGGAAAGTTCTTCATCTTTCTCCAGTCAATATGAATTGAGACCTTGGAGATCATACCTCGGAGACTTTGGAGTCGGTGTCAGTTGAACTCAGAACAAGGTCATATTCATCCCAAAGTTCATCAATCCATTTCTCGTAGTCTGACTTCTCGAGAGGTTCCTCGTCATCATCTCCGAACGAGAACACCGAAGGCAGAGGACCCCGATTCCTGATCTCCAGAAGCTTCTGGAGAAGTGGGTCATCATCAAATGCCTGATCGTGCTTTCTCTTCCTATATCTTCTAGTGCTCCCGTTATCCTTCAAATCCTCCTTAAAATCTCCACTCCCGCCTACTTCAACTCCTCCATCTAAACCAACCGTTTCATCGTGAACAAAACCTGAACTTTCATCGCATTCCTTGAAAAAACCAGTGTAGTCGACGGTCTTCTGCTCCGAGTTAAATTTCGATGATCGTGTCCTCGTTGCAATGCTGTTCCCTAGCCGGGCACTCCGATCTTTGATTCTAGTTTCAGAGTCTTCTGAGTCCGAAATCGAGATTTCTTCAACTCTCGGAGAGAGAGGAATATCTGGAGGAGAAGAGTAGAGACATGAGTCTCCGGAATATCTCGATGATCGTGCTTTCTCTCCTTTGTCATCTAGGTCGACGGCTGCAGTCTCCGGTTCCTCGGACAGAATCTCTAATGAAGACGATGGCGATGAGCTCAGCCGCTGGCGCTTGCTCTGGCTGGTAGACGGCAGGAGAACGTGGGCGCCTTTTCCGGCGGAGACAAGGCGGCTGCGCGTCCTCTCCGCCACGCACCACGCTGCTCCCATCGCCTGTAATCGAGCAGTCGCTCAACCAGAGTGGAGAGACAGAGAGTCAGAGAGAGACAGTACTTTGGTTTGTCTCGAGTAGAGATACATTGATACACAGAGAGAATGTCCAAATGTCTCGTCTGTCTAGGCGATACGTTAAGAGAGAGAGAGAGAGAGAGACTTGGAGATGTCTCTCGTTGAACAGTTTCACTGCAGTCCGCTGTCCAGTCCGGAGTGGGCAGGTAATACAATAATATTAAAAACTATGAAAAAATTCAAAATCATTTCAAGATTATCAAGATTATCTCATTGTAAATTATAGAGAGTGAGTTTCTCTCGCAAAGATATAAATTTTTTTAGACATTTGGAAGAAGAAATAGAGGAGCCCTCGTCAATAATTTTATAACTTTGTCGAAAACGAAAATGCCCCGAGAGGAAGGAGACAGATCCTTTCTGGAAATCGTTACAGACTGAGAGAGAAAAGAGGAAGCCGACGAAGTAGAAGAAGAAGAAGAAGAAAAGGGAACTCAGAAAGAGGAAGCGAGAAACAGCACCTTGTCTGCTCGTCTTCTTGGATCCTCTGCAGGGTTTCAGGCGTCTCCTCGTTTTACTATAATACCTAGAAAATCGGGAAGAAGAGAGACAGACAGTGGAGCTTAGAAAGTCGGGAAGAACTTTTGTCTTCCCGCCCTCAAGAGAGACAGAGTTTGCAACGCCAAAAAAATGAAATAAAATAGCAAAATGAAAAAAAAAATACAGATGTCAAAGGACGAAGACGTCCGACAGAGACAACTATGGCAAGTCATCAAATCGTCCCACATTAAAGTCATCTCCCGTAGAGAATGACGATCATGATCGAGCTGATCATGATTGATTCTTGGTAGATCGATGGCTTCGATTGATCTTCCAAAAATGGTCCAGATCAGAGCGATGGAACCGATCAATCAGTAGCCCTTGTTTGATTTATCTATTTATCAAGCATCTACAATCGAACAGATCGACGATCACTGTTCCTAGTCTGGATTTATCGGAAATAAATTATCTATTTCTCTTTTTGGTTTATCTCTATTTATTGATCTCCAACTCCACCTGTTTTGCTCTTTATCTTAAATATTCTACAGAAGTAAAATATTTAACTACAAGTTTAAATATTATAGATACTTATAAACTCGTTATAAAATATTGATCTGATTAGTGATCAGATCATCAATAAGATTGATATTTTAAGGGATGAATTGCTGACCGAGCATAGAATTAGTCCCTCCCTCTATTGATCTGCAAGCTTTGATCTTAGATCAATCAATACCTACTTAACATGATCAATGATCTGATCAATACTTTTGATCACACTGATCCTCTCCAATGATATTGCTCCAATCATAGATCATTGTTCCCTAGTCTCCCCCATCACCCTCTGAGTTCTAAGAAGATAGAAGTTTAAGGGTAAGTCAAGAAAAAAATATTCAAACAATCTCTCTCTCCATCTCTTTCATTCATTATATTTTGACTTTTATTATTATTTCATCCTTGATAATGTGCTCTTTATACTTGAATTTACATGATTATTAATTCATTTCAATGCTAAATTTATATAATTTTAATGTATAGCATCACAAGTAATAAGTGTTTTGGTTGCTATGTAGTAGTTTACTTAAGTTGTTATTTTTGTATGATTTTATGATCACTTTTTAGATTAAATGTGTTTGACCCTTCCTTAGATGTAAAATTGTGAAATCTAATTATATTCTTATGTTAGTGTCATGATCAATGTGATCTGAGCCTTGGTCATGTGATGAGGTCAAATTTGGCTATGATGAGTCCTTTGACCAGCCTTGAGCAATGAATTTAGCAATAAAAAATGATCAATTTTGTGGGGATAAATGATCATCATGTTCAAGTGTGGGAGAAGGAAGGCTTCTCCTCTCATATAGTAATAAAACCCTACATGAGAGAGAAACAAGAATGGAAATCACCAATATGCCGCTTAAGGCCATATTCACTCACACTCAAGTTAATTTCTACGCTTAAGTTGAAGCATAGAAATTAAGGAGGCCCAACTTGTGGAGAAATTAAGTCAAATGAAGCAATACTCAACGTCTTATAAAAATGTTCACAAGTTTTATTGATATGCTCGATGAATATTATGTCGCCTATAAGCCAATCACATTTCTGAAAAGTCCCGATAGGGCGGTGGTTTAACCTAAGAGGAGGTGAATTAGGTTATGTGTTAATTTTAAAAATTATTCCCTACTTTTTCTTTTTACTAAGATTCGTTGGTTAATCACTCACATCTTGTCCTCTAGATGCACCTGATATTATTATACTGGTTGGGGGACCTAATGTCCCTTAATCCAGTTCCGAGTACTATAGACTCGGATCCTCCTCCTCACCAAATGAAACCTAATCCTCTCACCCCTCAAATGGGTGAAGGACAATGTTCAAATACAAGGTTTTAGATTTGCCCCCTACGGCAAACCTAACACACACCTTTACATGTCCCTACGGCACTACCCACTAGGCCTCGACCTCCTCGGCTCTTGGATGCCCTGACTCCCTCAAGCCGATCTCCACTCGATCGCTCGTCCCTTCACGCCCTGTCGTGCCTCTTCTGACTAGTGCCGCCGACCACCGGTAAATTGAGACCTCGTCTTCTGGCTTCACTCGATCTTCCCGCTCCCCGAGTGTAAACTCCTTCTCGTCTCAACGAATGAAACACTTCTGTCCTCAACGTGTATGAATGTGGAAGTATGTGTATCTAACTACTGCTACTTAAATCAGTGACTCTAATAATGATTTTATGTCAAGTGTTGACCTTCTGCTAAGGTTTACTATTTCTGACTTGAGTTGACTTTCCTGACTGAGTTGACTTTGGTTGACCTTTGACCTAGAGTCGACTTTTCTAATTTCTATTGACTCAGGATAAACTTCTAATCTAAAGTTGACTTTATGCTAAAGTTGACTTTTTCTGATAGAGTTGACTTTCCTGACTGAGTTGACTTTGGTTGACCGTTGACCTAGAGTCGACTTTTCTGATTTCTATTGACTCAGGATAAACTTCTAGTCTGAAGTTGACTTTCTGCTAAAGTTGACTTTTTCTGACAGAGTTGACTTTCCTGACTGAGTTGACTCTGATTGACCTTTATCTACCTAACTCAGAATTCTGGATATCAAGAGAGTAGAAATTATAACAGCAGAAAATAAATCTGATACAAGCTGAACAAACAATTTAAACTATGCAAAAAATGAATTAAACTAATTCAATATGACTTACCAAAATACCTCGTGTCTATCGCTATGAATTTCAACCTGCTGTAAGTTAATATTCTAGAATTTATGATAGCAGAGAATAACTGAATTCAATTAATCCAACTAAATTAATTAATTGACAACTTGAATCATAATTTAAGAACTTATGTAATTGATGAAATAAGTTAACGAAATATAACAAGTAATATATAATATACCTCCTGCTCGTCACTGTGGATTTCAGCCTGCAGAATGTTGAACAGAAAAGGAACAATATACGATATATATGTATATATGTCTAATTGGACTGAGATTTAAAGAGGACTTACTTGAAACGCCTCGTGACCCTAACTGTCAGTGTTAATCCACAGGGAGATAAGATATTGATAATATAAAACCTATGTGATTTGTGAGAAAATTAATTTAATATAACACCACAGTACCTCTTATCTGCCACTAATGACTTCAACTTGTTGATTGTTAAACTAATAGAATCTATAATAATAGAGAATCACTATATGTAGACAATCAAACCAATTTAATTGATGGACAACCTAAACAGTAAATTAAACACTATATAGTTAATAATAAAAATTCAATAGAATAAAACACACAGTACCTCGTCTGTCACTATTAATAGCAACCTGTTGTATATTAAGATAACAGAGTTTATAACAATAGAGAATGACTATATGCACGTAATCAAACTAATTTAATTGACGAAAATAGGGATGCGTTAATTAAAGTTATACCAATAATTAATAACAGGGATATTCGATATCGAAAACAGAGAAAAGAGAAAAACTTGGATTCGCAATTTCGATTGATCGCAAATCTAACCACAACAACAATTTAATAGAAGGAAAGCTTTATTATTGAACTTCTGCAAAAAATCGAAATCTAGATTCACACCAAACGTCCTCCAGATGAAATTACCTCAGACGAAAAATCGACCTAAAATTATTTTTTTTAGTTGACCTAACGACAGATTTGGAAGATGCAAAGGGAAAAAAACATAAAGCAAAACGAGAATCGACAAAAGCAAGTCTGAAGGGACTTCTATTCACTAAATCAGACAAATCAAATCGTTGACAGCGTGTTGGCAAAAATGGGATCAAACTGTCGATGGTGCGTATTCCTCACGGATCGTCGAAAATGAAGAAGATGAGAACCCGTATGCCAGATGAAGATCTCTCTTCGCACTGGTCTTCTGTCTTCACCCAAATCGTAGAGGAGAAGATGATCTCTATTCGCTAGATTGTAAGGGTTGGCGTCAAACTCTTCTGTGTCTCGATAACCCGATTTTTCAAACCCTAACACCTTTTATATTGTATCGGGTTAGAGAAGATAAGAAAAAAATAAAATGATGATAAACCCCGTAATGGAATTTTATATGGTTAAATATGATCAAAGGTAAATACGGGGAAATAATATTAGTGAATAGAAAATGGACTTTTGAGTGCATGATGGGATTCTTGCTGCATTTCCTGAAACCAACACCATCACAAAACTTATTGGGAATATTAATAGATTCAATATTAAAATAAGAACATGTCAATTAATAACATATGACATAAGGTTAGTGATTGAAGAATAAGGTTAATAATGCAATTATCTCTCTGTCAATTCAAGAGACTGTTTATATCAAAACAAGTGCGCTAACAATTTCCATGTATCTCATTTATATTCATTGAAATGAAATTTATTCATTGTCATTCTTGTGTGATGTTTGCAATGAAGTCCATCAGCATATAATGACTAAGTGAATTAAGATGAAATCATAATATAGTGATCACTATTCTTTAAACATATATTCTAAACATTCATATTCATCGGATATTCGAGAAGGATATCGAATTGTCCAGAAATAATAATAAGATCGGATCTGACTCATTTGATGAGTATGATTGATCTTATAGCCGTCAATGTAGAGACACTAAGGATAGATATTAGTTGCTCTTTGGAGAAAGAGTTCACCAAATTGATCTGTTTGAATCCCTAAATAATATTATATCTAACCGTTAATCATGTTGATTCATGTCACAATTGTGTATATGGTCCTTTGACTTGAGACACCAAAGACATCTTGTGGATCGATAACTGTGTTTTGATTATGACAGAATAATCCCTAAAATATCATATATGGGATAAAACATAAAGTCCTCAAAGATGATTATGTGATCAAGTTGAGATCATTCACCCTTGGTATTAGAGGAAATTGACTCAAGGAATGAGATATGATGAAATACTTAGCCAAGATAGTAGAAATATCGGAGAAGTTCCTAATAATTTCTTACATACATCAATACTAACTTGAGTGACAGATTCGGGTGTAATAGTTGACCATATATTGAGTCATTTTTTAGTCTCATTTGGAAAAAAATACTATAGATACATGGTAACCGATGGTGGTAAGTTTCCATATGAGAGTTCTTATATACTCCATATCTCCTAGAGTACATAGTTCCCCGATGGGTTTGTAACTAAACCTATTGATTGGGTTAAATCGATCCTTATTTAATTAATCTATATATTGATGTAGATAATTAATAAAGGTTGACCAATAAAGTGTTATTGGGTCTATACAATTATTAAAGCGAGATGTATGAATGTAGAGGTTACACACATAAGATCTATGAATGTTGGTCAATATACATATAGTTATGAAGGTTTTTATGAAAAGTAGACATACCAAATGTATGAAAATAGGAGGAGAATGACCACAACTCAAGGTGTTCATGCAAGTGTTATGGGAATGCTATTATTTATTTTCTTTCTCTCTTGGTCAAGAGCTTTGAAGAGGAGATCCAACCATCCGAAGATTATGTGAATACTATTCGAGGTTAGACACTTGAATAGCTTCAAGAAATCCTTTAAGTGAACCTACATATTAGAATATAAGAACATCTATTGTTGGTATCTTGGTGTTTTGAATAACTAATTCAATGTATTCTTTTGCACTCGATGATTTTATAAAAAATTTGGAAACCTTATTGACCTCATATCCCAATAGTGCCAATGTGATGAGTGTTAGAACCCTATCTTAGACAACATGATAGTTGATCTGGATCCGCCTAGTGCGCTTGTGAAAGGAGGGTTATTGATGATGAAAATGGTAGCTTGATTATCGTAGTATGGGTGACGAAGCATTTTATGCGGTCATCAAAATTTATAATTCCAAACTCACAATGACAAAGATATAAAATCAAGTATCGTGTAAGTATCGGGTCAATCCACAGACAATAAGGTTGACTTTTATCGTAGAGTTGTCTTGGTCAAACTTAGGTTTAATTAGGGTTTTAAAGAAGTGATAGTGATATATAATTAATATATATGATCTAAATATATGAGATAAGAGAGTTTTAAGAATTTAGACCTCTGATTTGGTTGAGAAATATCAACTGTCGAGGTCAAAGTGTTGACTTTGGCCAACAGTTGACTTCTTGAAAATCAGAGAATAAAAAGAGCTTAAAATATTATGAAAATTATATATTCAGAAATTAGAGAGAAAATGAAATTTATTGATATAAAATTCGTGATTTTTTGATAATAATTGGATTTATTATGAATTATTGAAAATCAAAGATCAAAAAATCCCGAAATGAACACTTCGGTGTAAATCTTCAAATTGACTAATCAAATGATATCAAAATCTTGCAATTGATATATCAATAGAAAGCTAAAAACCAAAGGATTCCAAAGAGACTAACATTTCTGAAATTCTAATTTTAATTTTAAGAGTAATTGATCCCGCAAGTCAACGCCCAAATTCAGATTGAAAATGAACAGTGGTTGGTCAAACGTTAAATTGAGGGGCCAAATGATCATGGAATTTTATGAATTTTCTATCAATGGAAAGCTGATAAAACAAGAAATCCAAATGAAATCAAAATCAAGTGATTCAGACTTAAGATCAAAGAGTAATCCTTATTTCAAAATCAGAAAAAATTCAAACCAAAATTGGGCAAAAATGAAGAACAAAACGAATATTAAAGCAAAATTAAACTTTTAAATCTAATCTAAATACAACTTGTTACAAGATCAGTGATCGATTCTCACTACTAACCCAATTGACGTGAGAATTTGGCTGCAATTCACGTGGATTGAAGAGTATCGGCTTGGTTTCTTCCTCGCGTACGTTTGGCGTTCAAGGGGAGAATGCAATCGAATCAAGCAAGGATTCGCGATATCTCCTACCTCAATCCGATTAAAATTGAGTCTATAACGCAGGGGGATCGAGATAAACTCAAGATTATGCTCCAAAATTGCTTAATTTCTTTATGATTCAATTGAGAGCTGAGATGCAAAGGGAAGAATATCGATTTTTATAAGAAAAAGACAACGAAAATCGCGGACCGTCCGATTCGGTGAAGACTGATCGACGGGTGCGATCGAACGATGATCGTTGGCCACAATCCAACGATCCACCTATCGTGACGCCTTTTGCTCGTCCGATGAAAATCGGATGGATGTGATGCCTCCACGTAGCTCGCAAATAGTGGGCACGGTCCCACATTATGATGTCCACAATCTCAGCTTAATTTCCGTTGTCCGATTTTAAATCAGACCGTCACAATGCATCCACGCGTCTCTCCATGATGCGTCAAAATCTCATTGAATCACATCCATTCGATGAAGCCACGTGTTGCAAGGTGAGTCGTCAATCGCTTCACTTAAAGGCCTTTTAACGCACGTGTCTTGATGATGATCGCGTGGACTCGAGGTGACGCGATCGAGGCATCTCCGTCATTGTGATCAGATCCAACGCGCCACGTGATCCCACGTCACCTAAAAAGGTTAAGAATCCGTGAGAACATAGTCCCACACGGAAGAAAATGGAGAGCATGTCAAGTATCAAAGATGGGACGGCTAAACGCATTTGTGTTACCGCCCCAAACTACTAACCAAGGCCCACTAACCCATCGGCCCTCCACTTTCCAGCCCCTCACTCGCCATGTGGCGCCCCTCCTGAACGTCTGCGTGGACTCGCGTGGCCCCTACCACGCGCCCGCACCACCTTGCACCACCTGAGCGTCGCGTGGGCTCACGCAGCTTTGTCACGTGGCCTTGCGTGCTGCGTCACATCCGCATGGGTCCCGCGCTCCACGTCAGCTCTACGTGCCACGTCAGCCCCGCGGTCCTGCAGAAATAAACCCCCTTTTTTGCGATTTAAATTAAGAAATAAAATCAATAAAAAATCAGTAAAAATAAAAATAAAATTAGAAAAAGTCTAAAAACTTCAAAAAGCAATAACTTTGAAAATAAAACTCCTTTTAAACTCAAATTTTCTCCATTGGATCACAAATTTCTTCATCTTTAATATTATGCCATATAAAATATAATTTTAGAGAAGAAAATGGGATGGATAAAAAATAATACTAAGGCATTCATTAAGGCTTCTCTCTTTTAATCATCCACTTATTCTTTTCTTAAAATTAATCCTTGAAATGATCTACTAAAGTCAAAATAAGGTAATTAATTTCTATTTATTTAACCTTGTAAAAGATTAAACATTCATCGGATTGACCGGTCAGAGGAAATCTTCAAATTGACCGGTCAAATGAAATCCAAATCTTGTAGTTAAATGTCAATGGAAAGCTAAGAACTAGAGGAATCTAAAGAGACCAAAATCATCGGATTCCGATTTGTAAATTGAAAGTAATTGACCCCGAAAGTCAATGTTTGACTTCTGATGAAAGATGAACAATGCTCGATCAAACGTTAAATTGAAGGGTCAAATGAACTCAGAATTCGACGAATTTGCTATCCACCGAAAAGCTGATGAAAAGAGAAATCCAATGAAACAAAAATCAAGTGATTTGGAATTATAATCAGAGAGATATCCTATTTCTCAAAATAAAAAAAAATTAGACTAAAATTTGGGAGAAAATGAAGAACATTAAGAACTAATTTGCAAAATTAAACTTCTAAATGTAATAAATTACTCAAATTACATCTTGATAATCGATCCAATCTCACTACTAACCCGATTGCCGCAAGAATGGGGTTTCAATTCTCGTGGATTGAAGCGAATTTGGTCAATTTCTTCCTCGCAGAGGTTCAGAATTCAAGGGGAAAATTCAATGAAATCAAAGAGGAATTCACAACTAATCATGCTCCAATCACTTTTCAATTGAGTCTAAACGCAGGGGGATCACAAAGAACTTAAGATTTTGCTCCAAATTTGCTTAGTTGCTTCACGAATTAATCAAAAGTTGAAGAATAGAGGAGAGAATACATCGGTTTTAAAGAGGATTTTGGCCCAAAAATTCAGGCCGTTTGATGTGGTTGTGGGAGTGGTTTGATGGCCATGATCGCGCGGCAATCATGGCCCATCAACTGGTGGTGATTCTGGCCTTGATTTCGCCTCAAAGAAGCCACGATCACGCCGCGATCGGGTCATGATCGCGCCCCGATCATGGTTCTTGATTATCTTATCGTCCGCCGTCCGATGGAGATCATGTAAGTTGGGCGGTCCCGATCACACGATCAAGCTGCACCTTGATTGGGATCAACATCTCGAGCATCCACCGTCCGATGGCAATCCACCGCCCGATGAACCGTCCATCGTCCGATGGCGATCGCCGTATCAAATGAGTCCACGTGTCACCCTTATTGAGTTCCGAGATCGCGCTGCATCGCAATCATTTGATGAGGATCCGATGCTCCCTTTTCGTCCACGTCGCACGCTCCTCTTAGATCCGATGTCCTGCATAAGGTCCACGACTAAACTCCAGGCGTCCGATCTTCAATTGGCGCATCTTGATGCTCCCACGCGTCCACCCATGATACGCCAATCTTGTGATGAATCGCGTCCATCTGACGACGCCACGTGGTGCAAGGTGAGCCCTTGATCCTTTCACTTAAGTGTGTTTTAAACGCACGTGTTGTGATTGGCGATCGGGTGGACTTTGAGTCCATCGTATCGACGCTTTTCAGTTCATACCCATAAATCCAACGTCCGTAGCGTGGCCACATGTCCTGCAAAAGAGAGCTTCCGTGGGAACATAGTCCCACACGGAGAAAAAAGAAGGAAATCACGCTTATAAAAGTTGGGGTGCAGTAACGCATTTGCCTTACCGCCCCAAACTCCTAACCAGGGCCCACTAACCCATGGGCCCTCCAAATGCCAACCCCCCCCCCCTCTGCCACGTGGCGCCCCTCGCGGGAGTCTGCATGGACCCGCCTGGACCCACGTGGCCTTGTGCCACGTGTCCGCGCCTTGTGCGACACCTGCGCCTCACGTGGGCCCGCGTGGCCCTGCCACGTGGCCTTGCGTGCCACGTCGCATCCGCGCGGGTCCCGTTTGCCACCTCATCTCCTCGCTGCTGTGTTCTAAGGCTCGAAAAACTCTCCAAATCTTTGTCCAAAATAATGATTGCAGCGGAAGGTGTTGAATCAAAACATTGAACATTGTGAAAGCACCAAGAATGGATGATCTCATCATCCATTCTAGGTGATCCTATCATCTAGTATAGAATAAAATTCATACTTACTTGGATCATTTGAAAGAGTTCTTCAACCGTTCAAGCGTCCGGCCTCTAACGGTATCCACACAGTCTTCAGACGATCGGATCTCCTCTTGAACACTCGTCGCCACGAGAGGAAGAGAAGAGGGAGGAGAAGTTCAACTAGGCTTGCATGGGTACCTCTATTATGGTCGTTCTCCCCCTATTTACAGACTTTGGGAATGTGAAATTTTCATAAAAACCATTATTATTATGTCTATATCCACCGACGTCCATTGACCTTATGTCTGTGACCCTCTAGGTCCATATATCTCGTCAGTTAATGACTCTATCAACCCAATAACACTTATTGGTCCTTCTTATCGATTTACTATATTAACATATAGATTAATTGACTAAGGATCGATTTAACCCAATCGACAGGTTGAGTCGCCAGCCCGGTGGGTGCCAAGCTACACCACGTGCTCTAGGAGATATGGAGTATACTAGAACTCTTTCATGGAACCCTGCCGTCATTGGTTACCGTGTACGTATAATCCTTTCATCCACACGAGACTCATGAATGACTTAGGGTATGGTTAATTGTCAAACCCTAATACGTCACTCAATTTAGTACTGATGCGAGTAGGAAAATCATTGAGAACAAATTCTCTAATATTTCCGCTACCTTGGCCAAGGATTTAACCGCATCTCATTCCTTGAGTCGATCTCCTCATATACCGAGGGTGGATGATCTCATCTTGACCACTCAATCACCTTCGAGGACTTCATATCGTATCCAATCTATGATGTTTTGGAGATCCCGTGGCTAGGGGGTCGTAAGTCATAGTCAAAACACGATCATCCATCCACAAGATGTCTTTGGTGTCTCAGGTCAAAGGACCACGTACACAACCGTGACATGAATCAAACTGATTGACAATTTAGGTATATTACCATTCAGGGATTCATACGGATCAATTCAGTGAACTCTTTCTCCAAAGAACACCCACTATCTATCCTTAGTGTCTCCACACCGATTGGCTATAGGATCAGTCATACTCATCATATGAGTTGGATTAGACAGTGTTATTCTTTCCGGATAATTCGATGTCATTCTCGAATATCCCACAAATAGGAATGTTTAGAACATATGTTTAAAGACTAGTGATCGCTATATTATGATCTCATCATAATTCACTTAGTTATTGCACCTGCTCATGGACTTTATTGCAAACATCACACAAGAATGACAATGAATAAATTTCATTTCAACGAACATAAACAAGATTGATGAAAGTGTGATTGGCTTATAGGCCACATAATATCCATCACTCGCCACATCAGCTAAGGGGTATGTGGACCAATATACCCCTTTTTCGTGATTTTAATAAGGAAAAATCAATTTAAAATAAAATAAAAATCGGGAAAAGACATAAACTTCAAAAATTCATAACTTTAAATATGCAACTCCTTTTTAATCTAAATTTTCTCCATTGGATCACAATGTCATTTAAAATATTCTCCCTTTTAACATCATGTCATTTAAAATATATTTTCAAAGAAGAAATTAAGATGAATTAAAAATTACTTAACTCATTTCTTAATAAATCTTGTAATTCATAACTTCATCTTGAAATTATCCTTCAAAACATGCACTAAAGTCAAAATCATTCAAGAAAAGAGATTAAATTCTATTAATTTAAACTTTACAAGAGACTAATCATCTATCAAGCATGAAATTATCCCTAATTTATGCATAAATATCGACTTTAGTGAAATGACATACCAATGGAGAAAATTCCTAAAAAGTATGATAACATGCATCATATTCTCATAAAATAAGCATGAATATGAGTTAATTAGGATAAGAATTTTAGTTATAAATACATGTTATCATTAACCAAAGTGAGAAGAAATAGGGGCAAGCCCCCAAACATTGGAGTGAATTAATGCAAGTGGATGAGCGCTTTCGTGTGTAGACTATGAAAATGGTAATTTGTGAGATTTAGCTAAAATGCAAGCATCACACACGTATTGTAAAGTTTTCTGTGTGGTCGGAAGACCATATTTATTCAAAATATTTAATCAAGTGCCAAAATAAGGGTGGCCTAGGCGATCATGCCACTTAGTCAGAGAAGTTCTTTCTCTAATGACATCTAGTGGAGTAGGAGAGGTTGTCAATTTGTAGATCATTTCTTCACTGTCCACCTTGATTAGGGTTGGGTGGGTGATCAGATCCTTCATAGCACAAAACTTAGGGTGAAATTCCCAAAATATGTTGTCGTCTTTTGAAAATTTCTTAACAGAAAGTAATTTCTTTTTAATGTTAGGAATATGCAAAATGTTGTTTAATTTTAGGGAATGTGATTTCTTATGTATAGTTGTAGAGCCAGTGGACAATATTTGTAAACCTCTTCCATTACCTATATAAAGTTGGTAAGGACCTATGTATGGTGTGGATTGTTGAATGTTGTTGATGTCGCCTATGACATGGTGAGAGGCGTCGCTGCCAGGGTTCCAATTTGTGTTCAGTGAGTCTTGGTATTATGTATTTGCGGTGCATGCTTGTGGATATATATAGTTGTTGTTGTTATGAGATGATTTCCAGAGCCCTTGTTAATTTTGCTGCTGAGGTCGTGGTGGTGGTTGAAAGTGTCGATTAAATTTTTCTCGACAGTCAAAGCTTTTATGACTGCTTTTGTAGCAGAGTTGACATTTTGGGACATACCGATTGCCATTGTGTCGACCTCATCCCTTGTTTCTGCCTCTTGAGTTATTCCTTTTCCCAATTTTGGGATGATTGAGAGAGATTGGCTGAGGGCAGAAATTCTCTGGTCATTTTATCTTCGATCTACTTTGAGATGTGTAGATCATAAGAACTAAGACAGGTTATTATCGTTTCGTAAGAGAGATGATCAAGTTGTGGATTTATCCTAGCATAGAATGAGTTGTATTCCAATTCTAATCCATTTAGAATTGCATATGTGAGGTCGGATTCTTCAATGTTGTGTCCACATGCTTGCAATTCATCTCCGATTGTGCGCATGATTTGTATGTAGGATTCCAATGTCATATTTCCTTTTTATGTGTTGGGTAATCTTTCTTAAAGATTCATGATCCTGGATTTGGATCGGCTGGAATAGTTGTTATTCAAAGCTTCCCAGGCATCCTTTGCAATTTTCTTGCCTATTACCATCAAGATGACGGCCTCGGAGAGCGAGTTGTTTATGAGCGTAAGAACAACTTGATCATGTTTTCCCTAAATTTTGTAGTCAAGATTTGGTACCTGCCCTCCTTTTTCACTAGAGATGGTGGGAGGAGGTGCTTGTTCTTTAAGAACGTGAGTGAGGTCGTGTGTTTCGAGTAGAGGTAGAAGTAATGTCTGCCACAACAAAAAAAATTCTCTTGTAAGCTTTAGAGATATAGATAGGCATGTGTATCATGGGGCTCTGGCTGATGCTATCGTATTGGAGGTCTCCCCGATTGTCATCTTGTCTTTGTTTTCTGACTTGCTCATGGGGTTTCTTGAGTGTTGTTAAGCAGATGGCTCTAATGCCACGAAAGAATTTGAAGAGAAAGAAAGATAAAAGAAAAAGATAGGAATAAGAATAGAAAGGAAATTATTTATTGATATTTTAAGTTGAGATGTATAGATGTATTTATAGGGACTTGGCGGCCAATGGAGCCATTGGCTTTGATGTTTGATTTGGGGAAGTTTCATCGTTCGGCGAGCAGGTTTCGGGAGTAGTCGTTGTAACAGGAGTAGCCGTTACAATCGCGGGCAGTTTTTGGCAATACTGAGAAAGCTCACAAAGGTTAAATTATTGATTTTGTAATGAAATTATTCTCTGTACATTTCAGCAAATGCCTTCCTCATGTAGTTCATGGACGTGACTCAGAACTTGACCCCAAAAACAGTTAGTTCTCATCGGCAGCAAAATTTGAGATGTTATCCACAACTCTAAAGACCCTAGAGAAAGTAATCTAATTCCGATTAAAATCTCCTTCATCAATTCGACCCAATAAAGTCAAGGAATCAACTATGATTATATCTTTGAAAGAATCTGATTTTTATTTGTCTTAAATCTGATTTATGTCTTTTAAATTTTAATTTTTTATCTTAAGAAAAAGTCCTATTAGTATTAGTTTTAAATCAACTGACCTTTTCACTCTAATTTCTAATCTAATTTTGAACATATGTTTTAGATTGCCATCAATAGAATCTATGGGATATGAGGTATATTTTATTTTCAGATTTTTCTCTAAAAATATATGACAACAACTTACTAAAGCTATCTATTTTTCTTTTAGATTGAATGAAACAATGCATCAACATTTGTTTCTACAAATGCTACTACTACAAGATCTTCACAAAAGAGAAAAGCCTCGCCAGTCATACTACATTTCATGAGGATCACGGACGATGATTACCTTTGAAAAATTTTCCAGGTAGCCATCATATCAAAAGAGGTAAAACTGAAGAGGACATAACAACAACACAATCAAGTTATGTAAGCACCTAGGAAAGTTTCTAGTAGAGATTTATAAGAAACTAAGGCCATCAAATGGTCCTTATACATTAACAAACTATTTCTAGAAGACTTCTAAATTTTTGTACAGGAATTTAGAGCAAACAAATAAAGATTGCATAGGTTCAAATGTTAAGACAGATGCACCTTTTACGCTACTTGATCATCCTCAATTTAAAAAGTTTTTTCATTATTTAGTACAAGGTAAAGCAGGAATTCCTAGCCACAATTCCGGAAGGTGAGGGATTGAGAAACTATTTGAAGATGAAAGGAATAAGCTAAGATAATTTCTTCAATGGATTGAAAAGTTGTCCCTTACAATATACTCTTGGACGACTACAGATAACGTGACAATACTTGGGACCACAATACATTGGATTGGTGATATGATGAGACTTTATAAATAAGTGCTCGCTTTTAAGGAGTTGGATGCTGCACACCAAGGTGCAATTTTGGTCAAGGTGGTACATCGTGTGTTGGAAGAGTATGATGTCACTCAAAAGAAAAGTAACATCCTATATTTTTATTATCGATATTAAATCTATAAACATGATTTTTTGCTAGGTTTTTGCTGTCACAATAGATAATAACATTACAATGTTGGCAAACTTAGAAAAAAATGTTGTGTGAGAGAGGATCGACATTTACCAAGGAGGCTTGAGAGAGTTGTGTAATCCACCTTTGGCTTCATTATGTTTAGAAAATGAGGATGATGAAGAGTGTAAAGAAGATGAGGAGGAAGTTACCTCACAAAGACCATTTGGAGCAATTCTTCATCGGCTTTAGAAACTTATTATTGCGTCATTACAAGGAATTGTACGAGAAGCATAAAATGTCAAACACAAAATTATTAACCACAGATGTCTCCACTAGGTGGAATTCGACATATCCCATGATTATCACAACATGGGACAAGATGAAGGTGTTGAATGTGATGGAGACAACTTCTCTTAAATATGGTAAAATAATTTCTTTAATCATGTTAGAAGAGCGGGATCTTCTTAAGATTTTTATAAATGAACTTCTAACTTTTCAGGAGACCACCGAGTTATTTTCTAAGTCAAGGGCTATTACATTGCCTAACATTATGTATATTTTTGACTTTTGTTAAATCAGTTGAACACATCAATTTTCGCCTTAGGTAACCCTTCTCAAGGTGCGATGGGAAGACCAATGATCATAGAGCAGTCAGTGGCACTCAAAAAATCATATATTTTGATGAAAGAAAAGTTACTTAAATATGAGCCACAAGTAAAGAGAAAGTCAATCTTCCCTATTGCTACAATGCTAGATCCATCTTTTAAACTTGAATATATTCTAACTAATGAGAAAGAGTATATCACAAATAATGTGAATCATTTGCTTCAATTGATGCTTGCCCTGCCAATATTGAGCACTTGCTCACTGAGTGAGCCATTTCTCAACACTTTTACAACTTGTTCAAAAATGATGGTTGAATTGACGAAACGCAAAACGAAGAACATAAACATCGTATTAGAAAAACTAATATCTCACAAAATATTTGATTATTTTTATGACTCTCAAACCAAATGTTCTCGTCTTGATGCTCTACAATGATGGTGTAAGGTTGAATCTGAAAAATATCCATGACATGCAATCCTAGCAAAGGGGTTTCTCTCAATCTAGTTTCTCTCAATATGTCCCGTCATCAGGACAGGGGATTGTAACATACAAAAGGGGGAAATTATCTCCAAGAACTATATTGATTTTGACAACCATAAAATCTTGGGGTAGAAAGGATGAAGCTAATGGTGATGATGAAGAATTTGGTGAAGATGAAGACTAATTTTCATAATGTTATGATTTCTTCTTCTTTGTTTCAAAATCAGTGAGTTTCATCAATAAGGTTTTCGGCTATGAAATTTCCTTTTTTCAAGACATCTGCTAGATCATTTATTCATTTTCTCAAATTCCATAAATTGATCTTTTTTATATTGACAGCCATAAATTGATCTGTTATCATTATTTTTGTTTCCTCACCTTGAAATATCTTATAATTTTTCAAGAAATAATTTTGTCACTCATATTTTTACTACATTTCATATTTTTGATAGACCCACTAAAGGCCACATGTATCTCTCCACACAAAATATTCAACCATAATGGATACATGACAACATGAATGTGTAGATTATCTTACCAACAAAATT
>CM044113.1:6873534-7096497 GCA_024174645.1 Lemna minuta | reverse complement strand
AGGAGGTTGTAACTGAACCGTGACCAGACCGTCAATCCTAGTCAAGGAGACTAAACTGAACGGTGACCAGGACTGTCCAATCCTAGTCAAGGAGACCGAACCGAACCGTGACCGAGGTTGAGCGAAAGCGAGACCAAATTAAAGTCTAGACGGAGTAGTGTACCAAAGACCGGACTGTGACCGGAACCGTACAACCATAGTTGCAGGAGTTAGTGAAGCCGTGTAGATCATAGGTATGTTTATTGAATAAAAATTTGAATTGTAGGTCTCTATCAGGCTGATTAACGATAATAAATCATCAATCAACGTGATTTACGATCCTCTGCGGCATGAAAGAATTAAACATGAGGATATAGCCCGATACGCTATTCAAATTAAGGCTTGAAGAAGAAGTATTTGCACCCCTTACCTTTTTCTTCATCATAAATTTTCTCCGATATATTCAGTGAAGAATTGTTCTTCAAGGAACAGTTCCCCTGCAACAAAACACTTTGTTTCCATGGTAAGACGCTAAATTAATCAGATGAGAATAGAAAAAGTTATATGGCTTCTCTTGAGACATTTCAGAGCGGAAGAAGAAATCGAAGAAATCAGAAATCAGAAATCGAAACCTTCTCTGAGAGAGATTGAGTTCTTAGCGGATGGAACTTACTTATTGATTTATCACGGTTTATAGAGATTCTCCTGACATCTGATGATTGTATCGTGAACCAGCCACTTAAAGCCGATCCATCCGGTTGGTCGTCGTGAACTGGTTTTCCAGACCCCTTAGGGTTTTTATCCGTCGAACCTGATAGAAGCATTCGCAGTGATCTTACCTGCGCTGCTGCCCATATTCAAATCTCCGCAGCTCATAGCCGGATTTGTGCCGGGAGGCAAACCGATGGAGAAACGGTTGACTCTGCTGCAGACGCTGTTCACTGCGGGGGTCTTCTCGGCCGTATCGTGCTGGTATAACCCGTGAAAAATTTCCGATATCGGGTTCGAATCTGTTGTTTCGTATTTGTTCTGATCAATAATGTTGGTTCGAACCGTAGGTACGGGTTCATGTTCGGGAGAGAATCTGCTCGAAAAGGAACTGCCTGATCGAAGAATTGAGACGCGGTGAAAATCCTGTCGCTACGGAGAGCTCCGGATTCCGATCATTGATCCTTTTCTCGAGGTGGCAATGTGAGCACTTAGCCCTCTTTACGGTTTGCTATGCTAAAAATGCTTTTTCGTAACATGTTCCCGATTTCTGCTCCAATTCGGTTCGTGCGATTTCGTTTAAATCTGTGTGTTATTGCTATCATGCTCTTCTTTGGACATTTCAATTTATATGAGTCACAAGTCGTCCTTTGAGAAAAATTGAGATATATATTTACACACACACACACATATATTTATATCTTAACCTAAGTGATCCATGAATCATCTGAAAAATGTACCAAAGATAATTTTTCTAGGAAGATAAAACCATGCATTGATACCAATTTGAACAATTAGAAAACTCTACTCTCCCGAGATATACGAGCATCTTGAATGCCAGTATATCACGAGGACTGGGAGAAGGTGACCTTTTGAAACTCTTTTTTAATTCTAGAAATTTGATGAACTTACGAAGCTTAATCAATCGGAATTTCTCCTTAGTGGTAGTTTTCATGGGAATTCTAGAAATGCCAGTATAGTTTTCTGCTAGTGGTAGGCCTCTAAACAACCAGGACTCCTTAGATGTAAAGTGTCAACAAATGTCACTGCTAGTCTTTAGTGTTTCTGCTCATACTTTATATATTTATCATTATAGGGGAGAAGAAATTAGGTTATTGCAGAAACCCTAAAGATCAGTACTGTTAAGTGTCCGAGTCTTCCAGAATTAGGTTTGTTGCGAGGCAGAGTCTCTATAACACAATGTATGGCATAAACTATTCATTTTTTCGCTGTAGACATGGAAAGAGGTCAAAGAGAAAAGCTGCCCATCTTCATTGATTCCCCATTTGTTTTTACAATCTTCATTCCCATGTGATTCTCCATCCTTGGATGTCTTAAAGTGATCAGTATCCATAATCTTTATCTTGTTTCAAACTCATCTCCACCAAATCTTTATCATCCTATCTGCATCTTTCATTGTCCATCTATTTCTTTGTATTCACTTTATTTCCCAATTTTAATACGTCTAAATATTCTCTAATAAGTTTAAAGTGGATTTCTCTCTTTAATTAATTTGCTCGGTCTCTAATTAGTTTAAAATTTCTAAATTTCATCTCTCGAATGGATAATCTCTCAACAATTTTTTTTACTTTCGAGTTCATTCCTCAGCCTAACGATATCTTTCTCTATCCTTCTCTCTTTATTGCATTGTGAGATCTCTTTCAATATTCAAAATGATATTATTCTGAATTTCATTTCTCAATTTCATTATCTCCCCATATTTTTAAGAAATTTTTAATCTTATTGCATCTATCTCAACCCCTACTCTCGTAATGAAATTGATTCGATCACTTTCCAAGTTGATAAGGATACCATTCTGACTTTGATTTTATTTCATTCTAAATTATGTGTTTGAATCATCAGCATTTTTTTTTTTTTTTTTGCTACTGAAATTCTTTAAGCTTTGAAATTTCATGTGTTTGATTTATATATATGTAAAGTATATCTTTAATATTATCAAAATTTTATTCCTATTTCAGATCATGGAATCCTCCCCAAAATGTAGTGATGGAAGCGAGCCAGAAGCATGTCCTTCATCAGCATCAAATTCTAGAGTAACAAAGACAGCAAGATTTTTCACCGAAAAGGGTAAAGGCATGTTTGAGTGCCTGCTATGCGAGGAAGGGACACTTGTAAAAGTCGATAAAGATGGTGGCACAAACAGTCGGTGGAGACATTTGCACAAATTTCACCCTCGGGAGCATGCAACCATAGGCCCTAGTGCCTGCAGTGCCTCCAAACCACCTAAGCAGCGAACAGTAGACATGATGCTCACCAGCTGTGAGGTAAGCGATAGATTGCGATATGTCGGCATCACCGATGAGCAATCTAAAGATGAGCTTGTTCGATTCATAGTTCGGACAGATTGTCCGTTCACCTTGGTGGATGGTGATGCGCTGAAGAGACTACTCTCATACTACGTGCAACACGATGTTACCCTGCCATCCTCACAAGCTGTTCAAGAGGTTGCCATCAAGCTATTCGAAGATGGGAAGGAAAAACTCCGTCGAGTGCTTCAGCCAGTACAGAGACTTGCATTAACAGTTGACGCATGGACATCTCCATGTCATGTCCATCTAATGGGCATCACTGTCCATTGGGTCGATGAGCAATGGACCTTGTGTGAACGGGTCTTGAACCTTGAAGAAATCAATGGCCCACACTCAGGAGAGCACATGGGTGAGTTGTTATATGGGGTGTTGAAAGACTTTGACATAATGAACAAGGTGAATCATTTCATTTCACCTATTACACTACCAATTTTTAAAGATAACTGACATGGTCGGTTATTTTCTGAAATACATTATTATTGATTTTCAGGTGATTGCCATCACCACTGACAACGCTGGGAACAACACAGTGATGATCAGACATGTGAAGCTTTGCCTCCTCCGTGAGGGCGTCACAAACTTCAACACAGAGCACCACGTGCCCTGTGTAAGGCATATCTTAAACCTAGCAGTCCAAGATGGCCTTAAGCATCTTGGAATTGAGGAAGCGCCAGATGAAAATGAAATTTACCTTGAATTGACAGGGGATATTGATGCATTACTTCCAAGGTCTCCAATGTTGATGCCACCATCATCTGGGAATCCTATTGGCACGTTAATCCGCCGAATCCGGAGTATGATTGTTGCGATAAATATGTCGCCTAAGAGGATTAACATGTATAAATGCTTGTGTGAAGCATTCAAGCTCGTGGACTGCAACAAATTGTCCCTGGATTGCTCAACAAGGTGGAACTCAACACTTAACATGATCAACCAAGCCCTGTTAAAGAGAATCGTGCTGGAGAAGATGGCCGTTGATTGTTTCAACTTGTCCAAGGATGACTTCACCATTACAGATGGAGAGTGGAGCCTGCTTGAAGACTTGTCGTGTATGCTAGAACCCTTTGCCGAAGCAACAGAAATCCTTGGCAAGTCAAAGAGGGTAACGATATCAAATGTGATGAATATTGTGACAGGTATATCTCTTTGTACAACTTTGTGGGTATTAGTCTTTAAAGTGATGATGCTGTTGACAGGTCTTTTTACACTTCTTGAGAACGACATCATGTCGGTCACTGAGAAAGCAAGTAGACCGGGCTTATCTACGACTTCAGAGCAGTTGAGATCCCTAACCTGCGCATACAATGCAATGATATGGCAGCTGACAAAGTATGCTCGTATTTTGAAGCGGAACCCAGTGTACATCATGGCCACGGCATTGGACCCTTCAAAGAAGCTTGTTGCCATTGAATCCATGGAGCATCGGTTGGTTCGTGAGAAGCTAGTCACACTGCTCAGTGCACAAGGGGAGGACATAAGGTCAAACCAGCACAGCAACAAGAAGAGCATGCCTAAAGCACACGAGGCACACTGCAACCTCTCACTCCTCTGGCATGCGATTCGGCCGCCTCGAAGATTTCGTTTCAAAAATTAGAGTATGGCATGGATGGGACAGTGACAGCGTTGCCATTGATGGACGAAGTCAATGAGTATCTTAGATCACAAATTGAGCGTGCTGTGGAGCCTCTGACTTGGTGGAAGGAAATCGGTCGCTTCCGGTATCCTAAGCTCGCTGTGCTTGCAAAGGACTTCCTCAGCATCAATGTGACGGGCGCAGCAGCTAAGCATCTCTTCTCAACCAAGAGATGCATCGCCACTCACAGAGGGCGAGTCTGACGCCAGAAACCATGTCCATGCTGATGACAATGAAGTGTTGGGCTTGGGAGGGTGATGTCGTAGCAGGGCGGGCTGAAGTGTACTGGGACTAGTGTATGAATATTCTTACACGTTTTCGAGCAAAGTCAAAATTTTAATATTTCATTTTCACTGTAGAGCATATTTCTTGCAGACTAGCTTTCAACTTAAGACAGACACATCTCAACCGTTGTTTGATTTTGTCCTGATTATCAAAGAATTTCAAGATCAAGAAAGTTCAGAATATACCCAAGAAATATTTTCAATGATTCAATAGAAACAGTCTTTCAGGAACTGCAGGAGGAAATCTTATATATGGATCTAGTCCCCCATTGGTTGAGTTTTGACGGAAAAGGAAGAGAAAGAAGAAAATAAAGGTAATAAATCCAATAATAAAAGAGCGTGGAAATAACCGTTTTCTCAATAATTGTTCTATTATTGAATAATTTTTGAGTGAGGAAGGAAGAGTGGCAGTGTTCTTGAGGAGGGTGAGAGAGGAGGTAGGCTAGGCGCGTGTGGGCCAGCCTTGTGATTTTAAATAAAGAGAGAGAGCAGGGAAAATTGATTCCAAAGTAGCCGTTAGTTTAGAGAGAGCGAGAGAGAGTGATTGATAACGGTCGAAAGAAGAGATAAATGCAATCCGTTAATTACGATTAATTTATTTTTTTAAAACGCACCGAATCTTGGCGCGTCGCGTATCCTCAAACTGCCGTACGAACGGTTTCCAACGTATCGATGTAATAATTGCCACGTGGAAAATGCCCAAGCTAAGCCTTATGTTTGCATTTCTGCGTGCAAATCGTTACTCGCCGCTTTTCACAGACCTGATCACGCACACAGAGAAAGCCACCTACTCGACTCATCTTTGAGACTTTGACGGTGACCACACCCTGGAATTGCCGAGTGTCCCGTGTACCAGTGCGCGCCGTTCGTCAGATTCTGATCCAACGGTCATGACGGACATTTTCTAAACCGGAACGGATCGTCTTGTATAAAACCCCGGCGAGAGCGGAAGAACGAACAGAACCTCTGTCAGAGACTCTGAGTTGCTGAAACACGAGAGATGTCTCCCGCCAGTGGAATTTCTAGGTTATGGCTGTGCCCGAGAATTTACTTAATTTTGTTGTTGATCTGCTGGATTCCGGCATTTACTCTTGCAGACGAATCGAAAGTTGATGAGGAGACATCTTTCGTCCTCACTCTTGATTCCTCCAATTTCTCTGAAACAGTCGAGAAGCACGCTTTCGTTGTTGTTGAGTTCTACGCTCCCTGGTGAGCTGACCTGTTTGGATTCGGTTTATTTCTTTAGGTACCATAGATCTAGAAGGATCTGCTTTTGTTTTTCTTCTCTGAGTTAGATATTTGTGTTTCGTAACGGCTTTTCATCTATTCATGGGGTGCCGGTTTATCTTCTCTACCAAACTCATCTTTCTCGATTTCTCTAATTTTTTGTTCCTCGTACAGGTGTGGGCATTGCAAGAAACTTGCTCCCGAGGTAAAAATTATTGCGATGCAGATGTCTTGTATTATGATCAGCGCATGTGCCATTTATGATTGATATTGTGAATTACTTCAGCTTTTATTTATTTTTTATTTTTTATTTTTTCTTGCAGTATGAGAAGGCTGCAGCTATTCTTAATAAGCATGATCCACCCGTCGTTCTTGCAAAAGTTGATGCCAGTGAAGAATCTAACAAGGCACTTGCGTCCAAGTACGAGGTTAAAGGATATCCTAGTCTTCTTATATTCAGAAATGAAGGAAAGAATCTCCAAGACTACAAAGGGCCTCGTGATGCTGAGGGTATTGTCTCGTATTTGAAGAAACAAGCTGGTCCTCCATCTGCTGAAGTTAAATCTCTTGATGATTTGGAGAATCTCTTCAACAATAAGAAAGTCTACATCGTAAGTTACCCATTTTTCTCATTTGATTTTAAATTATCATGAAATATAATATGATTCTTCATGTAGGTGGGAGTCTCTCTTCATTCTCTGGAGAAGAGTTTGAAACTTTCATCAATGTTGCCAGCAAGTTGAGATCAGATTATGACTTTGGTCATACTTTAGACGCAAAGATTCTTCCTCATGGAGACACTTCCGTCGAAAAACCCAGCATTAGGTTGTTCAAGCCATTTGATGAGCATTTCATCGATTTCCAGGTGTTTTTTCAGATTTTTTCTATCAAGCTTATCTCTTTCATAACTGTTGTATTGAGAAACTTCACTGCTGTGTCTTCTACAGGATTTTCATGCTGATGCAATGGAGAAGTTCATTGAGGAATCAAGTCTGCCCCTGGTGACTTTGTTCAACAAAGATCCTGACAACCATCCTTATGTCATAAAATTCTTCAACAATGATAATTCCAAGGTAATATCTCCTGAGGACTCACCTAATAATGTGCAAGTTAGGGGTTGCAACTGTTACCTGTTGGCATCGTTATAAGATATCTGTGCATATAACACTGTATTTGCTGATGTCCTTCCATCTTGCAACCCAATGACATGACAGAAAAAATTTTTAAAAAGAGGAGAGCTTTTACAGCCCAATGACATGATTTTTAAAAAGAGAGTCTCACCCTCAGAGACTCTCTTTTGAGGTTTCTCTCCCCAGCGGAATTCTCTCTTTCTCATCTCTCTCTCTCACTGACTGTTAGAATATGAAGGATGTTACGATCTTATCCTATATTCTCTGTAATTGTATTTATGTACTTTTTTTTTAAAGTACAAATGGGCCGATCACCCGACTAAGCGTTGTTCAACCCACTTTAGAATCAATTAGAGCCTAACTTATAACCAAAGCCCCTTTCCCCCCTCCTTCCCCATATTAGATGTGATAAAGCCAGGAAGCCCCTAGTCCCTCTACCTCATGAACCACACTGTCTATAGATGCCAATCTCCCCTTGAACATCACCTCATTTTGGTGTAGCCATATGGCCCATATTACCGCGAGTATTTGCCCTCCATCTTCCTCCATTTGGTGACTGCCTTGTTGTATTGAGTCCCAAAAATTCGTTTCATAGATAGCTTCAACTGTTATTATATCTTGAGAGGCCCATATAGTGTAGGCAAAGGGACATAGAAAGAAGAGATGTTTGTAATCGTCTTTTCCTTCCCGACACAAAACACATTCTGCTGATGCGTTTAGATACATTTTTTTCCATAATACTCTAATTAACAACCTTAGGAGAAGCCATTCAAAAGCCTTAGGAATATTTTTTCCATAATACTTTAGTTAGCATTTTTTTTCCTTAGGAGAAGCCATTAAAAAATCTTCACCTTTAGTGGGGTCTTTTTGCTTTCATATGGTTTTGCATGCTCTAATAGTTGCCTCATCCCATGTCCCTTGTCTTCCTCAAATCCTCTAGTAGGCCTTGTGGACTGAGAAAGGAGCATTTTGGCACTCCTCAAAATGCGTGAGAGCATTTTGGCACTCTCACGCCGCTCACCAGTCTCTATTGTACTAAGGATTGCTGCATGTCTAGAAAATCCCTAACCCTTTGATCTAACATTGCACCGTCAAAGATTGGGCTCCACATATTCTCCCAACAGTCCCCGAACATGGCATCAAAGTTCTCTGCAAGCGCAAAGAGTCACGGAAAGGCCTCTCTCAAAACTTCCCATGTTGACCATGCATCCAACCAATATGTAATAGTTGAGCCTTCCCCTAACTTTGGTCAGAAGAACTCGCATACCCATGGGAAGATTTGTTTCTGGCTTTGCCAAAATAGAGATGCGCCTCTAGTCAGTGCAAATCGGCTTACCCTATCTGGCCCCCTATCATAATTGTCTTTCAATATTAATTTGGCTAGATTTTCTAGAGGGCCCATAATCATAGCTACCCACTTCGTCAATAGAGCTGTATTCATGCCCAATAACTTTGTACGTGTAGGATCCCCAATCTCCCTCTCTTGATAGGTCGACAAATTGTGTCCCATGAAACTATCACTAGGCAACGGCTCTATCCTGATCCAGTGCCTTTCTATAAGAATCGTCTCATTAAGCCTTTTAGTCACTTCCCCATTCCTGCCACCTTGAATACAGAGAATTAAAAAATAGGTATTGTTGAAAGGATGGACCTTACCAGCACCAAATGCCCCCCCGCTTCGACGTCACTTTAGTTTACCAACCCTCCAAGCGTCTTTCCACCTTCTCGACAACCGGCTGCCAATCTATATTGGGCATTCTTTTCCACCTTAATGGTAGGCCCAAGTATCTCATGGGTAGGCTCCTTCTCGGTGTGCCCAAAGCCTCTGACATTATAACTCCTCTTCTTGTGTCATTCCAAACCCTATAGATGTTGACTTGGTGCTATTAATTTGTAGACTTGAAAAACTTGCGAATAGATCTAACAAAGTAGACAGGTTATTTGCTTCCTCTACTGAGCCTTATATAAAAAACATGGTGTTGTCGGCATATTGTAATCTCACAAGGTTATTAAAAACAATCTCTCTCCTCTCCAATTACGGGATTAAACCTAGGGAGTTCAAAGTCGCCAATCTTAAAAATTTATAACATCCTTCTATCAAACCATTATCCCTTACACTTCTCTTTACAAAATTTTGATTCTCCTATTTTGTCCCACATCAACTTGGTAACAAAGGAATGTCATTTGGGTAGCTTGGAGTTTGGTATCATTTTAATAGGTTTGCGAACACACTTGCATAATGCATCTGTCAAGTGTGTCCACCGTTAGAACGAATAATAGTGGAGCAAGTGGGCACCCCAGCCTCATGCCCCTTTGTGGGTGAATCCACCCACCCTCCCAGCGCCCATTCACCAATGTGAAAAATGCATGAGTGGTAATGCATCTCTTTACCTACTTTATGCACTCCTTTGGGAGCCCTCTCTTTTTCACAGACGTCCACAAAAAGTTCCAGTCTCGGAATCATATGTCTTTTGCAAAAATCAATGTTCCACATGAAACCTCGTGTTCTTTTTCTTTGCCAAGATGCAATAATTTCACCTGCCACCATTGCGGTATCTATTAGCAGCCTCCCCGGAATGAATGCTGATTGAAGAGACCCCACTAGCTCGCCTATTACTCCCCATAGTCAGTTTGCCAACACCTTTGCAATTAAGAGGTAAATTGAATTGGAAAGTGCGATGGGTCAAAAGTCTTCAACTCTATCTGCACCTTGGCGCTTTGGTAATAGGAAAATGTGTGATTTATTACTTTTCGCTATCTATCCTGTTCCATGTTGAAACTCTTCCAGTGTGGCCATCATTTTGGATTCAACTAGCCCCCAAAATTCAGAGTAAAAAATTACAGGGAGGCTGTATAGGCTTGATGCACCTTCCGCATTTAGTCCCGTGATTGCCGCCTGTACTTCCTCTTCCAAGAATGGTCTCACTAGTTCTACTTGTTGATCTTGGTTTCTTTTCCCTCTGACCCTCCATTTCCATCGCTTTTGTTTTCCCCTTTTAGTGAATGCCCAGAAATAGCTTGCAATGGCTCGACCTATCGCTTGTGGCCCTATGCATTCTTGATCCCCTACTTTCAGTCTTAGTATTTGGTTTGCCCTCCTGCGACCATTTGCCGCTAAGTGGAAAAATCTTGTGTTGGCGTCTCCTTCTTGCAACCACAATTGTCTTGATTGTTGTCTACAGTCCATCTCTTGCTTGTGATCTTCTTCTGCTACCAGCCGTCTACACCTCCGTTCGCATGACTCCTCCTCTTCTAGCATCCTTTTGTCCTCCATATTGTCCAATTGCTTAATTTGTGTTAAGGCCTCACTCCTCTTATTTCTCTTGTCCCGTATGTGTTTTCAAAACTCTATTAGATGCTTTCGTAGCCCCTCAATTCTAGTGGCTATCATCTCTGTTTGAGAAGTGTGCCCATTGTGTGCCCTTCATGCCATCTGGACCTCCTTAAACCCAACTTCCCGAAGCCATGATCTGTCCAGCTTGAAATAAGTGGACCTTCCAAAGCCCTCATTATCTGTCCAAACCAGTGGAGTATGATCCGACAGAGGCCATGGAAGGGATCTCACGTCGGTTAGGGGAAATGCTCTGCCAATTCTACTAAACCTAAGAACTTGTCCAACCTAGACCTCATGTTTCGACTTGTCATGCTCCTCCATGTATACATGCAGTCCATGGGCCCCATTTCGATTAATGCGGCCCCTGTTATGAAAGCCCAAAACTTCTCTGAATCTGGGCCTTGCCCTCCCATGTCATTTGGTCTGTCTCTTGCCTTTAGGGTCACGTTGAAATCACCCCCTATTAGTATTGGCAATCCTTGGAATTGGATACTACTCCCGCTAGCTCCCTCCATAGGTCTCTCCTCCTTATGACATTCACAAGGCGATAGGCTGAGACTACCACCATCTCAAACGCATCAGTTTGTCGTTTCTGCTTGACTCCTAGTGAGAATTGACCCGTCCATGCATCCACTCTCGAGAACATTGCCTCGTTCTATGCTACTACCACGCCCCCGGAATGACCACTTGCATTAGCCACTAAGAACCCGTCTAGGATGCCTCTTCCGATCCCATTCTGATCACATACCTCGCACTGTTCCCTCATTGTTTCTTGCAAACAGACCACCATGGCTCCCCATTTCCATAGATACGTGCCCAGGATCCTGCGCCTCTTCTCGTCCTTCTGGCCATGCACGTTCCATGTGATGCACCTCATGACTGAATTGTTGCACCCCTCCCTTGCTTTGTACCTGTTGCAGGCCCACTGCTGCAGCGCTTGCCTTTGCCTGGCAGTTCATTAGAGAGGGTCCTCCACTCTCTCAATTCCCTCGTTCACTTCCCAGATACTTTGCACCCCTTCTGCATTGACATGCACCCCTCCCTTTACTTTAGTCTCTTCTGCTCTCTTCTGACCCATGTCTGTCATGGGGGTGTGTCTTGTCCGACTCCCCACTGCCAACTTCACACATCCACTTTTCCCTGCCTTCAGCCATGCTATAATGTCCCTATCAGGTTTGATTATCTCTTTCTTGCTTTTGTACACTAGGCCCTCATGCTGGATGTCACCCCTTTTGATGTATTTTGGTAGTTGGTTTGCTGCTTTCCTCGTCCCCATTGTTCTCTAGTGAGTTCTGTTCATTCCTATGTGTCATATCCTGGGTGTCGAATGACGCTTGCCCCTCTAGCTTCTCCAACACTTGTAGTTTTCGGTGGCGTTGTCCTTTGTGTAGGCTGTCTGCCTCTCTCATCTTCTGCTATCGCCGCCTCACTTAGTACAATATCTTTCACTTGGCTGTCCTCTGCTGCCACTAACTTTGAAATAGTTGCCGGCAGCGGTGGTGGTAGCCGTCTTGACCGTTGAATACCAAATGTGCCTTGCAGTCCTCAAAGTTTGATCATGGCTGGTGGGATGCTCCCATGGGACCCTCTGCTTCCACCAATACAATGTTAGGGTTCCCCTCTACCAGACCATCTGAGATGGATCGTGCCGAAGGGTTTAATTATCTCCTCCAAAACTTGGCGGGTTCTGTATCTTAGTGGGACACCCCCCACCTCAACTACAAATGTGCCACGATTCTGCAGTGACGTTCCATCTGTCTGTAAGACACGTCTCCACTTCTTGTGTTGAACTCTTGTCCATCTGGAGAAAAAACATTCTGGTCTCCAGATACCATAGTTCCGCCATGTTCATTGTTGGGATTTTCTGTCATAGCCCTCTTCGCACCTCCTCCAGCGTCAGCCGCTGGTGATCGTCTCTCCTTATAGGCTCACCAATTAGGCATCCCATAAATACCCTGCGTTGGTCAGTCTTGTCTGTCAACTCTACCTTAGGTATTGCTTGTGCTGAGGCGACTGCCTGATTTTTCTTCTTTGCGTTGGGATTCTTCTTTCCTCTGTCCCTCCTGTGTCCTCTTGGATATTCCCATTGGTGGTGCCCTTACTCCCCACAGCTATGGCATACCAACCTGCATTGGCACTCACGCGCCGAGTGTCCCGGCTTCAGACACCTGTAGCATTTCTCTCTCTTTCTCCCCCATGCTTCTAAGACTGGTCTGCGGGTGGCTCTCTGCCACTACGTCAGTTCCCTCACCCATTCTTCCTCTTCATCCTCTTCTCTTGTGTGTTCATTCTAATCGCTTTGTGACCCGCCTCCAAAGGCCTCGTACAGGCCACCCTCCCGTGCTTTATGCAGACCTACCCTTCTGATCCCCAGGTGGGCACCGTGCCTGCTTGTGATTTTGGGTTCCTTCGGCTGATCTTGCCATTCACTTCTCTTGCATTCCTCGTGGGGCACACTTCTTCTCTTCTCAATATCTGCCATCTGGACTCCCATCCGCCGTCGTCTTGGATCGTTTTCATATGCCATTGCCTCCCTCTGTATTCTCTGCCCTCCAGGGTGTCCAGAGTGCCCCCTTAAGACGCCTCTTCTTCTAGCCACCCTGCCTGATCTCTGCTGATCAAAATTTCGCCCATTATCGTCTTCCTATTTGCTTACTCTACTGCTATTGATCCCCCTGTTGTTCATTCTTGATGCTGTCTGCCATCTTTGCCCACTCCCTGATGTTTTCCGCTTGCTGTCCACTTCACGTTCTCCCCTTCACGCAGCGAAGTTTCCGTACGCGTGCAATAATCCCCTAGGTTGGCGCTCATCATCTGCAAACAGGGTTTTGTACGCGCACAATATGTTTTTGTGGTGGACATGCATCTCCGCTCTCCTTCACGAAGTTCGTATTTTCATTTTCTCTCCATCCTGGGTGACTATTCGCGTTTGTGCGCGGACGTATCTCCTGTCTGCAAGCCTTTCTTTGATCGCATTCCTTCGTATCTAGATCACGATCCAGCCCTATCGCGGTTTGAGTTCCGCCATTACGTGGGTCCTGCAACTGCGGGTGTGGGACCTGCAATCGCCTGTGTGACCCACTCCCCATCCCCTTCCTGTGTTTATGTACTTTTTTTTATGTTCATGCCCTATCGCTAGTGACTGTTGGGAAAGTTACTGTTATAGTGTAATGGTCACTTAAACTTGTATAAATAGCTCTGAAGAGAATGATAAACATAACTTTCTTCCATACCTCTTTGTGTGATATTCTTCTGTCCAAAAGACACACCGATCTCTCTCTCTCCCTCTTGCACAGTAGCTGTGGAATTATTGACAAAGATCTGTCTTTCTCTTGCCTCCCAAAAACTCTGTTTTCAAAACACTCTCAGATCTCTCTCCCTCCCCCTTCTTCCAAACACTCTGTTTTCCATTTCTCTCTTTCTGTGCCAGATCTCTCTCTCTTTCAGTATCGCTTTCCAACTTATCCATCTCTCACTCTCTCACCATTATCATGAAATGAAATAACAGCGTAATGTGGACAAATAGTGTCCTAATGGGTCTGATTTCTTGAAATAACACGATTTTAGCTATTTATCTCATTAAATTTTTTCTTGATTTCTTGATTTTTCTAGGCTATGCTCTTCATGAATTTCAGCAGTGATAATTTTGAGGTATTCAAATCTGTGTACCATGACATCGCCAAAGATTACAAGGGGAAAAGCATCAGCTTTTTAATGGGAGATCTTGATGCCAGTCAACAGGCTTTTCAGGTCTGTCCCTGTGTTTTCTTCTAATTATTTTTGGACCCTAGCTTGTTACGTTGACTTTTCCATGCAGTACTTTGGTCTCAGGGAGGACCAGGTGCCCCTCATCATTATACAGGATAAACAGGGAAAGAAGTATCTCAAACAGAATCTGGATTCTCTTCAGATTGCTCCTTGGATAAAAGAATTCATGGTAACAGTAGTTTGAAATAATTAATTTACTTTGATCTGCACCCACTTATATTAAGATTCCTTTTAAATTTGGAACTTTTTCAGGAGGGTAATGCAAAAGCAGTACCAAAAAGTCAGAGCCCATCCCGGAAGTCAATGATGAACCAGTTAAGGTGGTTGTGGCTGAAAGCCTCCAAGAGGTTGTCTTCAAGTCGGGAAAGAATGGTCTGTATTGAACAACTGATTTATTCATATTTTTGATAAAACTAATGAACTAATCTAAATGTTTGATGAATTTTGAATGTAGTATTGCTTGAGTTTTATGCTCCGTGGTGTGGACATTGCCAGAAGCTCGTACCCATCTTGGATGAAGTAGCCGTGGCTCTTCAGAATGATCCTGATGTGATAATAGCTAAAATGGTAACCATCTCTGATTTTTATTTAATGTTCAATAATTAAAAGCAGTTTATGAATAAAATTCGGATGATTAAGGTTCCTTTCTGGTGGCTACATTGTAGGAAGGGAACTTGTTCTCCTGGCATTAAGCCTACATTCTCTCTTTGGAAGTTGATATGACAATTATCTCGTTTAATGCCCTCATATCAGATTCCTTCACTTTCTCTGAGATGATTGGATACTTTTGTACTAGATTATGTGACACGATACTTGTCTAGTCATGTTATGTTGTATCACATAATACCATCTTTCTGTCTCTCTGTCTCTCTCTGGTTCTCTTTGTTTGTCTTGATGTCTCTCTGTCTCTGCCTGTTTTTGTCTTTTCTTCCATTCTACCTATCTCTCTCTCTTCTAGTACATCTGTCTACCTATATGTCCCTCTCCATCACTTTCTCTTTATTTATCTCTTTAAATCTCTTTTCTTACCTATTTCTCTTAGTACGTGCTTATCTGTGTGCCCGTCTTTCTCTTTCTGTCTGCTGGTTATCTGTCTCTCAATCTCTCTTCTCTCACTTCACTCAAACCAATCCCCCACGGGGATTGGTTTGGCCATTTACCTGCCGTTCTCTCTCATCCAGGTTGACGACCTCTTTTTCTATTAATTGGTATATTACTTTGTCTCATGTCTGTGCTAATCCATTGGAATTGAATTTTCCCCTACCACATAAACTGCTTCCATCATCCCTGCCCATATACAGGATGCAACGGCAAACGATGTCCCAAGCGAGTTTGAAGTCCGAGGGTACCCAACACTCTACTTCAAGTCCTCCACAGGAGATCTTCTCAAGTACGAAGGCGACCGCACAAAGACTGACATCTTATCTTTCATTCACAAGAACAAAGCTGTGCCCCTCACTAAGAAGATGAAGCCACGGCAAAAGATGAACTCTAAAGCATGGTAATCATCTTTTCTGGGCATTATCTTTTTTGGGCATTATCTTTGCCAATCATTGCCCTCTTATTTGGGAAACATAGGAATTCTGAAAAAGACAATATGAAGTCTGTAGTTACCATATCGGCGAGTATTTAATCCATTTACTAATTTTTCAATGCAGAGAGGGAAGAACATGCTTGCCCGCAGATATCTAACTCTTAGCACAAGTTATTAGAGGGGTTAGTTTCTCGTTCCTTAGAGGTTTTTGAATTTTGAGCTATTTTTCTCAAGAACTTGATAACTAAATTATATACCAGCGTTTTTGCTGCTCTGTGATAATCTTCTGAGCCATTTCTTTTCTCAGCTGAATAATTTTCCGTGCAAACAATTATACCACCACAGAAATATAAAACCCTGAAATATCTTCACTTAATGGCGTATCCTCCGGTCGCGGGGGAAAATTCACCGGTCTCTCTCCTTCGCAACAGTACGAAGTTCAGGGTAGCATTCACCGGTCTCTTCTCTCGTTGAAGTATCCTTCAGTCGCGGGGAAAATTCGCTGGTCTCTTTCTCGAACTTCGCAACTCGCAAGCAGACATTCGAGTCTGTAGTTTTCCTTGGATAGAATTATTCGACTATGAGTATGTCCTTATTAGTTTAAAACACAGAAATATCTCGCTCCCCCTCTCGTTCATTATTCTGTATGAGACAGTGAGCAAGGCTCATGATGCAAGGTCCTGGGTTAATGAACTTTATCTGGAAATGGTTGACCATCAGTTAAATTAATAATACCGGAAAAGTTAAAATTCCTTGGTCTCTTCAGGTCTGAATGCCGATGATGAAAAGACGAAAGCAGAGAGAGATGAGAGAGAGGAGCGAGAGAGAGTTGAACACTGAAGTAACACCCTTGAAAATACAAACGGAAACTGAGCCTTGAAAATACGAAGGTGAGAACTCAGAATAATCATGAAATGAGAAATTGGTACATCAACACTTACACTCAGCGCATGAATAGACCTAAAATTTCTATTATAATCAATAAAATTTAATACAATGGGATCAAATGAAAGCATACCGATAGAGCTACGGGAAAATGAAAAAAAAAAAAACCTAAAAAGTGCAGGGTTAGGAATCTAAAGAAGAAACACATTCATATCTTCATTCATCGGCGCTCCTATCTAGCATTGGAGTCGTCTTATCTTCACTTCTGTGATGGTATAATTTTGCTATGGCCCTTCTCTCACAGTCCTGGATTGAAAAAATTCACCCATAAAAATTGATGAAATATGCACATTCTCCAATAAGTAAAAGATGGGAAATTTAAGTTCACCTTGAACATGTTAAGGTAAAAGGGTTTATTAGGGTTCATCCTTCTCAGCTTCAGGTAGGTATAAGCAAAGCTCAGCTGATCACGAGGGGTGAAACGATCCACCTCGTTGAACCATAGACATGAAAACAGATTCGACATCGGAGTGTGAGCTCGTACGATGAAAGATCCCTCAGGAACATCTACACACAACCATTTTTATTAAAATATCTCATGTAAGAGAAAAGACAAAAAATTGTGGTTCATACTGCTTGGGAGCAATTTGTTGGGGTCTGAGGGATCGAATTTCTTTAATCCGTCTGCCTGGTAGAAGTTAAATTGCTGGTCTATGAGCGTGTGGTTGTACTTGTTGAGTTTCTTGTTCTGCATCACTTCATCCCATAGACAATGGCGGTCGTAGTGGTTAGAGATGGCATACTCATACCCTTTACGCCATAGAAAATACTCAAGAAGAAGCTGTGGGTCACTTGTTAGTCTCAGCTTACTATCCAGCCATATTGAATACCTGCCAAATTCAATAATACTCTTTTATGATTCATAAATATAAATTTTTATTATTCAAGGTTTCTATCAATAGAAACTAATTATAAATGTCACTACACTATAAATAAGGATCTCAAGATTCATCTTTTCAAATATCTTCCTTGAACTTTATACTGTAAACTTTTCAACCTACCATCAAAATGACTCAAAATTTTAGGATCATCCTTGGATGAGCCCTCTCGTTTCTGATACACCATCAAAATGGCTTACAAGTCCCAAGATTTTGATGGGATCTGATACTCGATAAGCTCTCAAATTTTGATCAAAGCATCAAACATAATAAAACCTTTGTCATGTAGCATAAATTAAATCTATATTTACAGGGTTCATTAAAGGAATTCTTGAAGCTATGTCCACATAATTAATGGATAATTAAATATTTTCTTCTATGCTCTTCATCAAAAGAGAAAGAAAATAAAAGGGAGTTTCCACAAGGTTCGCATGGTGCCCTTAAGTGTAGTCATTCTCTTTAGATACATAAACATTTAGTATATAAATGTTTTCACAAACTCTCAGAACTATGTTTCCACTTATTAATATCTATATACCTTATGTATAAAAGTCATCTAGGGCCATAGATCTCATTAGTTAATCAGTGTGAAGACCTAATAACACTTAGTGACTAAGCTTCATAATTATCTATATCAATTTACAGATCAGTTAATTAAAGATCAATTTAACCAAATCGACAAGTTGAGTAGTCACCACGTTAGCCTCCAAGTTACAATAAATGTCTTATGAGATATGAGATATGTAAAAATTATTGTAAAATAGTTTTTACATATTGTAAACTATTGTAAAAATATAAATCTTCGCTGGATTGGGAGATGTGGTGGACCCCGAGGCGCGGCAACTCTGCCTTTATGTCGAGCGTGCGGACGTGTTTCCCGCAGGTGCAAAGGTTCTTCAAGCAGCAGCTGGGGGACAGGGAGACCTTCTGGTTCTGGCTTGATAACTGGTCGGGACATGGCCAATTGGATAGACTTTTCCCTCGTCTCTACGCTCTAGCCACGGATCAGGGGTTTTTGGTGCGGCAGGCTTGGAATGACACATGGGTCTCGCCCCTGCCCGAGGCATTGCCTGGACCAGCAGTGGCTGAGCTGATTAGCCTACAAGAGCTTCTGACAGATCGTTGCCTATCAGAGGCAATGCAAGACGCGTGGATATGGAGCGGCCCTAGCTTTACCACCCGGGCCGCATACAAACGGCTTCGGGACCATGAGAACCCAGAGGATCCGCTCATCTTGCAAAGGTGTCATGTGGTGTGGAAGTGTCGTCTTCCTCTGAAGATCAAGGTGTTTTCCTGGCTCCTGCTACGACAACGCCTGACGACGAGGTCCATGCTGCAGCGCATGGTCCCGGCCGCTCTAGCGGAATGCCTATTGTACGCCAGGGCAGTGGAGGATTGACAATACTTATTCTTTGCCTACAACATGGCCCAAATAGTGTGGCAGGCGACGGGGGTCGGCCGCCTCGCGGTGACCTCGGAGGAGGCATTCTGGCGGTCTCTCAACGGTGGTACATATCATCACAGAGCTGAGTGGCAGACTATTTTTTCCACACTTTGGTCCATCTAGATCCATAGGAACGAGGTCATATTCACGGGCCGTTTCCCTCTGATGCTGTACTGCACAGCGCGAGGGGGTTTGCGTCTTTTTGACACCGAGGTGGTCTAGGCCCCTCGGCTTTTGGACCCTTGTAGCTCATGATCTGTATCCTTTGTCATTGATTTAATGACAACGGGGGGCACTTGTTTTGGGGTGCCCTTCTCCCTTTACATAAAAAAAAACTATTATAAAAAACTGTCATCAGTCGTTGCTAAGTACATATAATCCTTCAGCCTCATAAGATTTATAAATAAGGTAGGATATACTCAAATGTCAAACTCTAATTGATTACTCAAGTTAGTACTAATATATAGAGAAAATCGTCTCAAACTTATACTACATGACAAGCATCAAACACAAGGAGAGTAGCATCAAGAAATCATTATGGTCAATAGAGAGATTAATGGTAGATTAGAGACAATGATCTCATTTCTTGATTTTCTAAATTGAGAAATGTGTGGATGAGAGCTCAATAGAGAGATAAATGGAATATGTTTGAAGGAATTCACCTTGCTGTAGGAAAGAGGCGGTGAGAGAGAAATTTTGGGATTTTTCCAACTCTTCTCATATCTCGTGAAGGGTAGGTTTTTTGATGACGACAATCTTCCATAGGCCATAGAAACCCATTGCATCTGGCTTTTGACCCTCATTTGAGATTGTCTTCAATGTTATCTCGTCCACAAACATCACAAAACAGACATGTTTCCTTGAAGCACGTTTGATCTGCAGTATACAAGAAGAGGAAATTAGGGTAGTTCAAAGGATGATGATCATGATTATGCCTTTACTGCAAATAATGTTGATTGGAAACATCATCCATCACAAAACAGATGTGTTTCCTTGATAAGTATTTGATCTGTTGTTGATGAGAAAAGAAAATTATAGTAAGGGTTCAGTTGATTCGGAAAATTGATGGTGATGATGGTCATGATGATCTCACGAGAAGAGGAGGCAGATTTCACAAGAGAGAAGAGGGCAAAAGAATCCAGAGAGGAGAGAGGAACTAAACTCTAACAAGGTTCTTCACTGAGTAGATGGTTCGTCATCCTCTAATTGGCCCTCAAGTATCCATTAATATAGGCTTCTTATTGGGCCAGCCATGTGCCTTCCAATTCTTGGCCCTGTAAAATCCAATCAGATTCATCACTAAATAGACTAGTTTCCCTGATGAATGTCTGATACGGAAAAGAAACTGAGGGGGTGATTCTAGAGATGATTCAACAAATGGAAGAGGATGAAGATCATGATGATAGTGATGATGATGATAATGGTGCAAAAGAAAATTCGACAGACATGCATGTTTGCTCGGTGAAGATTTAACCTTCAGTTGACCAGAAGAGAAGCTAAGGGCAGTTTCTGAAATGATTCCACAAATTGATAATGATGATGATGATCATCATCATCATCAAAAGTGAGTGCAATTATAGACAGGACACATTTAACCTTCAGTTGACCAGAAGAGAAACTAAGGGCAGTTCTTGTAATGATTCCACAAATTGATAATGATGATGATGATGATCATCATCATCGAAAGTGAGCATAATTATAGACAGGACACAATAAACTGATGAGGATGATGATACTTATGCTGCTAATGATGACGGTATAAGACAAGACTCATTGCAAAACAGACCTTTTTCCTCATTAAACTTTTTCATCCACAGATGACAAGAAGACAAACGTTTTGGCAAGTTTAGAGAGATTGGTGAGGCTGATGAATACAATAATGCTTATGCTGCTAAAGATGATGGCTTGAAACATGATTTATCACAAAATAGATGTATTTCCTTGATTGAATTCGATTGGCAGTTAACGAGGAGAATTCTACAGAAAAGATTTAACAAATTGATAAGGACAGTGATTAAGATGATGCTTAGATGATGATGCAAAAATAAATTCATAATAAAACGGATTTCCCAATGAACATGAATAAGGAAGGCAGATCACCCATAATGGTGAACCGCCATACAAGTGGAAACTAGAGGGTAACGAGACCATCGAAGATGGCCCATCGTGCCCTCCATGACTCCACCTCACACGTTTACAAACCACAAACCAACCAACCTCTCCACTTCCTGGATGACTCCCTCACTCGATACCGCTTTCCCCTCAAACATCACCTCATTACGGTGCAAACCATATGGCCCATAGAACCGCGAATCTTTTCCCCCGATCTGCCTCGTGACCTCGCCTCCACCTCGGTAACGTAGCCCAGAAAACTGAGCTTGACGTGATAGCTGAGAGCCCTTGACTAGCCCAAATCCTTGTAGCAATGGGACATTTGAAGAACAAATGTTCACAATCTTCTTCCTGTGCTCTACATAACATGCATATGGCTGTTCCGGTTGAGACTAATCGTCGGTATCTCACCCGAGTCAATATCCGCTGTCTAGCGATCGTCCATGCAAATACCGCCACCTTACGAGGTAATCTTTGCTTCCACATGGCGCGACACGCATCTAGAATAATGGGGTCTGTAATATGAGTCGTCCTCAGTTGCTGATACAGCCCTCGGACTGAAAAGGTGTCCTTCCTCCAAATCCAACCATCCCGGCTCCCTTCCCTTGGCCTCCACCCCTCCAATATCTGTTGCATACTCAAGAACTCCTCCAACCTCTGAGCCGATAAATGAGCTGCCAGAGACGGGCTCCACCCTCAGTCTCAACAATCCTTGACTGTACCTTGCGGGTGTCGGGTTATCGCAAATAGTCGTGGAAAAATCCCTCTTAGACACCCCTTATCTGACCACTCGTCCAACCAAAAGCGAAACGAGGCACCGTCACCCAAATGGGCTGAAAAGAATTGGCGTATGGTAGGGACGAACATTTGATCATCACCACAAAGGGCAAATACCAAAAAAATATAGCATGCATATATTTCAATAACAGAATATAAATGTGACTAAAGACTAACAGTGGTTAAAAGTCTTTTGCCTGAGAAAGCCAGAGATAAAACTCGTGTCTATATTTTAGATTTTTAATTGATTCGCATTAAATGATATCATAACCACAGAACGTAACTTACCATTCTGCTGTTTGGCGCTCTCAGTCGATCTGAATTTCCAAAAATGCAAGAAGAAACGGCTATATGGCAACTGGCCATGAACTTGGCATCATCCTCTTCTAGATCAAATCCAGTGCCCTTCATGAAACCGCAATTGAGGTTTTGATCACGGGCATAGAAAGAATGTTCCCTCTCTAGAAGAGTCTGATGCCCAGAGAATCTGGGTTCCCATTCATCCAGTGCATGCACTGGTCTCTCCTCCACTTCCGTGTATTGCAATGAAAATCTCGAAAATTTTGGGTTCTCCACTGGCTCCACTAGTGAATCCGTTGAATTTAAGAATTTCATTTCACAACCTGTTAAAAAGTAATATAAGGCGATTCAGTCAGATTATAAATTATAAAAAGTGCATATCCGAAAGGGTGTGCCCCTGCTCTCTCTCTCTCTCACTCTCACTCTCCTTGTCAAGTCGTATAAATATTACCTGAAAATCTATGACGTTTGGCGCCCCCTTTAACGCTGGCCATTTTCTTCCCAGAACTTGAAGCTTTGTTTTTGGATGAATGCTTAACTTTTTCCTCCCTTGAAGTTCCCATAGAATGTCCAATATCCGGCTCTTTGTCCTCCATATGAATTCCATCATCATCTTCTTCCGAAGATTCTGCTGACACCTTCACAGAATCCTCAATCTTGTCCTGATAAAAAACTTGCCCGTGTTCATCTTCTTCCTCTTCTTCCTTCACCTCATAATTAGACAATGGCCGGCTCTTTAACACGGAATCTTCATCATAGTCTGCATCCCTCCTCCTATCATCCCTTTCCCCGTACATAGAATCCCCATCTGCTATAACAGAATCCTTCCCAAACATCAGTCCCTTAAAAGCCAAAGACCTCTTCAACTTTGGCCGCAAATCAGATCTACCGACCTCATCAAAATCCAATCTCTCCGCCACTTCTACAAAAACAACTTTTTACATTATCTTCAAACCCAAAAAATTTTAAATATTAGGTCAAAAGTGATACCTTTATCACGAGAGATGAAATGAAGAATCGAAGCGGATATAAGAAGAATAACACCGATGATCAGGGCGACCACGAAGACGGAAATCCTCCTCTGTGTACTGCTCCTCTGCCCGCCACGTCGAATTCTCCCGCCGACGTACCTCTGGGGTATCCTGACGCCGATCTGGTCTTCTCCGCCGCCAATTCTCTCCGTTCCGGATTGCCTGAACTGGGCCATCCCCACATTCTCCTCTTCACGAGAAAAACATAAACTCCCAAGGATCTGTTATTCAATCAGAAGTGCAAGCGGGAATCAGCGGCGATAGCAGTTTAGTGCGTCGTCAGAAATCGTAATACGAGAGAGAGAGAGAGAGAGAGAGAGGTGGTGGAGAAAAGGTTTCTGACAATGGACTAGTAAATCTTGTATTGGTCAGGATGCTTACGATGGTGACTCTCTCTCTCTCTCTCTCGCTGGCTCGCTCTATATATAATACGTTTCGAAAAATGAATTTGTTTATCATCGTTCCATCGTTCCATCATGCCAATTTTTTCCTGAATCTACAATGCATAAAAATAAATATAAATGTGAAAAAATTGATATTCACCCATCTATCTCTTCATACAGATTCTTATAAATGTTATCTATGGAAAATAACTTACCATCTATCCATCTATCTCTTCCTCTGTGAAATCAATGCGTGATACATTCATAATGTTCATTAAATTTTACATGCTAAATTGATGAATTTTGCTTCACTATCGTTTTTAGATTATTCTTGAATATTTCTATATGTTTATGCGTACTCAAGATCAGGAGAACATTCAACTATGCACCGATGCATGGTATGGAAAACTATTTGATATGATAGCCTATTTGATAAGGAAGGATGAAGTACCTCGATTTTATACAATAAAATATAAATGTTTTCTTTTGATTGCCTTGAGCTTCCTTGAGAGTTATGCGATCAACCATGATCCTTAGAAAAAAAGACAAATTTCTCAAAATGACATAAAAAATAATGGATCCAATGAGATAGTTTTTACTTCAGACAGCTCAATGTAAGAATTTTTTAAATTTGCCACCAAAAACAAAAACTTGGAAATCCAAATTTATAAAGTCAAAATCAAAGTGCCCTTGATTTAAGGAAGTTAGTATGTTCTTATGGACCTAGGTCAAGCTATGTTGTTATGCTTGAGCATAGCCAAGATCAAAATCAGCCTTTGTTCTTGTTCTTGCTTGAGCATAGCCAAGATCAAAACCTTCAATTTCTGACTTTGAATTTCTATTGGATTTAACTTTATCTAGTCCTTGACTTTCTATTAACCTTCCAAGATGCTCCAACCAAGCTACACTTAAAGATCCTCAAATAAAACCTATATCCTCCATTTAACCCTAAGACTCTCAAAAAATCTAATAGAGTATATATATAAACCTTTCTACATGACTATAAGTTTATACTTAGAAATATTTTGCAACATAGTTTGCAGAATGTGTACGAGTACAAATATATGGTAGTCATGGTAAAAAACATAGGCTATTAGGTATATATGTTCAATACAAAATATACAATTAAAGATTATAGATATAGTTGTAGATATATATAAATTTGTATATAGATATATAAACCACAGTTATTTCTAATTCTACTTTCTAATTTTCAGACTATAAATAATAATCCAATTTTAGATACAAATAATCCAACTATAGATTATATAGATAGATTTATATGTATGAATCTAAATATACAGATACAAATTGTAAATGTCTATGGAATATACTCTGTAGATCATATATATAACTATAGATTTATGTTAATATAAATATAGATTATGTATTATTTTATATTTATACAAATCTAATTAAATTGATGCATACAATATAATCTATATTATACAGTAATTATGCTTCTACAATATAATTATGCAGATTACATATATATTGTGAAGAGGTGAGACGAGCCCTAATAGGCACTCATAAACATATATACATACACACATACATACATACATACATACATACATATATGCATACATATATGTATGAATGCGTGTAAATCTAACTACATAGATACATTTATATGTATTTTTATAACATAAATTTCATATTATAATAACTATAAATAAATATTAATCCAAAAATAAATTATATATATATATGTAATTATAAATATGCGAACTAGTTGTATGTTAATGCAGTATAATTTTCCAATTACGTATAATTAAATATAAAAAATTAATCTAACTTTAGATTATATATTAATTTTCATCTCTTTCTCTCTCTGTGTGTATATAAAAATTATTTAAAAATCTAACTATATAGATACACATTTTTATTATGTTTCTACAATATAATTTTCAGATTATATGTCTATATATAGACATGTTAATCTAACCATGAATTATATATGTGGTTTAGACACATAAATTTAACCACATAACAATAGATTATGTAGATAATCTACGTATTGACATAAATCTAGCTAAAAATATCTATACCTGGCTTTCTAGCTTGTATATTTAATTATTATTTTCCACTTAATTAACTTTCTAGATCCCTTAATCTCTCAGCACCAATGCATATTGATATATCTTGGTGCGCGAGAGCTAGTTTAGCCATACGTCTTGTTTAGTAAAAAAATACTTGATGAAGAATATAATTGGTCATGAATTGTAATTAGCATGAAATAAATTGAACATTTTTAATATAATCTACAATTGAATATTTCATTTTTCATGACATTGTTCATATTTGTATTTATATTTTACATGTAACCAGAATTTTACTACTTTTTTTTAAGTACCATAATTTTACTACTATTTCTATATTATTTATATTCTCAATTATATATCAATTTATATCATTTTAGTTCAAGTCCAATGGCTATTTTTAAAGTTTCAAAGTCCACATTCTTTTAGGGTGTGGGGGAGGCTCAATATAAAAGGTAAAGGAGACAAGGTCGTTTCTCTCTCCTCCCAGATTTTATAAAAGGACAGAAGAGCTCTCTCCCCAATGTTTTCAAGAAGCTCTCTGATGCGGTACCACGCTCCACTGCTTCCTACTAACTGACAGGAGGAGTGGGAACGAGGGGTAGGGGACGGGGTTGGAGGAGTATCGCGAGAGAGTGGGGGAGGGAGAGACGCCTTCTCGGCTTGCTACCTTGTCTCCGACTCGATAACGACTCAACGGCCTCGCACCTAGTCACCTTATCGATCAATTCAAGAGACTATTCTGATAAGTAGGAAGAAGAAAGAGAATAAAACTTCATGTTCAACTAAAACTCCCCCCTATCGTCTGCCCTTTTATCCCCTCCTGAGTGGGGACCCATGCTTCTAGTAGTAAACGTGGTCTGTCAGCCGAGGCGTTGGTTTCGCCGAACGCCGCGGTCGCCCTTCGCCTTCGTCAGGAGTTGCATCGTCCTCGACTGTCTCTGCTGATGCTGCCTCGTCGTCGTTCGTTACCTCGGTCGTCTCCCAAGTGCGGGGTATATCGTACGGGTCATCATCCGTCGCCTTTGTCGCCGCCGAAGGGCGGGGCCCATCACTCTCCCTGTCCCAATAATTTTCATGGAAAAAGAGCGAAAGAAAGTAAGAAAAGCTCTCCCTCTCCCAACATTTTTCAAAGAATAATAAAAAGAAAAATTAAGAAAATCTCTCCCTCTCCGAATATTTTTCATATAAAAAGAAAGAGAAGAAATAAAGAAAATCTCTCCCTCTCCAAAAGATTATCAAAGAAGAAGAAAGAAAGAAAGAAAGAAAGAGGAGCCATATCTTCTCTTCAACAATTACAAGACATAGAAGGTTTCTTCTCTTCAACGACTTAAAGAAATACAAGGTTTCTCTCTTCAACAATTTCAAGAAAAAAAATATAAAGGAAAGACAGACGAGAAGAAAGAACATCAGCCCTTCTCCTTCAAAGATCTTCAAAAGAGAAGAAAATGAAGAGAAGGAATATACCTTCTGTCTTCAAGAAAGAAAAAAATAAAGAAGAAAGAGATTAATTTCCTTTGGATTCATTTTCCAATATTTACTAGATCTGATTTCACAGTCTATTTCATACGTAATTTATATCAGATTTTAAGGAACTTCAACTTGATTTCAAAGAACTATCATATCGAATTTTTCTATTATGTTTTAAACCAGATTTAATCATGAATTTTTGTTTGATTAATAAAGAATAATAGTTTTTATTTCTCAATCTATTTTCCATCAGATTTAAAGGACCATTCATTTGATTCATAAAGTACAATAATATCTGATTTATAATATATTTTACATAATATTTAAAGGGATATATAATTTCATTTATAAATATTTATATGATATAGTTTTGTGATTTTTATTCATTTCTTCTCACATCAGATTCAAAAGGAAACAAAAATTTAATCAAAATCATAATCTTGAAATTTTTTGTTTGACTTACCATACCTTATTGAGCCTAAGCAAATTGATATCAACCATCTTGAAAGAATCCAATGATCATCAAGATGAAGCAAGTAAATTTTATAGTCAATCAATATATTTTATGATGATGATGCATTATTTCTTGACATTTGTTTAGAGAAAGCACTTATGTAGACACATTTAGGTATTTAAGGATTTTTGAGACGAGAGGAACATCTAGAAGGGAGGAGAGAAAATTTTATGAGGAATCAAAGAAAATCATCGCCCATAGACATTCACTCAATTCATCAGATAATTCCTGAAGTTATCCTTTTATTCAAATGACATGATCTCTAAGTGATAAGAGGACTGATGATCTCTTGATGAGACGAGGAAGACCTAGTGTGTTTTCGTGATGGTTTGGCACATACAAGCACTCAGTTTGGAGGGAGGGGATAAAGACAAGCTTAAAGTCAACCCAATCTTCTCGATAAAGGTTCTTGCAGCTCAGTGAGCTAACATGCCAGTCTATTGTGAAGGAAGTCAAGCCCGGGACAAGGTGTTCTTGGGGTATTGGTGAGTGAACCGTGTATTCTTGTTTTTGGTGAATCTATTTGAAATTGAACCAATGCAAGGTTTCCTTTCCTAGAGTTGGATCGATCTAGTGTGGGATCAAGCTTGGTTATTGATAACATGCTAATTAGACATGATAATAAATGATTATTTATGCATATTAAGGCATAAAAGATTTCATTCCTATGCATGTTATCATATTTATGAGTACTTGTATATCATTTATGAAAAAGTCATTATAATCTCAAAATGCATTAATTTAGGGTTAATTATGATGAATTGAAGACAAATAATTTTATAACCCATCTTTACATAAGATTATAATTTAAATTTAAATAATGAGAGAAATCATTTTCTATACATTCATTTTATTTTCTAAGTTTTAAAATCTTAAAGAAATGAATTTATTTTTGAAATAGAAATTAAATATCTTGTTATTTATTAAATTTGATTATTTAGAATGATAGATAATTAAATTTCTGATCAAATGAAAGAAATTTGGATTAATTTATAGTTATATTTTGAATGTTATGAATATTCTAATTTTTCAATATTTTTCTTATTTTTTCTGATTTTTTCTGAATTTTTAATGAATTTCTAAGGATTTTCCGGCATTAAAAATCAAATTTTCTAATTAAAAATCGATTTTTTAGATATTTTAAAGTGCGCAGGTGATGTGGCATGATCTGGAGCATCCGATCGAGTTGCAATCAAACGGTCAAAGCGGGCGGTGACGTGGGAGCATAAGGAGCGTCCAATCGCGCGAAGAATCGTGACTGTTGATGGTCACTTAAGGCGGGTGGTACGTGGCTCATCCTGATTCATTGGCGAATAGTTTTCTAAATGATTAAATCTCAGCCGTTGATCAAAGGAGTATAAGGGCTGAGATTAAAACCAATGGGGCGCATCTGAATCGTTCGATCGCAATCTAATGACGAGAATTTGGTACGCTTTTATAACGTACGCGACGTGGCATCTTCTCGGCGGTCCATCTGCGATCTAACGACCATGAACTAATCACAACGATTTGCATCCGATGCATTTTTCAGAGCCGTTGCTCGAAGATGGATCGACGATCAGACGCTTACGCCGAAATGAGTCTATAAATTGAGATGTTCTTCGACGATGTAAGACATTTGAGAGCAATTCGAGGAAATCAAACTGTTTAGACACCAAATCTCTTGAATCTATTGTTCCCAATTACTTCTATACCCATTTCCACGTCCATGGAGTGCTTGAGATTAAGATTTTAACGATCGACGAGGAAGAAATCGATGCTTGAACTCCACGATCGCGATTTTCTGAATTTTGATGAATAGCCTTGATTCTGGCGATTAGTTGGATGAATTCAATCGCAATTGTGGGTTAGTGATCGTGTTTCATCCTAATCTATCTTCGTATAGCTTTTAATTTCATTTTAGAATCGTAATTTGAGTTAATTTAGTTCTTATTTTCAGTTTTTCGCTCTTTACATTTTTGGAAAAATCTCCTATATTCATTCGATGATTTTTTCGCAAAATCAAATCCAAATTCAGTGATTTTTGATTATGTGGATTCATCTTTGAGTCCTTTTCATAAAATATCAAATTGCCTAATTTATATCATCATTTCACTGTCGGATTTGATCAAATTCGAAGAAATCATTAAGAATTTCCCTGATTCCTTGTGGATTTGACCCTTATTTACCATTATACCTCTCAATTTGTGAATGAATCTTGAAATTGGTAAGTTTGGACTTTACTTTGACTCTTGACCGTGTGTTTTCAATGACCACTCGGTCTCGATCCATCAGTTATGTTTTTCTCTTTTTTCAAGGAAGAGTATTTGAGGTGGGGGTCTCGAGACTAGAATTAGGGAGGGACTAGCTCTCCTTAACTATGATACGTTGACCAGCATTGGAGGAGCGAGAGTTTGAGTGGTCTAGAAAATAAACTAGGTCAATAAGAGAAATTGGATAAAAAAACCAGATAACTAGTTCAACTCCCCTCCCAGTTAGCTTAATCACCCTTAGATTATTTCACATCCAATATTGAGGCCACGCCTCCAATCATCTTCATAAGAAAAGAGAAAAACCTACCAAAGTTTGATCCCACCACATGCTAGTGGAAAGTTCAATAAGGGAAGCCTAGAGCATTCAACCCCTAATAGGATTGCCAAAAGTAGGAATACATGGTTCACTAACTCAACCCTAGAACTACCTCATCATGGGTTTGATGTGATTTACAATAGACTATCTCTCTGGCTCATCAAGATGATAGAACCTTCATTCATAACATTGTGTCAACTTGAAGCTCATTGTATCTTCCCACTAGAGCATGGCTTGTATCTTCCCACTAAATCATCCAATTCACTGCATGGGATTTTCCTCATCGCACCAGGAGATTGCTTGTCTTTGTCTCACCAAGAGAACATGTCGTAATTGATATAAATCATCAATGATAGATATTGCTTGATGTTTTTGAGCGAGGCCCTCAGATAATGATGTTGCTTTGAGTTTTTTTTCAAAGATGATTAGATTTTCTTGATTATGAATCTTCCTCTTGATTAATGTGCTTAGTAACTCTAATTGGACCTGAAATATCTTAACAAAATAATCATGGTTTCACATGGACTTTGGCAAAAAATAATGACCAAAATAATATATATTGATTTTTGACTTCTAGTGACGTCATCAACATTTTTTGGGCTTTACTTGCCTCAACACTTGTTCAATTCCTTCCTGTTCCTTATCAATGATTTCTCAAAAAAGAAAAAACAATCTCAAGCAATACTAGTTCTTGCTTTTTCTTGATGTTTGAATGATATTTCAAGATGGATTTTGAGATACACTTAAACTTGATAATGGCAGGTTAATACAAATTAAATAATAATCTCAAGATGATTTGGAATTTCTTTTTAGTATGATGAATACCAAATCAATGTTTAATAAAAATCAAATCAATGAAATTTTTATGATAATGAGAGAATTATCAATAAATGATTGTGAAAAGCATACGTTGATAGGATCTTATGCCTTTTCAACCAATATGAATCGGGGAAATAATTTTTTGTAATTCAGATGAAAATCAAACAATAATCCTACACAATCTAAAGTTATATTATTTATTAAATCAAATGTACTTTCAAAATTCTAAAAATATTCCATATGAACATTGAATATGCAAAAAAAACAAAGAATATATATATGAAATATAAATGTCAAAAGTATGGAAAATCTATACTGTTTATTTTTAGGAAATATTGAATAAATGGAAATAGTTATCAATGATCAAGAGTTTCAACATAAACTTGATTTCTATTAAATAAAATTATATATTTCAAATTTTTTAATCAAATGATTGATGAAATAGGATATAGTATGTATTGAAAGCACATTAAAAATCAAGCTAAGGAAATAATTTTAGGTTTTAAACTACTAAAGATGAAAATAGGATTAAAATTTCCATTTCACATAGCAAAATGAGTATAAAAATTATCAAAATCTGTTTCAAATTACTTGACTTCAGTTAAAACAAGTTTATCGTATATTTAAATCTAAAAGAAAGTAAAAAAAAAAATTGATTTCAATCTGAAAATAAGTCAAAAAATCTTAAAAATCAGATAACTTAAGTTGACTAAATATCAAAATTGATTGATTGAGGTTCAAAAGTTTTCTCTTTGATGATTCAAGCTTTTTATAGATGATCCTACACATTAAGTGTTGAATAAAATCTTCTATTTTGAATGTCCTTCACATAAAATTTAATATCGGCAAAAATACTTGAATCAAAATTCGTGCATTCTTTATTTCTCTTCACATGAATTTTGAATTATTCTTTCCCCCAAAATTTTTTTCTTTTATCAAAAGATTGCAAACATCAAAGCCTCTTGACAAAACAATCTTCCCAAGACCTCAAAATCAAAATATTTGGGCTTTTGTTTTGAGTTACATAATCGTCCAAAGCAGTTTATGAGAGAGAAAGAGAGAGAGGAAAGAGAGAGAATGAATGTAATACATATGATGGAAGAGAAGTGGAGAATCACAAGTTTCTATATAAAATTCAATGACCTTCAAATGGCGCCCGAAATTCATATTCTACTTGCAATCGAAGGTCTGATGCGGGCATTGTTTATAGGAAGAGCAAGGCAGCAAGAACATGGCACGTTGATTTGTCGTGGCCTAATGTTGACCACCAGTCAACTTTCTCATAGTTAGTTACGTTTTATGCGATTTTCAATTTATTTTAATTGGCAGTCGCTTTTGGATGGTATTACTGTAATTAATGATTATCTGTCCAAAAGATTTCCTCATCTATTTATTAAAGGGTTATTATCCAAATCTAGCCCGAGCTCTCAGATTTTATCCAAATCTAGCACGAACTCTCGTATTCTCCAAATCTAGCACCAACTCTCAGTTTTTTATCCAAATCTAGCACAGCCGCTATTGTTGACTCTTCCCGATCCAGTTGGCAGCCAAGTAAGCCAAGCGAGATCCACGTAGCAGCTACGTCATAGAAAAATAAATCGATAGAGAGAGAGAGAGAGAAATAGAGAGAGAGAGGCGGGAGAGAAAGAGAGGGAGGGCGAGGAGAGCGGGAGAGAGAGAGGGAGGGCGGGAGAGCGGGAGAGAGGGAGAGTGGGAGGTCGGGAGAGCGGGAGAGGGAGGGAGGGAGGGAGAGCGGGAGAGCGGGAGAGAGAGAGAGGGAGGGAGGGAGAGCTGGAGAGAGAGGGAGAGAGGGAGGTCGGGAGAGCGGGAGAGAGAGGGAGGGAAGGAGGTCGGGAGAGGGAGGAAGGGAGGGAGGTCGGGAGGGGGAGGGAGGGAGGGAGAGGGAGGGAGAGAGAGGGAGGGAGGGAGAGTGGGAGAGGGAGGTTGGGGGTTTCCAGACTATTACCCCTTTATTTTTCTATGACGTGGTTGCTACGTGGATCTCGCTTGGCTTACTTGGCTGCCAACTGGATCGAGAAGAGTCAACAATAGCGGCTGTGCTAGATTTGGATAAAAAACTGAGAGTTGGTGCTAGATTTGGAGAATACGAGAGTTCGTGCTAGATTTGGATAAAATCTGAGAGTTCGGGCTAGATTTGGATAATAACCCTTTATTAAACCAATTAATATTTCCTCATTCTCTCTCTCTCCCTCATCTATATTACAGTCTCTTTTACTTGGCAGTTACTTTAGGATGGCAAATTTGTAATTAATGATGGAAAACTTTCCAGGAATTATGTTTATTAAAAATTAGCAGTTATTTCCGATGGCAATCTTGTAATTAATGATCAGTTGTTGGTAGACTTTCAATTGAATATATTCAACTCATTTAATTTATCTCTCAGCAATACAATTTTGGATGGCAATATCGTAATTGAGGATTAATTTATATCACTTCATATTCATCTACCCGGGCATCGATTTACGTGTCATGTTCTCTCCTCTCTCTTTCTCTCTTTCTCTGAGGCGAATTGGCGATCAACCGCCATCCCTCACTGATGAACGATAGGATTGTCGGACGGGATTCCTGAGGCGCCAAGATGCTGGAAGATCAGGTCGCGTCCCTCCTGCAGAGATACCTCGGGAATTACGTCAGAGGACTAAACAAGGAGGCGCTCAAGATCAGCGTCTGGAGAGGTTTGCGGATCTCACTCTCCATTGTCTTTAACTCCTTAATTATTCGTTTTTTTAGTAAGAAAACTTCTCCAGTACTTTCGATGAGTTGAATTATCTATTTGGAGTATAATTTTTGTTCTGGATGCGGTGGAATTGCTACATCACTTGTTAAGTCCGAAAGAACATAATTCCCCATGCCATTATACGTTGAATCAGCATTTAGCGCTTGATGGAACTACTTTTGTGGAAGTACATGGTGATTAAAAAGAAGGAAATATTGGTTTTTGAGTTAGTCAGAAGACTGCTTCCGGGTTTTTTTCTCTGAATTGAATTCTCAATTTGGAGTTATGCAGAAAGTGATTCAGCACGCTGATTCGGTTCTTACAATCTTGATGTTTTTCTGGATACAAGGTGGAATTTCTATGTCATTTATTAAATCCTAAAGAACATAATTTGATGAATCATATAATTCAAAAAAATAAAATTTGATGAATCATTATACGTTGAATTATCCTAATTTTCTTGGAGGAACTACGTGATTTCAAGAAGGAAATATTTAAGGCAGGGGACATCTGAATTCTTCCTATTTCTTCAGAAAAAAGTAAAAAAAAAGAAAATTCGGAGGAATGAGATAGTTGTTTCGTTGCATCTCTGAAGATGTATCATAAGTAATCAAAGGCAATCTCTATGATGAAGAGAAATTCAACAAGGATCATAGTCTCCAGAACTTTAGTGGCATTTATTTTTGCTGTGTTTCACTCTGACAATGCCATTGATTACTGAAAAAGTAATCAATGGCATTGTCAGAGTGAAACACAGCAAAAATAAATGCCACTAAAGTTCTGGAGACTATGATCCTTGTTGAATTTCTCTTCATCATAGAGATTGCCTTCCTAAGATATATATATATATATATATATATATATATATATATATATGTGGGAATGCATTCCTAGGATAATGAAATTCCCTAGTATACTAAAAAATGAAAAAGTTCTTTCGTTGTTGTGGAATAAGAGGCCTTTGGATCTTAATACATGTATTTGATTTATGTGAAGCTATTAGATCGGGATCCACTTTTTGAGGAATATGAGATGAAGCAATAACAAGAATATTTTTAGTGGAACTTCTTTGACAGTCCCTGGAGAGATAGTTCACCAATAAACAGAGCGATAAGTAATTCGACTCATTCACATAGATCATGAATGTTTGAAATCCATGTTATGCAAAGAGGCATTGCTTTTGCTAATTCAGAATTGAGGGGTGATATGAAATCGGTCTATTTTTGACATCATATACATAGTCAGAATATTCGTCATAGTTAGCACATTCATCATATAGTTAGCAGCTCCATCTGAAGGTCATTATCAATAACTGAGCTCCATCTGAGCTCCATCTGAGCTCCATCGGAAGCTACTTAGGGCCTGTTCAGAGGAAGAGCTGACATAACAGCATGTCCACACATATGGAAGGTTAAGGTCCCTCTGAAAGTGAGGATATTCAGCTGGTTATTGTTAAAGCTGCGGCTGGTAACCCGTGCATATCGAAGGAAGTGGTAGCCAGATGCACCAATAGAATGCATCATGTGCGATAGGATCACCGAGGATGTGCCCCATCTCTTCTTTTACTGTGCTTTTGCAAAGAGGGTGTGGGAGAATCAGCAGATCACAGGTGATATGGCTACAGTGCAATGAGTATATTTTTAAGGGGAGAGGGGCATCGTTAGATGGAGTCCTACGTATGGTTAAAGGTTTTCTGGCCATTTGGGCCGCTGGGAGGTGATAGAGGGTGGCCTGATAGGTGCCGCTCATGTAATCCTTATAATACGTATATACATGGCAGCAGGTTGATCACCGGCCTCGAGTGATCTTCCCCCTTTTTTTTCCAAAAAAAAAATCATCATTATCCTGTATATCGATATTGTCAGTATCATCAAGATCAATATCGCTACTATCATCAATACCATCGATAGGAAAACCTTTACTCTGCAAGAGACTTTAGATTTAAGGGTGTGAAGAGAGAAAGGAGAGAGAGAGATGATGTAAGATGACTCCTTAATCACTTGTTGTATAATGGAGGATAACATGAGTTTATAAGTAGGGAGAAGAAGGGTATATGAAGAGATGCCGGAAGGTGTAGAGATACAGGAATAGGAAGAGAAAAAGAGACTTGGGGGGACGAGAAAGATAGGAAGTAATAAAGTTCTTTGAGTAGAGTCCCTGTTCACCCTAAAACTCGGGATTAAATGGGTTACATAGCTTTCTGGACATGGATATGGAAGTAGCCATCATAAAAAAATACGAGGCAGATCACATAAAGGTATCTTCAAATACAGAAAATTCCAGGTCAAAACAAATTTAAGTCATAAAAAGTCTTTGTTACAACCCTCCCAGAAGATGTAACAGGATTGTATCTTTGACTTGTAATCCGCTTGATGAAAATGATATTTGGATTACCAAATCAACTACAGTCTTACAGAAGTAAAGATAAATGAAATAGAAAGGGAGTACTTCAGAAGATACGACGGGAGGAAGAGATGGAGAGTCTACCACACATCCTCTGGTCAGTAGAACCTGTCATGGAAATAGAATTGAAATCAGGATAGGACAAATGAAAAGGGCCATGTGGGCCCTTTTGTGCTTACAATGTTCATATATCCTCCCTCGGATCAGTTTTTCTGCTAATACTGGTCCTATCTATTTTGTTCCTTTTTTTTTGGTGCATGGATTACTCTGATTAAAGCAGTTCACTGAAATTTTTGGCTCAGGTGATGTTGAACTTAAAAATATGCAACTGAAACCAGAGGCTCTTAATGCATTAAAGTTGCCTGTAAAAGTGAAGGCGGGATTTCTTGGGTCTGTTCGGATTGAGGTTCGATAGGGTCACCCATTTCATATGGTCCATCATTCATTTGTATCCTGTCAATAATATGTTTATTTTTTCTGTGTGGACACTGTTTTATATTCAGGTCCCATGGAGCAGGCTTGGTCAAGAACCTGTAATTGTTTATCTTGATCAGATATTAATATTAGCTGAGCCTGCAACACATGTTGAAGAAAGCAATGAAGATGCTATTCAAGAGGCTAAGAGGACGCGTGTACAGGTGGGTGAAATTGAATTTTTATCTCCAAAACGAAATTTTCATTTGTCAAAGTTTCAAATGTAGGAAATGGAATCAAGACTGTTGGAGAGTAACCAGCTGCCTAAATCGGAGATGGTAAGCATGATCATGTTTCTTTCCGAATATTATGCGTTTCTTATTTATCAATCACCCTAGTTTGTCTTTGCCTTTAAACATCAATTTCATCTATTTTACTTGATAGTTCTGAGTCATTTTGAGTAAGGAGGACTTCCCACTTCTTTCCTTCCTAGTTTGAAAGTATGTGATTGTTGTGAGGCTTTTTGTCACATCCTGTTCTACTTTGAATTTTTTTATTACTGGCGCAGTGGTCTTGTATACAGAATAACCACGAGTTGAGCCTTGGACTGGTCCAATTATTGATATGGATTTATGTCCTCTTTCCTGTTGATTATTGTAGACATCATCGTGGCTTGGTTCATTCATCAATACCATAATTGGAAATTTGAAACTCTCCATCACCAATGTTCATATTAGATACGAAGATCTTGAGAGGTAAGACTCCCTTTCCCAATTAGAGTTTCTTTTCCATGAAACTGTTTCTGTAGTATTGGTGGTCTTTCTTGCAGCAATCCTGGACACCCTTTTGCTTTAGGTTTAACATTAGGAAGGATTTCTGCACTTACAATTGATGATTCTGGAAAGGAAACATTTGTTACTGGTGATGCTCTAGATCGCGTTCAGAAGGTGAGGAGTTTTATTGATGTACTTTAAATGAACGCTTCCTCCTTTTTATTTACATTCCCCAAACATTTTTCAGTCTGTGGAACTTGAACGCCTGGCATTCTACTTAGATTCAGATATTTCTCCTTGGAACATTGACAAACGCTGGGAAGATTTGCTTCCCACTGAGTGGAGTCAGGTTCTTCTGTGCAAATGTTTAGTGTTTGGGTAGATTGTCTCTGTCAATAAATTTGGTGTTTATTTTACAGATTTTTGAGTTGGAGTCGGACCGAAGTAATTCAACAAAGATGCCTGAAGAACACTGCTATATTCTACAACCTGTGACAGGGAACGCTAGATACACGAAGTTGCGAATGGAGCAGTCTAAGAATATGGCTCCTACCTCGGCAGAAAGCATCTGTAAACTTGGAGGATGTGACATTATGCTTATCTGAGGTTCATCTTCATTTTATGCCTTTGAAATATCAGGACAATTGATTATTTATACCTGTGAATTTGTGGTCTATAGGATGGATACAAGGATATTTTGAGGTTGGCAGATAATTTTTCAGCATTTAATAAGCGGTTGAAATATGCACATTATCGACCTCATGCTATCATAAGTCTTGATCCAAGATCCTGGTGGAGGTATGCCTTCAAAGTGGTGACAGAGGAGGCAAAGAATGCAAGGTACTGGAAATTAGTGCGCTTGGTGTTTCTCTAAGAATATATGATGTATTGACTGTAGAATATTCTCACTGGTTGTTCAAATCTGCATTACTTCATTTGGAGGTATTTTGCCACTTCATATGCTCCTTGTGCAATTTAAAGAGAACAAAATAATGTGAATACCATGAGAAATGTGTAATTTGTGACTTGTAACGCAGCTCTGGAGACCACTCATGGCTTGGCACAAGTAAATATGCCAGAAACTGAAAGTCAAAACTCTATATCTGAGGTTTTGGGCTATAAAAAGAGATTATGCAACTCAGTTTATATCATTGGGTTCATCATTGTTGCAATGTGAACCAAGAAACAAAATTTCATTTTTTGACTTAGGCGAGGTTTTGGGCTTTTAAGAAACTCTTGGTATGCTTCCTAATGCCATATTGAGGGAGAAAAGAAAGAGAAATGTAGGAAATAGAAAAATGTTGAGATATCTTTGAAGTGGATGCTATATTCATAACTCATACTCTGGGTATGAGTTAAGTTCCTTATCATTCCATCCCAGAGCTACGAACAGGCATGTTACAATGGTGAGATGCATAAAGCTAAATACATTATAATTTATGACTACAAAGTAGTGTAACCTACATACTGCTGACTTCTTTCTTTTAGGTTTTGACTTGAATAATTTGATACGATCCCCATAAAGACATATACCCAGAAGAGGAAAAGGTTGACTGTTGACCAAAGGAACACTGATGATGTGGAGGCAACTAAGGATAAAGTGAAAAACAAGTAAGACCAAGACTCTAGCTGAATCTTGGATTAGGCGGGAAAGTGAAACCCAAGGGCTATCAATAAATAAGTGGATTAGGCAAGAAAAGGAAATCCAATAGTTAGGGAGAGGGGATCAAGGAGTTGTTACAGGAAGGGGAGAGTGGGGTCACTGATCCTAAGGAGGAGCTCATTGGCACCGGCTGAGGAGCGCTTATTGTTTGCTATCCGAAACAATCACTGGTTTGATTCATTGTATTTCTTTTGATTCTATTGATAATCTTTCAAGAGGATGGTTTGTTGTTGCTCGAGATGACTAGAATATGTCATAGTTCCATTCTATTTACGTTTTTGGTGCATTCTGATGTAGAATCAGAATCCACAATCATTACGCAGTGAGCACGTGAGTTTCATTAGACCCTAGTTCTACCTAGTCTCAAGGGAAGGACTCAAGCAATCCTCAATCAGCCAGTAAGAAGATGTAATCTCTGAAATATGTCACACTTCTTTAGAAAGTAGGAAGAAAGAGAGATTTCCACTAGTATTAGATGAGTCATTTACAATGGATGGGGGATGTCCCTTATATAGGGACTCATAAGGGCATATGTCAAAATATAAAACCAGAGGTACACCAGGATATTCATAATTCTGTAATAACACTATCTTGATGTGAATCATGGCACTGAAGCTCAGTACATATAAGATAGTTATTTAAAGGTGAATGATGATTAACACAAGTTCTATTCAGTTCCATGTTGATCAATACAATATCGAGGATTAAAGTCATACCAAATGAGGTCTTGACCTGAAACCGCTGTAAAAGCAAGCGGCCAAGTTTCATGGACCCATACTGAAAGGCACTTTACCAATGCCACATTGGCTTATGATTCAATCCAATTAATCATAAACTCAGTTTCCTTGCATGGATAGTCTTGGTTTGCGTCATTCCACATATGTCCAACTTAAAAATTATGCGTGGAATTCATGGGCATCTTGTGTTAATGTATAGTCTTCTCTCTCTTAGGCCACTCCTATTGGTATACCCTCCCAAGATAGCACATTTAATGAAATATATTGGATGAAATGAAGATTATTCTGAGCACTACTGATTCAAGGGTCTTGAAGGTTGACTTTATTCACATTGCATATAAAGCATAGTACAGTCTTTTCAACAAAAAAAGGAGGATAGTACAGTCCAAGGAAATCACATAGGCTGGTTATCTAAAAAACCCAAATTCGGATGTACAACTCTTTGATTAGTGCTACTAACATCTGTTGGTCTCATGATGACTTTGGTGGTGTTATTAATATCTAGATGTAACCCATGGAGCATGCACTATGCATCATCAACATATTTTCACTAGCCTTTTGATTTTCAATTCATGACTTCTCACTTTACAACAATACAGTCTCCATAATTGCTGCCGCGTGCCTGGCTTGCCGGGCAGATGACCGCCATCTTGTCATCGCATCGGCTTACGGTCCCGCCACCCCCATGACTCAGGGAGAACTATAGGGAGGACATGACCCAACTATGCAGGACATTCCCGAACATGCCCCTACTCATCGGCGCAGACTTCAACGTGACGTTGACTGCTGCGGACCGGCCCAACGACACGGGCAGTTTGGATCCGGGATCGGCACGCTTCAGAGAGGTGCTAGCTAACCTCAGTCTCGGTGAGATGGGACTGACGGATCGGAGGTTCTCATGGCGCGGGCCCACATCACAGTCCAGAATTGATCGGTTCCTCTATTCTCCGGAGCTCAGCGACGTCTACGCTTTAGTTGAGGTGACATCACTACCCCGATCACTGTCTGACCACACCCCCCTTCTGTGGGCATCACAGGTGGGGCCGTCCCGGCCGACCTATTTCAAAATGAACCGATCTTGGTTTAGGCAAGACGGATTCAAAGGGGATCTTAAAAGATGGTGGAAGGCCCACACCGCCTCTGGTCCGACATCAGCACAGCTCGCCACGAAGCTCCTGATGCTTCGACACTACCTGTTTGAGGCCCGCCGCCAAATCTGCATGGACCGCAACCGGCGTCGGGACACAACCCTGAGCCATATCCAGATGTTGGACGCCTTAGAGGACACACGCTCCTTGCTGCCGGAAGAATTTCAAGCGAGACGCTCTCACCGGAACGAGGTGGCCGAACTAGATCTTTGCCAGGAGATGGACTGGAGATAGCGGTCTCGCCAGCTCTTGGCTGGCAGCTGGAGATGCCAACACTCGCTTTTTCCATCAGGTGGCAAGCGGTCGTCGGCAGCAAAATCACATACGACAGATTCAGGTAGGGGATCGCGTCCACAGAGACCAAGCTTCCGTGGGTCAGGCCTTGGTTGATCACTTCCGGGATTTCTATCGCCGAGGACCGCCTAATCACTGGAATTGGACTCCTACCACGATCTCGACAATATCCATCACGCAGACACACCATCTGTCTCGCCCCTTTTCAGCTGAAGAGGTCAAGGCTGCTGTTTGGAGCCTGAACAACGAGGGTGCTCTAGGCCCGGATGGGATACCGGATGGGATAAAGAGTGCTGGGATATGCTGGAACCCGAAGTGATGCGATTGATGGGAGATTTCCATGCTGGCCGCTGCAAGATGGAACGGCTCAACAAGGTCTACCTCGTCTTGATACCGAAGGTCCCCGGGGCAGAACAGATCGGCGACTTCCGCCCCATTGCGTTGTCCAATTCTATATACCTCATCATTGCCAAGGTCCTGGCAACTCGCCTCCGTGAAGTAATGGACAGCTTGATCAGTCCCACTTCAGTCTGCCTTCATCCCGGGGCGACAGATGTTAGACAGTGTCGTGGCGGCCGAGGAGATTGTGGGGAGCATGGCGCCGTTCTGGTACTTGAGGCTTCCTCTGGAAGGTGGACTTCGCAAAAGCTTATGACTCACTCGACTGGTGATATCTATGGAACGTCCTAAGGCGACGCGGGTTCCCGGAGGAATGGGTGCGATGGATGAAACTTTGCGTTACTGCATCATCTTGCTCAGTCTTGATCAATGGCCAGACACAAGGGGGATGGTTCCAGCCACAACTCGGACTTAGCCAAGGATGCCCACTCGCACCACTACTTTTTATTTTAGCTGCGGATGCCCTGGCTTTCTGTACTATGAGGCTCTGCTCGCATGGTCATTTATCGGGATTTCAGACGGCAGGGCACCCCAGGGTATACCGTTACTTCAGTATGCGGATGCCACCACGTTCTTCATTCAGGGATCAGAGACGGCGGCCCGCACCCTTTCCCAGATGATGAACATCTTTGTTGACTTCTCCGGCCTTTAGCGGAATCGAGCCAAGTCCTCGTTTGTGGGATTTGGGCTGACTTCAGAGGAGATAGTGCGCTGTGCTGAGATCTTAGCGACACCGATCGCGACACTCCCCCTCTGATATTTGGGGCTCCCACTGATTGATCGCCGCCTCAGAACCCAAGACTGGCAGCTAGTGGTGGAGAAGGTAGAGACGCGCCTGGGGGGCTGGCGTGGAAGGCTGATATCCCGTGGGGGCCGCCTAGTCCTGGTGAAAGCAGTCCTCTCCGCCATCCCAACGTACTTCATGTCAGCTTTTCGAATGCCTGCAGGGGTGCGGAGACGCCTTGAGGGTGCCATGAGGAGTTTCTTGTGGCGCGGGACAGATTCTGCCAGAGGGGGCGCCGTCGTTGCTTGGAGCTCGGTATGCCGACCTTTTTCTGACGGTGGACTCGGCATACGCCACCTTCTGCATCCCAACTCTGCTCTGCTATGTAAATGGGTAGTCCGAGTGTTACAGCCTTCTAATGATATGATATCCTGCCTACTCCGTGAAGCTTATGGTGCCTCCCTGGATTGGGGCGAATGGGTCATACCTCGTCGTGGAGATTCCCCCGTTATGGCGGGTCTTCGGGGGATCTTACCGATGGTCCAGTCTTTCTTCCGGCCCCAATTGGGGGACGGGGCTGACTTCAGATTTTGGGAGGACGACTGGCTGACGGCTTTCCCCGTCTCTACAGCCTTGCCCCGATCCCGAACATCACAGTCCAGTCTGCATGGACTGGTGACTGGACCCCGCCACTACCATTTGCACTCTCGGACCAGCGTGTGGCTGATCTCTTGGACCCCGCCACTACCATTTGCACTCTCCGAGCTGGCGGACATTAGGCCTCAAGAGGCGACCAGGGATGCGTGGGTCTGGCGGCAACCTCGCTTCTCGGCCAAGGCGACATACCGCCTACTATGTGGGCAGATCCCCCCCGAGGACTCTCACATTATCTCGAGGTGCAGGCTGGTTTGGAAGCGACACATTCCACTGAAGATTCGTATATTCGGATGGCTTCTCTTACGGCAGCGGCTCATGACCCGGGTCGTGCGCCAGCGCATGCTTCTAGCCAGCCCTGTGAGCTGCCCTCTCTGCGATGGGGGTCCGGAGGACTGCTCCCACCTCTTCTTTCAATGCCCACTGGCTCAGGTGGCATGGAGGGAGGCCGGGGTGGCCTGTCTTTCCGTGACATCTGAGGAGGCATTCTGGAGATCCCTATCCGGGGGCTTATTTAGGAGGGAGGCGGATTTTTGCCACTCTGTGGGCAATCTGGATTCACCGGAACGAGGTTGTCTTCAGCGGAACCACCCCGTCCGACGATGTCATTATATACACCGTCGAGGGGTTTTATTTTTCCTGGCACCAAGGCGGCGCATGCCCCTCGAATTATGTACCCCTGCTATGATAAACCTCGCTGTCTCTGTTCATTAACTCAATGGAATTTGGGGGCACCGTCTGGGGTGCTTCCCTCCCTTAATTGAAAAAAATAAATAAAATTGAATTTATGTCTTCCTTCTTTACATCGCCTTTCTCTATATCTTTCTTTGGCTTTTATGCATTTATTGATTATTGGGTTTTATTTTGATACTTTCTTTCAACAGCGGGATTGTATCTTGGGACCAGGTACTGAGGCATGCCAAGCTACGCAAAAGATACGTTTCTCTATATGCATCTCTCCTCAAATATAGTCACAAATGGGATGCTGCGCATGAAAGCGAAGAACTTAAGAAACTCGATCGGGAGCTTGACATAAATGTGATTCTACAGTGGAGGTATCCATATGTCTTGTGCTAGATATATCTGGAATATCTATTTTCAGGATCTCGCCATGCTGTCATAAACGAAATGACATCAAATAACCTGGACGATTATGTGATAGGTCCCTGATGTGGAATCAATCCAAGTGGTGAGAGAATGAGAGAAGTTAATCACACCCAGAGAGAGAAAGATATAGATAGGGAGATGTATGGAGAGATTTAACAAGAGATTGAGCAAGTGAAAAAAAGAGATTGAGAGAGAGGAGAGAGATAGAGCGAGATTAGAAATAGGCTTATGAGAAGGAAGAGCTGCCGGGAGTCCAGAATGGGGAGGATGGAAGAAAGGAGGGGAGGAGAGACTAAGCCTAAAACTTGATAATCCTATTGTCTCAAGATTCTTCATTTCTTTTCTGGCGTCATTTTTGGCTTTTAATGTATCATCCTGTAAGCCTAGTGAGCATCTGGACTTTCCCACTTTGACTGAGGGGGCAGCATTGTATCATTATACAAATTATTTTTCTCGCTTTAGTTATTATGCCAGTTTATGGATGCTCTAGATCCCTGAAATAATGAAATTACCTGAAAACTGACCGAGTACAGAACCTCTGATTATGTGTTCTTTATATGCATTAAATGCTTACTGTTGGTTGATATCTATCTTTGAGATCTAGCAATACAAATAATGTTTAATCCAAGAGGAATGACATGTCCAATGATTGACATTAACTCAGACTGAATCTTGCAAATGATATCTGCTCATATTCTTCCCTCATCTATTTGTAACTCTGACTTGTTTTTCATTTCTCACATATTTGCAGAATGTTAGCGCACAATTTTGTGTTGCAGTCAACAGGATCAGTTGTCTATGAGAAGAAGCAGAAAAACCCACAATCATGGTGGACTTTTGGGTGGTATTGTCAACTTTTAACCTAACATGTCCTCTATGGCTTCTTTCCATTTAGTTCATTATTTTCCTCTCCACCACCTTTTTTAATCATACAAAAAACATGTTTTTGGAAAATCTGTTAATAAAAAAGATTACCAACATTTGATGTTTTGAGATTCATCCACCAGGACTGGATCAAGTAAAGAAGAAGAAGAAGAAGACAGAAGTATGAATTTTACTGAGGAGGACTGGGAAAGGCTTAATAAATTTATTGGTTACAAGGAAAGTGATGAGAAGGCGTTTAATACGCTTGAAGACAGCAGTCTTCTTCAGATATACTTGGAGTTTCACGTGAAACATAATTCCTCCAAGCTTATTGATAAAGATCACACATATCTTGCTGATCTTTCGTGTGATGATCTTGATTGTTCTGTAAAAGTTTATTTGGAAACGAAGATCTTCGATCTGAAGTTGGGATCATACAGGCTGTCATCTCCGAATGGTTTGCTGGCTGAGGTTGATATCTACCAGCTGGATGAAAAATGTCTCTTATTTGTGGGTTTGTAAGCTTGCTTCTTTTCTTTTGACAGAGTGCTACCATTAGTGATTCCTTAGTGGGTGTCTTCTCTTACAAGCCTTTCGGGTCTGAATTAGATTGGAGTTTTGTAGCCAAGGCCTCCCCATGCTATATGACTGTAAGCTGTGAAGAGATTATTTTTTAAGTCAAAATTGGACATATCAGAACTTATGACATGTTTTCTTTACTCGATGCAGTATTTAAAGGACTCGATTGGTGACATCCTTTCTTTCTTCAAAAGTAGCTCAGAAATCAGTCAAACTTTTGCTTTGGAGACTGCGGCGGCAGTTCAGGTTTTGACACTTCAATGTGCTCTATTAATTTGCCTAAGGTTGATGACTGAGGGTTTTCTTTCTTCTCTTTCTCATTGCAGATGACACTTGATGAAGTAAAGAGGTCTGCCCGTAGACAGTTTGCTAGGGCAATGAGAGACCATTCCAGGTTTCTCCCATACATTTTTGATACGAACTAGAATTATTTATTACCTTGTTAAACTTTTTGTTTAATCTTTCTCTTCTGTAGTCAGCAGATGGATTTGAGTTAATTACCTTCTTTTCTCATATTCTAAAATACAATGTAATCAAGCATTTGTTTATTTGGTATTTTCTAGATGTCTGAAGTAGTAATGCAAAAAAATTCAATCTCGACTCGCTATCTAGATGACATTTTTGATTGATCAAGAGTTACACAAAACAGCCTGTGATATTCCATGTCAATGCAAAGTCATTGTTGGAGATTGATAGATTACTGGAACTACGCAAGATAGAATGCTCAACAGAGCCACTTGCCCTCTCTGCCCTTACAGCTTGTAAGTGATTAGCCCTTGGTGCATGCATGAATTTACTCAGGAATCCGAGAGGTAGACGTTTGCGATCGCGATCACGATTGAGGGGTTCGCTATCACGAAGGCATAGACGCAAGGTAGCCATTTCGCAATTGCCAGGGCGCACTCGCGATGGAGAAACAGTGCGCGCACGAACCAGAGATAGCGATGGAATCAGAGATTCCTGGTTGAGGATGAGGGGCATGAGCTGAGAGGAGAATGGGAATTAAAGAAAGCTAGTATTCTCTAATTAAAATTGGAGAAAGAGCTCAAGAGCAGAAACTCACTGTGCATTGATGCCGGATCATCAGAGAGGCGTATTTATGCTGGTTTGTGAAAAGGTCTGCAGATACGGCTTGGCCTTTTTCTCATCTTCTGAAGAACAATGCTTCAAGGTGGTTGATGGCAGCCCAAGAGTCCTTTGAAGTTCTGAAGAAAGCTCTCACTCAATCACTGGCGCTGGCCCCTCTCTGATTTCTCTAGATAATTTGTGATCGAGACAGACGGGTCAGGATAGGGCATTGGGGTGTCCTAATGCAAGAGGGGAGGCCAATTGCGCACTATAGTGAAGTTATGCTCACATATTCTGCCCGGAAATCAGCTTATGATTGCAGTAAGGCCGTTCATCATTAAGGCTGGTCAATATTGCTTGAAGCATTTGTGCGAGCAAAAAAAATCCCCCCACAGTATGGAATTTGGATCACCAAATTAATGTCTTTCCAATTGATGATTGAGTTTCAGGAAGGCAGAAGTAATAACACAGCCAATGCATTGTCGCAAAGACCTACATCTCAAAAGGAAGCACTTAATGGGATGGTTTTTAGAGTTATACATGCAATTTGAGAAGAAGTGGATCAAGATTCCCAGCATAAAGCTGTCCGGGAATCCTTGCTGCTAGGGCCTGATTCTCATCCTAATTAGTCCATCCATCAAGGGCAATTTCTATAGAAAGGAAGGGTGGTTTATGTCCAGTCAATCCACCTTGGTTCCAAAGGTGTTGGAGAATTCTAATTCAAGCCCCATTGGTAGACAAGGGGGATATCTTTGTACATACAATAGGATAACCTCACAATGCTTTTGGATTGGGATGAAGAAAGCCATTAAACAGTACATCGATGAAAGTAAAACAAATCTGATTCGCTTATCCCAGCAGATCTATTACAACCATTGCCAATTCTATGAGACGCCTGAAAGGATCTCTATGGATTTCATCCAAGCTCTCCCAAGGTCTGCGGGGTTTGATACAATATGGTTGGTGGTGGACAAATTATCCTTGTGTGGACATTTTAATTCTGTTGAAGTATCCATTCCATGTGGGGGACATGGCCGTGACATTCACGAAAGGAGTAATATGTCTCCATAGGCCCCTGAAGTCTACTTTATCTAACCGTGTCTGCTTATTCATTAGTCAATTCTGTAAGGAACTGCATAAACTACCTTCATATGAGGTTTGCCTGTCACCCAAAATCTGACATGCTGACAGAGGTGGTCAATAAAGGGGTGCAGAATTATCTTCTATGCTTTGCATCCAATAAGCGAAATTAGTAGACCAAGAGGCTATAAGGGGCAGAATTATAACACTTCCTTCCACACTAGCATGAAAACCAGGGCCTTCAGGTGGTCTATGGTCATGAACCACCGAATTTGATAAGGTATGGCACTCCCAAATCACCCATGCATGATTTGTATAAGTATTGACAAGAGGGGGACCAGACACATGATCTTTTGAAAGAGCAGATTGGAAATTCTTAGACGAGCGTGAAGGTATTTAGAAATAATGGTTAAAGGAATGTCCATTTGGAGCTTGGAGATAGGGTTTGCATCAGGCTCTATTGTATGGAATCATTGACTCAGAAGGGTAATGAAAAGCTGGCTTGTAAATTCTTTGGGCTGTATGTGAGCACTCAGCACAATGGAGAGGTGTCCTGCTGCATGGATTTGCCAGCAGATTGCTGAATTTCATCAAGTCTTCTACAAGCCATTGAGATCCTCTGAATGACCCCAGCAATTACCGTTGCAACTTACCAAAGAGTTGGTATGCATGGTGCACAGTCTCAGAAATCTTGACTGTGGGGCTGGAATGGTTGATTAGGTGGAGGAATTTGAAGTGATGTGGGAGTCCTTGGAGCTATGTCAAGAAATATTCCCAGACTTTCAAGATGGGGACAAGTTGGATGATATTGAGGGGAGTAATATTATGATACTGATAGTCACATACAAATGACGCTGTAAGAGGATATGAATTCATTGTTCTTTTTTAATCTGATTTTGAAGTCTATTGATGCTTATCTGAAAGTTCTTGCTTTTGTATCCTTGTTATAAGATAGTTTGATTATGCTAAGCCATTTGACTTCACTAAAATCATGGATCTTTGATATCGTTTCCCCTCATCTGTATACTCAACTCTTATCTAGGTGGCTTCCTATCAGAGTTTGTAGACGTGGTTACCGATGATGCATCTATGCTTGATTAATTACTGGTTTTGCATTTTTCTTGTAGGTTCCATTTGGATTTGGATATTGCAGCTCCAAAGATTACCATTCCGGCAGAGTCTCATGCTAAGAATACTTATACCACTAGACTTCTTCTTGATCTTGGACACCTAAAACTCTTAACACAGGTCTTATATTCCTCATGCTGGCATGTAATGACCATGTTTTTCTGTTTATCACCATAAACTTACATGGATAAACATCTCGAAAACATGCAGGATGAAGATGAGATCTTACCAAGTGAACGTGAATGTTTGATCTTTCAGTTTAATGTAGTCATAAGGGATGTATCTGCATTTATGGTAGATGGGGAGTATTCATGGAGTAATGATCCTATGCTGCCTTCCACTTTATCGAAGCATTATAAAAATGGCATCCTTCCAGTGATTGACAAGTGTGGCATCGTGTTAAAGCTTCAGCAGGTTTGTGTCTTTTCAGTGTCCTGTTATTTTTTGGGGGGGGGGGGGGAAGTTGGAAAGGAAGATCACTGAAAATTGGTGACCAATGAGTACACGTACCTTATTCTTCCCACCCACTAATGTCACCCATCCCTCCATTGCCCAAGCATGAGCAGGCTGAACTGTAGACCTAGTGCCAAAGCCTAAGCACGCTTAGTTCTAGAGTTCCTTTCCACTCTGGTGTCCCTCTCCTACTTGAGAAGTGTCTTGCCCGTATCCTGTACCATTATTTTTTTTTTTAAAGAAAAGTGTCTTATACTGTTATACCATACCTTTGAACTTCAAAATTTTCTCTAAGTTCATGTTTCATTAATTGATCAGGTTCAGCTGGAAAATCCACTCTATCACGCAACTAGGCTTGCCTTTCACATACCAGTGCTTGGTTTCCATTTCTCGCCGGCTCGTTATCACCGGCTAATGGTTGTTCTTAAGTTGTTTCAAGATGATCATGAAGATTCTAAAGATACAAATCATCCTTGGAGTCAGGCAGATTTTGGTGGTTGGTTGTCTGTTCTTTCTTGGAAGGTTTGCTCTTCCTTTCTTTTCTTTTGATGTGATCTATGGTTAAATTTCTGCTCACTAGTTCTTTTCTCTCCTACTTTTAAGGGTGTCGGTAATCGAGAAGCTGTCTGGCAACGCCGGTATTTGTGCGTTTCTGGCCAATTTCTCTACGTGCTGGAGAATCCTTCTTCCCATACATATAAACAATGTTTCAGGTCCAGATTTCCTTACCTCCATGAAAAAGTTCAACCAATTTTTCAGAAAGGGTGATTTATATTGGAAGGGTTTTTGGCCTATTTTTCCAAGTATTTGGCCCTTCACATGGAGACCCTTTTGTCTTAAACTTCTTGGGTGCTTCTTGTTCTTTGTTTATCTCCATCATCATTTAACTTGCAGTGGTCATTGATTATCAAGTAGACTGACAATCCATATAATTTTGACGAAGGAATCCTTTTTTCTACATTGCATGTCTTTCCAATATTTTTAAAGCAAATGTAATGCTTAGAAATTTTCTGGATCTATATCTAATTTTATTTTGAAAAGTGCAAGGGACGATCAGTCGAAGAATTGGTGATCGACCCACAATATTGGAAATTAATCACAATAGGCCACCTCTCCTCCTTGGTCGGGAGGACCAGGCTGCCACAAAACCCTCCGAAGCATAGGCGACCCCATTGGTGGACGCCACCCACCCATTAAACATCTTGTCATTTCGGTGTAACCATATGGCTTAGAGCACCACAAGTATGCGCAGCCCTTCCTTCCCCCTACCGCCACTCCTCCGGATTGGCTCCTAGAAGGACGTCTTTGAGTTATCTTTGATATGGGTTATTGATTCTATATCATCCTGGTGAAGGGGCATCCAAAGAAAAGGTGTGCGCACTCTTACTTGTCCCCCAAGCATAGAGTGCAATCTGCTGAGGTCTATGGGTACAACCGTTTATGGAGTACTCGCGTCTTAAGTCTTCGTCGGAGGAGAAGCTAACCAAAGAACCGCACCTTGAGGGGGACCTTTTGTCTCTATATAATCCTACATGCTCTTACGATTGACGGGTGCCCTTCATGATGCCCCTCACACAGCCTCTTATACTCCCCTCGTACTGAGAATTGAGCCCTGATCCAATCCCATTTGTCACGAGCCCAGCTCTATGGCCTCTTATGTACTAAGGATTGTTGCACGAGCAAAAACTTCTCAACCCTCTAATCTGACAAGGCTCTAGCCATGTGCCATCCCAGCACTCTGCCATTAGGGCGACCCCAGGGTTCATGGACAATGCGCACAAAGGAAGAAATACCTTGTTTAACCTCCCTCGAGTTGACTAGTCATCAGTCCAATAGTGAAATGTCAAATCGTCTCCTAATTGAGCAACAAAGAAATTCCTCATCTATTGGAAATGTTGTCTCAGCCCTTGCCACAAAGGTGATGCCCCTTTCATTGGGGCTGCATACCTCTCCCAAGTCAACCCCTTGCTATAACTCTCCTTTAGAACTTGAGTGACTAGGTCATCCCGGGAACTCATAAGCCTAGCCACCGACTTTGATAAAAGTGCCGTGTTCATCTTTTGTATGTTGAGTATCCCCAATCCCTCAGCCTGAGTGGGTATGCACCCAACCTCCCACGAGACCAATGCTTGCCCATAGCATTGTTCCGTCCCCGCTCCATTCCACAAGAACTGCCTTATCAATCCGTCTAGCCTCTTTCCTACTCCAATGGGTAGTTTGTTTATTGATTTGTAGAATATAGAGATCGCGGCAAGTATTGCCCTTAGCAACAGCAATTGCCCGTAGCAACAGCAATTGCCCGCCCCTTGACAATAGTTTAGTTTGCCACCCCTCCAATCTCCTTTCTACTTTCTCAATCACTGGAATCCAATCTGTCCTCGACATTTTGCCCTCAGGGACATGCCCAAGTATCGCATAGGTAAGGTCCCTATTAGTGTTCCCAAGCCCTCTAAACATTGCAAACTCTCTTCTTGAGTTAGTTCGAAACCCACAAATGCTGATTTGGCGCGATTTATTTGCAAGCCTGAGAAATCTGCAAACAGGTCTAATAGTGTAGATAGGTTCCTTGCTTCCTCCAACAAGCCTTCCATGAAAAATGTAGTGTCGTATGTGTATTGTAGTAGTGGGATACCCTCCTTATAACTCCGTGTTTGGAAGCATCTTAGCGTGGCTTGCAAGCATGCTTGAATCGTACATGCGGCAAGGACATCCACTGCTAAAAAAAATAGTAGGGGTGCTAATGTGCATCCCTCTCTCACTCCCCTCTGCAGTTGAATCTAACCCCCCTCCGCTCGGCCGTTTACTAATAATGAGAACGAGTGAGAGGTAATGCATCTTTGTACTCATGATATCTATTTAGAGGGTAAAGCTCTTCATCTCTTAGACGACCACAATAAGGCTCAATCCAGAGAGTCATAAGCTTTGACAAAGTCGACTTTTCAGATGAAGCCCTTAGTGCCGTTTTGTCCCCATGCTGCTACTATTTCTCCTACAACTACTGCGCTATCGACCAGTTGTCTACCTAAGATAAAGGCTGATTGGAAAGGCTCCACTAACTCATTGATCACCTCACGCAACTTGTTCGCCAGTACCTATGCTATAATCTGCTAAATGGATTTAGATAGAGATATTGGTTGGAAATCTTCGACTCTATCAGCTATTTGACACTTTGAAAGAAGGAATAGGTGCGATTTGTTGATTCTCTCCATACCACCGTTCTCATGACGAAACTCCTTGAGTGTAGCCATCACGTTTGGCCTAAGCAAGTCCCAAAAGTCCCTGCAGAAGAACATTAGAATATCGTCTGACCCTTCCCCATTGAGCCCCTTGATTGCAGCTCAAACTTCCTCATATGAGAATAGTCTCACCATCTTCTCTCGATGTTCTTGTGTTGCCTTCCTTGCCCCCCTACTGCACCATTTCCATTGGTTTTTTTCCTTTTGTAGAGAAAGATAAAAAATGTGCTGCTAGCGCTTGGCCCATTGCCCGTGATCCAACATGTTCTTGATCTCTAATTGTTACTTTCACGATCTGATTTTTCTGCCTTTTGTCGTTCGCTGATATGTAGAGGAATCTTGTGTTAGCATCCCCTTACTGTAGCCACAATTGCCTCAGTCGTTGTCTCTAGTCCATTTCTAGCTTCAGATCTTCTCTCTCAACAATATCCCGCCAACCCTCACGTTCTTTTGCTTCCTCGACTTCTAGACCTCTTCTATCCTCTAAATTGTCCAATTTGTTTAACCATAGTTAGAGCCTCTTGTCTCCTTTTGCTCCTCTCATCCCGAATGTGCTTTCTTAACTCCATAAGGCTCTCTCATAGACCAACTGTCCTGTTAGCTAGCCTCTTCGTCTCAAAGCCTTGGCTAGCTTATGAGGACCATGCCCGCTTCACCTCTTCCTTGAAAGTGGCTTTTCTTACCCACAATCTATAAACCTTGAAATATGTGGATTGCCTTTGGCCCTCATTTGCTGTCCATACAATTGGTGTGTGATCAGAAAGCAGTCTCGGAAGTGATCGAATATCTGCTAGTAGAAAATGCTCCGCTAGCTCTATCAAGCATATTGTTAGATCATATCGCTATAAAGCAATACGATAAATAATGTAAAATATGACCCTTGGAGTCCAACGGTCATATATGAAAGAATCCCAATTGTAATGTTTTTGTAAGTAGTTCTTTTATAGAAATAAATTCATTATTTCTTCTCTTGTCGAGGCTTCTCAATCACCTGTCTCAATCTTCTAATATCTAGATTGCCCACAAACTCTCATGGTATCAGAGCAGGAGCTTTTTTCTAGAAGCGGCAGCATCCCATTTCTCGAAGTTTGATTTCTTGTGGCACTCTCAAGAGAGTTTCTCTCCCTTTGACCTAGAGCTATCTGCAGTGCCCGAATTTCTTATATTTTTTCTTGCCTTTTTAAATAAGCATGAATTTCTGGTGAGTATTTACCCCCTTGTTTCATATACGTAGTTCACGAATCAGTATAGGGGGTACATCCAAATCCAAGATGCTGGAGAGGGAGTCTGAACCTTCTCAGAGTATGCTCAAGAATACTGATATTCCAGTCCAGACCAGGTTAATTCTGCCAGATATAGACATGAATTACAATGGTCTCAATGGTAAAAAATTGTCAACACTGGCTTAGAGAACCCTCAAGGCCGTCTACTTGGGTAAGCATCTAATAGATGATCCTCCTTCAGAAGATGATCCAAGGTACGAAATATGGGAGTTTGAAGAGGCCCTCATTACAAATTGGATGATCAAGAACATGGAATAAGAACAACGAGATGATTATCTTCTCATAGATTGTGTTCGAGATTTGAAGCAGGAGATTAAAAAATCATGTGCAGAAATGAATAGTGATTTTCGAGTATTTGATCTTCGAGAACAAGAGCGGATCAAGCAAGGAAGTCTATCTATTTCCTCATATGCAGCAAAACTCAAGGCCATCTGGAGAGAGCTAGATCTCCTCTGGCCCACCAGTGACAAGAATTCTCCATCCTATCTTCTGGAAGTCAAGTTTAGGACTCTCACATTTCTGATGGGGCTAAACCCAGAATTTGAGAGTCTTCTGAGCCAACTACTGCATTGGGAAAGATTTCCTACCCTGGCCGAAGTTATTTTTGAATTAATGGGTGCAGAGAGTCGAAAGAAGTTAAGTTCTAAGGGTGGAGAAACTTTTGCTCCAGCCTCGATTGCCCACTTAGCAAAGAAGGGAGAGCCTTGGAGTAATCAGAGTTTTGTAGCACCTTCCTCTCTGGCTCCTAAGCCTGCTCCAAAGGAAGGTAATACTTCAGACACCATTATTTGCAGCTATTGCAGGAACTACGACCATGTCAAAAAGGATTGTTAAAAGCTGGCCTGGAAAGAGGAACATATTTGGAAAGGTACATGGGTACCAAAACATCAGAAAAAGGGTTATGTAGTCAGTGAGGGAGGAGAACCTTCCACCAGCACAAAGGAGAATGATGGGAGTGAGATCCAAAAATTTATGCAATCAGAGATGAACAAGATCCTTCAAAAGATCAGCTCCACATCTTTGGTAAAATCAGGTGAGCACTTTGCCTTTACTACTTACAGCCTTCTCACTACTATATCTGAGTCATGGAGTCTAGATTCAGGAGCGACTGATCATATGTCACCCCACAAGTCCTTATTTAAATCTTATGAACCAATAACAAATGATCACCGAGTTTTTACTGCAGATGGAGGGATTTTAGAGATTGTAGGAAAAGGTATTATCGAGATCAAAGGAACTGTATTAAGGAACATTTTACATGTGCCTGCGTTAAAGGCAAAGTTTACTATCTTTAATGTAGGTAGTAATCGATACTTGATGGAGATTTATTCTCGACTCGGATTCATGTTTTCTATGTACAAAGGACACCGGGAAGAAGATTTTATCTGTTTGGAGAAAAGCGGGACTTCTACTAGAGGGGCTGGAGGAGGATGAGGAGCAGAAAGTGGTCTACACCATCTTAAGTGAAGAACAGGTCATCCGTCTCCATAGGAGACTTAGACACCCCTCTTTTCACCTTTTGAAACAAACACACCCCATTCTGTTTAAGGGAATTATTATTGAAAGTTTGACTTGTGAATCTTGCCAATTCGTTAAACACAAAAGATCTTCATTTCCAAATACTAGTCATAGATACTTGTCTGCATTTGAATGTGTCCATAGTGACATATGGGGGCCTTGCTCCATATCTAGATTGTCTCATCATAAGTGGTTCATTTTATTTGTGGATGATTTTTCTAGATATACTTGGGTATATCTACTTAAAACCAAATCAGAAATACCATCCATTCTTGTTCTATTTTGTGAAATGATCCATAATCAATTCAGAAAGAAAGTTAGATTAATGAGGATAGACAATGCTAGAGAATATTTCTGTGGAGAAGTTAACAAGTATATGGAAGATAAGGGGATTATTCATCAGTCTTCATGTGTGAATACCCCTCAGCAAAATGGACTTGTTGAGAGAAAAATTGGTCATATTATGTCCTCTGCTAGAGCATTACTATTTCAGGGGAACTGCCCTAAGTTTTATTGGAGTGAAGTAGTAGCAACTGCTACACATCTTATTAATCGGACACCATCAAAAACTCTAAATTTAAAGGCCCCTATAGATCTTCTATCTTCTGAATATTCACATTTATGCTTAAAGACTAACCTATCAGCCAAAATATTTGGTTGTGTAGTATATGTTCATGTTCATGATATAGGAAAACTGGATCATCGAGCTATAAAGTACATATTTCTTGGATATTCTACTACGCAAAAAGGATGTAAGTGTTACCATCCAAGTTCAAGGAAAGTTTTTATTACTGCAGGTATTAAGTTTGATGAAGTCAGAATGTTTTATGATGACGAAAGCAGATTTGAAGGCTATCTAGACTCGATGGCACAAGAGGTTGATGAAAATGAAGATCACAGGATGACAGAGTTGGAGTTATCTAGTCCAGCCCTAGGAACCAGTGAACAAAATCCTGATGTAAGTAATGTTCCAAGTCCTATTGAGGAGGATGAAGAGTCTTACACATCAGAGAATACTCAAAATGATGCAGAAAAGCTAGAGGGGGAAGATATTCCAAGTAACAATGGATGGTCTATAGCTGTTAGCAAAGGAGTTCAAGAATGTACGCAGACAAAGCTTTATCCTGTCAGCAATTATGTGTCATATGCCCAGATTTCTCCAGAGTATAATCAAGTTATTCAAGCACTAATGACAGTCTCAGTTCCCAAGAATGTTCAAGAGGCCATTTCTTCCATTGAATGGAGGAAAGCTATGAATGAAGAAATGGAAACCCTGAAGAAAAATGGTACATGGGAGATGGGCCCACTCCTTGTTGGTAAGAAGCTAGTTGGAAGTCGTTGGGTGTTTACTATTAAATATCATTTTGATGGATCGTTAGCTGGATATAAGGCTTGATTAGTGGCTTGAGGAATCCGCTCATCCTGTAGAGGTGCCGTTTGGTGTGGAAGCGACGTCTCCCTCTGAAGATCAAGGTGTTTGCCTTGCTCCTGCTACGACGGCGACTGATGATGAGATCCTGGCTGCAGCCTATGAAATCAGATGCTCCAGTGGAATGCCTGTTGTGCGCCAGGGCAGTGGAGGATTGCCAGCAGTCATTCTTCGTCTGCCCCTTAGCCCAAACAGTGTGGCAAGAGACCGGCGTCGACCGTCTCGTGGCGACCTCGAAGAAGGCATTCTAGCGGTCTCTCGGCGGCGGAACATTCCGTCGCGAAGTCGAGTGACAGACTATTTTTGCCACACTCTGGTCCCTTTGGATCCATAGGAACGAGGTCATATTCAGGGGCCGCACCCCATCCGTTGATGCTATTCTGCTATTGGACCCTTGTAGCTCATGATCTGTATCCTCCGTCATTGTTTTAATGACAATGGGGGGGGCATTGTTTCGGGGTGCCCCCCCATTGTCAGAAAAAATTAGTGGCTTGAGGATATACTCAGTCATATGACATTGACTATAATGAGACCTTTGCCCTAGCTGCGAAATTAAACACAATTTGAGTATTGATCGCCCTCGCAGCAATGTTTGACTGGAAGCTATTCCAGTTTGATGTAAAGCATGCTATTTTGCGTGGAGAGTTGGAAGATGAGGTATATATGTCACCTCCCCCAGGATACTCCTTGAGAAAAACTATAGGGGATGTGTGCCACCTTAGGAAGTCTATATATGGACTCAAGCAATCCCCTAGAGCCTGGTTTGGGGAATTTTCGAAGACTATGCTCTCTACTGGATATGTTTAGAGTGAGGGAGATCATACGTTATTTATTAAGCATGAAAAAAAAGAGAAGGTGGCAATTCTTATAGTTTACGCTGATGACATCGTGGTTACTGGAAATGATGAAGCTAAAATTCAGAACCTAAAGAAACATCTTGCTTCTTCATTTGATATCAAAGCTTTAGGTCTTCTGACCTATTTCTTGGGGATCGAAGTAGCTTATTCAACGTCAGGGATAGTTCTCTCATAACACAAGTATAATCTCGAACTATTAAAGGATACGAGAAAATTAGACTGTCGTCCTGCTGTGACTCCGGTGGATGTTAATGTAAAACTAAAAGCAGAACAACATGAGAAAGATGCCCCAGTCAACACGACATCATTTCGGATACTTATTGGAAGGTTACTATATCTTAATTATACTAGGCCTGATATAGCTTTCGCAGTTAATTCTCTTAACCAGTTTATGAGTGATCCACAAGAGTCACATCAAGGAGCAGCAGATCGGATCCTCGCATACCTTAAAGGCTCCATTGGATAAGGCTTACTATTTAAAAGGGGAAGTGAACCAAGCATTGTTCTTTATACTGATTCTGACTATGTGGGATCCTGAGATGACAGTCGGTCAACATATGGATATTGTAGTTTTATTGGAGGTAACCTTGTCACATTGAGAAGTAAGAAGCAAAAGGTCTCCCTCTCATGTGCGGAAGCCGAACTTTGAGCACTAAAAAAGGGTGTTAGTGAAGGCATGTGGATCAAAGATATTCTACAAGACTTACGCTTGTTTCCGAGCAAGGGGATGACTCTTTATTCAGATAGTAAATCAGCCATTGCAATGGCTAAAAATCTAGTTCAACATGAGCGTACGAAGCATGCACGGGTGGCCAGACACTACATCAAGCACAGCATTGAGGAAGGATTTATCATCCCACAGTACATTTCATCATTGGAGCAAGTGGCGGATATCTTTACGAAGGGCATTCCGGGCCCCCGATTTCAAGCTTTGGTATCCAAGTTGGGCATGATTAACATCTATACCCAACTTGTGGGGGGGTGTTAGTTCATATCGCTATAAAACAATATGATAAATAATGTAAAATATGACTGTTGGAGTCCAACGGTCATATTTTTCCTCTCAGCCTATAAAGGAATCCCAGTTGTAATGTTTTTGTAAGTAGTTATTTTACAGAAATAAATTCATTATTTTTTCTTCTTGTCCAGACTTCTCAATCTCCTGTCTCAATCTTCTAATATCTAGATTGCCCACAAACTCTCACATATGAATCTGTTCAACCGAGATAGCATAGTATTGCCATTTATACTCCTTCATGTGTATGCACAATTCACCAGCCCCATTTCTTGTAATGCGCTTCCGTTATAAAAGACTTGAAATCCTCTGAGTCGGGGTCCTGCCCTCTGGCGTTGTTTAGTCTATCTATCTCCTCTAGGGTCACATTAAAGTCACCCCCCATCTGCATGGGTGTCCCTTGAAAGGTTATAGCCACTTCCGTTAGTTCCCCCCATAACTCGGCCTTTCTCTTGACATTTTTGGGACTATAGATTGATACCACAACCACGTGTGAATCATCGCTATGTCTCTGTAATTTGATTGTCACTGAGAATTGCCCCATCCTAGAGGCCACTTTCGCAAACATCGTCTCGTTCGAGGCAGCCACAACTCCCTCGGATCTCCCATTTGCATTAAACCACGCTCTATCATATTCCAGTCCTATGTTTCACATCTTTCTTATATGATTTCCTGTATATATGCTGTCATAGCTCCCCATTCTTGTAGGTACCGTCTAACTATTCCTCTTCTCCGTTCGTCCTGGATGCCGTGAACATTCCATGAAATGCATCTCATGGATTACCGTTATCTCTCACACCGCTGCTCCGTTCCTTTTGCAACCCTATTGGTTTCGTGATTGCCTTTGCTCTGTGGTACGTGAGAGGGTCCTCCCTCCCATTCGTCTCTTCCCTCCTTTCTTCCCTGCCTCATCACTCCCCATTTTCTCGCCCTTTATTATGCTATCCGATGACCCCCGCTACGTAATTTCTTCTCTATTGGCCCTTTTGGCTTTTCCCTCCGCCGCTAGTCTCAGCCTTCCACTCTTCCCTACCATCACCCATGGCTTCATCTCATGCTTAACTCCGATTTTTTTCCGTTTGTATATGAGACCATCCTTGGTGACGTGTCTCCTGGCCTGTGTGCCTCGTCTCCCGCCTTGAGGACTGCTCTCTGGAGAAGTAGACTTCACCAGAGCTTGATCTTCATTTGTTTTTGTTGTTGGGCTCATTGGACTTTGTTCTTCCTCCATCCTATGGTTTATCTGTCCATTTGATGATCCCTCCCCCTATTGAACACCTCCTGTGGTACCTCCATCATCCACGGGTGATGATGATCTCGATTTGATGTGACCCTAGTCCGTGTTCTGCATTTCCAACTCATGGACGATTTGCACCCTTTCCTCCTTTACAGATGCCTGAAAAGAATGAGCGGGCAATTGTTGGCTGTGCTTCCATGCCATCACCGTTGCTGTCTCCGCTATAGACTTCATGTCCCCTTGGATCTGTATATAATATAGATGAGCAATACTTTCATGATTGATGATTTGCAAGAGGCAAACCCATTGATGAGGAAAATTTTCCATGTAGTCTTACAACCTGCTTACTGTGGAATGTAATATTGTGTGAGATCCTTATCATTCTTATTTGTACTTTTAAATAAGTGAAGATGAAATAAGTTTGACTTTAACTCTTCAGTGAAGTATGATTTTTACAAATTTTTCCTATGTTTAGTTCACTGCACCATATAAGCTTGATTAGTTCTCTGTTTATATTTTGATCTTGTTTTGCAGTTTGCGGGGAAAGCATTTGCATCCAATTCCTTTGGATTTCCTTGCTGAAGAGCATATTCTTGCACTATGCGATGCCAGTCATTTGTCAACAAAGGTACACAAATTTATTTGCGTCTAGTCCATGTTTGCAGTCACACATGTGGCACTGATCATATGCTCACAACAGGTTTTGGAGGATGCCAATGCTATAATTTTACTCTGTGGCACTGACGAGTCTCATAAAGTTTGGCAGAGCAGGATTCAAGGAGCGATATATCGCACATCGGTATTTCATGTCACTTAAGTGATCTCTAACTTGTATCAATATTTAAAGAATTGCACAACTCTCTAGGTTTACTATAATGCAATCCATATTTTGCAGAATTTTGAAGATAAAGTTGTGTATTTCTAATGTATAAGTTATTAGGTTTTTGGATTATAATAAGTCGTGATGTAGATACTTGAATTACGAATTTTATCTTAAAATTTGGTATGAGTATTTTGTTGCTCATTCAAATAATTCCAATAGGCATGTGTGGTAGTTATAGTAGAATATTCAACTAACAAGATATGTTCTGTAATTTTTTTTGTAACGAAAAAGAGGGTAATCCAAAAAATGGTGCCCCCCATGCCATTAGAAAAAGAAAGAATGAAATACAATGGCGGGATGGCTAGAGCCATCAATGCCAAGGGCTGGCCATTGCTTGGGTGTCGTATATGATAACCATGGCCCTCGGCCATGGTTGGTGGCCTTAGAAGGCGACCTTGTTTCTGTGAAGCCAGATAGCCGAGAGGATCCCAAAGAGTTTTTGCCACTCGGCTTGACAATGGTATGGGCTGCGTTGGACGGAGTCCCAAAAGGACTCCGCTGACCGGGTGTCCATGCTGGGAAAACGCTCAGATCCCCACGCTTCATAAGCAAAAGGGCATCGGAAGAAAAGGTGGGAGCTGTTCTCCTTGTCCCTCGACTGTAAGGCCAAGGTAATTGATTCCCCAAGGTTCCACCTATTGCGCTTCTGTCGCATCGGGAGACGGCTCCGAAGGAGCTACCCAAAGATCTCTACCTTGAGAGGATGTTTTCTATTCCAAATGATCTGGCATGCTGCTAGAGTCGAGGGGGGATCCGGAGGGGGTCCACTACCAAGCCGATTGTAGGTTGCCCTTGCTGAGAAGCATGGGCCAGCCCATACCCATTTGTTGATCTCTGACGCAGTTGGTCGAAGATTTGCCAAGGAGCGCTAGAGGTCTAGGAGTTCTTTGGACCAGGGGGATGACAGTCGCCTGCGGAACTTTGGCTGCCATGTGTCGGACCAATACTGGGTGACCATGGTTTGCCAGTCCCAAGCCAAGGCGAAAAGGCGTGGGAACCTAGCCTGCAGCATCCCACTCGTCTAGTCATTCAGCCAGAAGTGAAAGTGAGAGCCATCCCCCAAGCTTGGACAGAAGCACTCCTGCATCTCAAGGAATGCTGGCCGGAGTCCCTCTGAAAATGCCAAGGCTCCTTGGGTAGGACGACTTCTACCCTCCCAGTTCATTGAGAATCTGTAGTTGTTGGCAAGGACCTACGTCACTAGGTCTCCCACGGTTGCATCATTCGGTAGATCCTCTTGGTGAGGAGGGCGAGATTCGTGTGTTGTATATCTCGAATCCCAAAACCGTCCTCGTGGGGAGGTCTATATGCAGTCTTACGGTCCACAAGAGCTACACCTTGAGCATCCCCCTGTTGTGCTCCTCGCCAGAAGAATTGGCACATACTTGCAGTAGATCGATCTATGTCTATGTGCTTAGTTTGATTACGATTCATTGGATCTTGTGCAATACTAATTGCTGATCTGTTGTCACAGAAAGCTCGTATTGGTTCTTCATACTAAATACGTAGATCTTTTAGTATCCGACGAATCCATAAGATTTTGTCAATTCCGATGGACAATGCCCTGAATTCTGCTTTAGTGCTTGATTTTGATACGATGCTTTGTTTTTAACTTCTCCATGTGCCTAAATTCCCTCCAAACATTGCACAATGCCCAGTAGTGAACCTACGATTAACTAATGATCCACCAAATTCAGAGTCAATGTATATTTATAAATTTAACTTGTTTTTCTTATACGTGAGTCCGAGACCAATAGATCCCTTGAGGTATCTCAAGATTCAAAGTGTAGCTTGATAGTAGGTTCTTCTTGGGCTATGCATAAACTGAGTTAGAACATTCATAGAATATGAAATATCTGCCCGAGTGTGAGATAGATATAGCAGTTTGCCAATTAATCTTTGATATGATTCTATTTCAATCCTAGAATCATCTTCTTTTAATGTTAGTTTATGATTAGTTTCTATAGGTGTGTCATTGAGTTTCTATAGTTTCATTTAACAGGTTAAGTATATACTTTTGTTGTGTCATGAGATATCCATTGCTTGAGTGGCCTATTTTAATTCCAAGAAAGTATTTTGGTGTTCCCAGTCTTTTTACCTCAAAATGAGTTGTAATGTGTTTTTCTAATTTTGTAGCTTCCTCAAAATTATCTCTTGTAATAATACAAGATTGTAATCCTTATATCAAAATTGTAATCCTTCCTATTTCAAAATGCTTAAAAAATAAAGTGTGGTCACCATTACATTGTTTGTATCCCAATATTCTCATTGTTTGTATAAATTTATCATACCATGCCCTAGGTGACTGCTGCAATCCATACAATGCTTTCCTTAGTGTGTACACCTTACTAGTATCACCGATTCCTTCATACCTAGGAGGAATTTGCATGTGAATTTCCTCGTCAAAGTTCCCATGCAAGAATGTATTTTTTATATTATATTGTAGTAGAGGCTAGTCTAAGTTAACTGCCAAAGATATGAGTATTCGAATAGTATTCATTTTTGTCACTAGTGCAAAGGTTTCCTTGTAGTCTATTCCATAGGTTTGTGTATATATTTTTACTACTAATCTGGCCTTATACCTCTCTATTGTTCCATTAGAGTTGTATTTGACGGTAAACACCCATCTACAACTTGCACATTAAACCCATCATGACCAAATATGACACTGATCAGAAGATCAAAATGATCAAGGAAGATATTCTGCACGAAGGATATAAGCCCCAGCTAAAGCAAGCTGAGACATGATTGAATCTCCAGAGCTTATTTCGTCTTATTCCTTCCTTACAGCTGTAGGGTGATGGAGTTCTTCTTGAGAATCCTCTTTTTTAACTTATGTAATTCTCCTTGTCATTTGATTGGCTTCTTCCTGCTCACTTGTGTTGCTTTCTGACACATGAAATTGCTGTGGTGATCTCTCAGGAGATTCAATCTGACATCTCCCACATCTCACATATCACATCTATATCTTGGCTCTGTGATTTAGGCAGGACATTTCATCCCAGTTAGAAATCCTTTTGATTATTCTCTGTCCACCTTATCAGGAGACAATCCTTATTTGATAATTCTCTGAGCTGTGAGTTGGTTACCGTTTGGATCCTTTTTGTGTATAAATAATCTATAGAGACTCACTTGACCGACTTGATAACACCTTAGCTGTTTTAGTTGTATATTTATTTACATCGCAATTACATTCAAATATTCTTGGTGTGAGATAATTTTTAGTTTAGCATTCACAAAACATAGGTACTTCAATGCTGGCCTACCTTGTAGAAGAGCAGGTTATCTACTAAGCGAGTGAGTTTTGGTCATCATAGCCTCTCCCCACAGAAATTTTGGTTCATTCCTCCAGTTAACCAGTGCTCTTCTTTTCTCTTGAATTATTTCTATTCTTCTGTCAGCTACACAATATTTTGTGGTGTTTAAGCACTTGATGTCTCATGGATTGGGCATGTTATACTAAAGAAATCATGAAGTTCTGGTTTGCCAAAATCTCTAATGTTTCTGTTTGAAATATTTTAATTCTTTGCTCACATTGCCAATCAATTATTTATTGAGATGGTTTTTGCCTCAATACATTCTTCGCCTCAACTAGCACTGGGGAAACTGGTAAATATGTTGTAAGATTTCCCTGGCTCCGGGGAAACTCCCCCACTTAGCATTCTTGCATTAGATTTAGAAGTTTCTGCTGTAGATTTCTGTATAAGTCACCAAAATGCCTCTCTCACAGATTTTTGAAATCAAGTCAATCTTGGAATGGAAAGTGTTCCTTGTTTCACGACAGCCTAGAGAGTGTTTTGCCTTGAAAGTATAAAGGACTGAAAGCTAACCTTTCTTTTTCATGAGTTGGATGCTTAAGTTATCCATCCTCCTACATTTTCGCCATTGAAGATTGGCATTTCAACATCTTATTTACATTCCCAACTACCTAGATACTTATCCCCTAATAATGAATACAACTATTTAAACCCAAATTATTTCAGTTCAAAAGCGTATTCCTTCATACATTGTTTGACCCATGGCTTGTTACATCATCCATCATTGAAGAATTGTTCAGATTTGAGATGGCCAATAAAAATTATTTCATTTTATGTTTAAATGTCATCACTTTAATTTCTCTTATACAAGAAAATTTACAGTTGATGCACATTTCATTTGCTCGATCTCCAGGGTCCTGCTGCAGTTTCTGGCTTGTCCAATGCTCCGTCTCTGGAACTTGTAAAAGGGAAGCAATTTGAAGATGAGAGAGGTTATCAGTCTAACATGGAGAGACTTTTTGTTTCTGGCATTTTGAACGAACTGAAGATTCGATTTGATCACAATTCTGATGTTAGTTCTACACAGGTTTCTTCTTGACACCACATTACAATCTAAATAAGACACTAAATTGTTCAATTTTTTTTGGATAGAATAATCAAAGCTTTGAAGGAATATTGCTTGGAAGAGAAATTGGCTTGCTTGAGTTTAGGGCTATTGGTGGCCAGGTAATTGAATAGATTCAAATTTTTTTTGAAAGGTGATTTTCCAATAAATATTAATTGACATGGCCAGTTGGTCAGAATTAATTTCTTTAAACCATGGAAACAGGTTGAAGTTTCTATCAGAGAGAATGACTTGTTTGTTGGAACAATTTTGAGTTCACTGGAAATACAAGATCTGTTTCACTGTGAAGAGGCAGCAATACCTCGTTACCTTGCAAAATCTTTTATCATGAATGCAAGTAAATCCCCATTGCCATCCATTTCCAATGTTGGTGACCAGAGCTCTGTTGCCAGTGAACAATATGAAACTGACGGCGAAGAGAAATTTTATGAAGCTTATGACAGTTTAAGTGATGTTGTAGATTTGTCAATTGCTCCTCAGGAAGACAAGATTGATGATTCTAGCTTCAGGAGTTATTTTCCGTCTGAAAATTCATCTTTAGAGTCACTTACATTCACTCGTATCCCAGGTTTATTACCTAATGCTGAATCTCCTGATATATCGAACTTTAAAGATTCTGCCGAATTGGATAGTTTTGTTAAAGCTCAGATAATCATCTTTGACCGGGATTCTTCTTTCTACTCTAGCATTGACAAGCAGGTACATGGTATTCTTCATTTAACTGATTGCTCGTCCAATTCAATTGAAATTAGTTAGATTCCATCGATACTTTATTTTAAGTAAATATGGTCATACTTGTAGGTAATATTGAGCCTTGCATCAGTCTCTTTTTTTTTCCGTCGTCCCACGATCCTTGCTACAATGGACTTCATCAGTGCCGTTAATGCTGAAGATACCCGAGACACATCTCGAAGTGATGATATGTCGGATGATATCAATCATTTATATAATGTACCTGGTCCATCAAAGTTTGATGTTTCTCAAGAGCCCATTATAAAGGGTTTGCTTGGAAGGGGAAAATCTAGAGCCATATTCTTTTTAATGTTAAACATGGCTAGAGCACAGATTTTCTTGATGAATGAAGATGAAAAAAGTCTGGCTACACTGTCGCAGAATAATCTACTCGTTGATATCAAGGTCATCTGGAGAACTTTTTGAATATATTTACTATCTTCAATATTTGTATATGTTTTACTCATTAAAGTATTCTGGTTTCTTCCAAAAGGTATTCCCGTCTTCATTCCAGATAAAAGCTGCTCTTGGAAATCTGAAAATAAGTGAAGACAGTCTCCCTCTTGGCCATTCTTACTTTTGGGTCTGTGACATGAGGAATCCAGATGGAAGCTCTTTCATTAAAGTAAAAAGATAATCATTTTTATGTTTCAGTTATGTCATCTATAAGTTTTCTGCATGTAGTTCCTAATTTAGATTGATCATATCGGACCTTTCTACGGGCACAATGGACTGGCAACCTAATAATTATTTCTGCCCAATTTAAATGAAATAGATAATGCCTTTTTGATTGTGAAATCAATCTAGGGTTTGTCTAGATTATAAAAGCTACAATCATAAAACCTTCTGATGTTGTAGAATCTGACCATTTTCTCATTTAGCAAAGTGAAGATCTTGACTCTTTTTTCATGATGAATATGGTGCCTTTCATAGAAGGAGAGAGAAGTGGTGGAGAAGATAAAAACCAAACCATTTTCTAAGTTAGGGTTACAGAGGTTTTGTTTTTGGGTTAATGTACATGCGTGTAACGCAATGATAGGTGGGTCTAGGGAGAAAGAAAGGTGAGTGTGCAATTAATTGGTCACATACAAAGAGAAATGGATTGCGGTTATATATAAGTCTTTTTTTTTTTTCGATCAAAAGGGAGAAGGGCACCTTGAATTAGTGCCCCCTGTTGTCCGTTAAAACAATGACAAAGGGTACAGATCATGGATTACGAGGGTCTAACAATCAAGGGGCCTAGACCACCTCGGTGCCAAAAAGACACAAACCCTCTCGCGTTGTGCTAGATAGCATCAATGGACGGGGTACAACTCCTGAAAATGACCTCGTTCCTATGAATCCAGAGGGACCACAGAGTGGGAAAGATATTCTGCCACTCAGCTTCGCGGCAAAATGTTCGGTCGCCGAGAGATCGCCAGAATGCCTCCTCCGAGGTCACCACAAGGCGGTCGACGCCCATTGCCTGCCACAGTGCCTGGGCCATGGGGCAGTCAAAGAATAGGTGCTGGCAATTCTCCACTGCTATGGCGCATAGTAGGCATTCTGCTGGAGCATCCGGGACCATGCGCTGCAGCTGGGACCTCGTCATCAGGCGCTGTCGTAGCAAGAGCTAGGCAAACACATTGATCTTCAGAGAGAGATGACGCTTCCACACCAAAGGGCTCTTCTGCAGGATGATCGGATCCTCCGAGTCCTCCTGGTCCTGAAGTAGTCTGTATGCAGCCCAAGTGGTGAAACTAGGGCTGCTTCATACCCACGCATCATGCGCTGCCTCTGATAGGCGGCGGTCTGCCAGGAGCTCCTATAGGCTAATCAACTCAGCCACCCGCTGGTCGGGCAATGCCTCGGGCAGGGGTGGAACCTAGGCATCATTCCAAGCCTGCCGCACCACCACCCCCGGATCCGTAGATAGTGCGTAGAGACGAGGAAAAACCCTATCCAGTCGGCCATGTCCCGACCAGTTATCATCCCAAAACCGGAACGTCTCCCCATCCCCCAGCTGCGGCCGGAAGAACCTTTGGACCTGCAGGAAACACGCCCGCACGCTCGACATAAATGCGGAGTCGCCGCGCCTCGGGGTCCGCCACATCTCCCAATCCAGCGAAGATCCATACCTGTCTCATAGCACCACCGCCGCTAAGTCGCCCGACAGTTGCATCATCCGGCGCACCCACTTAGTAAGAAGGGCCATGTTGGGTATGACGGCCAAGACCGCCTTCAGTAAGATCAAACGACCCCCCCGCGACAGGAGGCGTGCCCACCAACCTCCCAGACGCATTGCCACCTTCTCGAATACAGGCTGCCAATCTTGGAGCGGAAGACGGTGATCGACAAGCGGCACCCCTAGGAGGTTATATATAAGTCTAATTTCAACACTCCCCCCAAGTTGGAGAGTGGATGTCATCCAAGCCCAACTTGCTGCACAACTCTTGGAAATATAAAGTTAGTAATTCCTTTGTAACTTTGTCCTGCACGGTGACAATGAAGGGATAGAAGGGGTGCAAACCTGAATGATTCCTCGCTTCTCCTTGATGAAATGACAATCGAATTCTATATGCTTGGCATGATCATGCCGAATTGGATCATGAGCAATACTGTTATTAGATTTATTATCACAAAATACAGAAAAGGTGAACATGGCAGTCGCAAGACATTTTCAATTTGGTGAGTTGGTTCTTTATCCATTAGGCCTCACTTATGTCTTGATGTAGTGCATGGAATTCCATTTCAGCACTAGAAATTTAACTCTCCTTGCTTCTTACTTGGCCACATGATATGATTGCCTCCAAGGTACATCATTAGTAGAAACTTCTATTTGCAACCTGCCATTTCAGTAATAGAAAAGCCCTTGGCTTGAAATGCCTGAATGAAAATCTGACAACTCTACTAGAAGCATGTGAGTGAGGCCTTTGGTGCATGCTTAAGTTGACTGAGGACACCCACTGCATAGGCAATGTCAGGCTTTTTTTCTGTTATGTACAAAAGTGTGCCAAAAAGGTACTGGTAGTGACCCTCATCAACTGATTCCTATCTTTTTCCAAAGAAAGATGATGAAGTTCAACCATTTAATTGATTGGCTGAGAATCTTTGATCCTAAGATCATGTTGTAAATGAGAGAACCATTTGATTGATTTCTTTGAATGAAAGTAATTTATAAACCCCAAGTCCTCAGCCAAAGTCTTAAATTAGGAGGGGTGGTAGAATATTTCAATTTACAGGTCTGGTGGGGTCTTAATGCAGTGGTGAATGGAATAAAAGCAGTGGAGGAGGAACTTCCAACTTTAGGCACTTGCAGTCAAAGTTTTCCTTGTAATAGAAGATCAGATGACCAATTGAGAGCCCCTAATACTCTTTTTTGGGAAAGTCAAATACCTGGGGTACTTATTTCCTTTTTGATAATCTATATCTCGTCCTTGTCTACCAGATTTCTGTTATTCTGTTATTGAGTCCTGTAGACATTCAGTCATTACTCAAAACAAACGGTATTAAATTACTGAAGACTATGCTTATGGATTTAATTATCCTTAATATCACAAACATTTGAGGAAAATTGTGAACTATATTAAGGTTTGATCTCTTGAGCATGATTGGCCATCAATCTAGGATTCAATATTGTTTCATTTTCCTCATAAAAATTCATTGAGGCTAATCTCAACAATTACTTCCATCACAAGCTTATCAAGATTGAGTTCAAAGAGCAGAAAAAAAATTCTTCTCGAGTCATCAATCTTCTCCGCGATCGCGATCGCAGGTGCGGGACCTGTATTCGCGCGCGAGGGGCCCGCGAATGCGGTCACGTGGGCGTCGTCATGAGTCAGCGGGTAAGTTTCACGAGGCGACAGTGGGTGTGCTTCGCGATGGAGGAAAATTGTGGTCGCGATCGGGAAATCGCAATGACTTTCTCGGGAAGGAATGATGGCGTTTTTAGAAGGGATTTATCGGGATGGCAAGGTCGACGGAAACCAGGCTTCTGCGGTAAAGAGAAGGCGTGAGCGCGCTGGGAGCAGGAGCTTAGGAGGATGGAGCGAACGAGAAATGGTAGGGAGGATGGAGCAGCCGAGATCGTGGTGTAGCAGGTTGCGATCGCGATTCGAAAGGAGATCGAGATCGAGGGGAGGAAGTCAGAAAAGACCACTCTCGCGACGCAACAGTGGAGAAGAGTCAGATCGCCCGCGGATTCGTCGTCTTTGTGGTCATTCCAGTTTGCTTCTCCGAAATCTACCTAGGACGGTTAGTCCAGAACGGCTGAGAATCATTTTCGAGCGGTTCGGCCCAGTGATGGATTTGCATCTCCCAAGTAATTTTTACACCGGGGAACTTAGAGGTTTCGGGTTCGTGAAATTCCAGAACTCACAGGACGCTAGTGAAGCAAAAAAGTTTATGAATCATGAATTTATTGAAGGTCGGGAAGTTCAAATTGTTGTTGTCGACGATAACAAGAAACCTCCACAAGGAATGTACGCAAACACTGAAGGAAGAAGGCTCTCACCCATGAGAGCTACCAGGGGTCAAAACCAGTTATACTCATATCCACCATTGTCAGCAGGCCGCTTTGTGAGGCAGGATGCAAGCCTGCAATTTCAGAATAATACTGAACATGGCAGGGGGACTGGGACAGCTGAGGAGGGCTGGACGGTGGTGGGTAGGCGGCGCGAACCCGGAATGTGGCGAACAGAGAATGGGGGATACGGAGGACAGCAAGGATACGTGGAGATCGGGGGGAGAGGAAGGGGGCTGCAAGGGGCGCAAAGGCAGATGGGCGTCTGCTTCAAATGCCTAGGAAGTGGTCACTATAGAGATGGATGTCGTGATCCTATCGTTTGCAGACATTGTCGGAGGGTGGGGCACTATGAGGCGGCATGTCCAATGGCGGTGATAGAGCGCAAGGAAGAGCGGGGCAGATACAAAAGGGTGGAGAAGTATCTCACTCGCGTGGCATGTCTAGTTGGCGAGATCGTGGAAGGAGAGGTGGATGAGGAGGAAATAAGTAAGGCAGTAGTTACAAGACATCCGAATCTGAAGGGTTCACGGGTGAAGAACCTGGAAAATGGTGAAATCATTATAAGACAGATTTCCCCGGCTGATTGTATCGAGTTGTGTGGAGGGCAACAGGTGATCGGTAAGGTAAAGGTACAATGGTAGCGCATTATATGGACAGACAAGGTAAGGGAGAATGTGACAAGGCCTGCGATCATCGACGTCAGGGGGATACCGGCCACATTTCGGTCCAAGAAGAACATGGAGGCGGTTGTAAAATCATTTGGGCGGCTGAAAGGCATAATAGCGACCGGGTTAGAGTCAAGCGATCCAAACTTGACGGTCTTGGATGTGGAGATGGAAAAGGAAGAAGGGATAATACGACCAGTCCTAATCCAAAGTCGTAAACGGATGGTTACGGTGAACGTTTCTGAGCGGCAGCCACCAGCGCCACCCGCAAAAGGGGACTCCGGGCGCATCAGTGAGAAGTCAACAGGAGGGAGGGACGAGCATAGGAGTGGAGAGGAGGCATTGGCTGCAGATGGAGGGAATTTGATAATGACGGGCTGGGGGGGGAGGAGGAGGAAGGAGGACAATTTCCAAACAAACCAGATCGCGGGGCAAGAGGCTTTTAAAGGGGGATTTTATCAGACGCCATGTTCGGTATGAGAGGAGGAAGCTGTTTATAAAAGGGGGATGGGGGGAGAAAATATGGCTGGCAGTGGGTAAGGGTGGGAAGATGAGGGTGCTCACCGGGTGGAGGATGGTTCGTGTGGGAGACATGCGTCTCAAGCAGATGGTGGGGACGGAAGAGTCGGGATAAGTAGGTAGAGAGGTGGGAAGGGAGGAGAGTGAAACAGCTGTACCCGAGACTAACCCAGCAATCGGCGAGGAGGAATTGGACGTCAGGAGAGTTCACATGGGCGAGTGTGGAGGTTTCATAGACAGTCAGATGGGTGGGAGGGGGATGCAAGGTTCCCCATGAAGTGCATCTCATGGAATGTGCGTGGGCTTCGTGACGTGAAGAGGCGTAGGATCGCGGCCAAGTACCTGAGAGAGTGGGGTGCAACGGTGGTATGTTTGCAGGAGACGTGGATGGAAAAATGTGTGCCACAGGATTGGAGGGTGGTCGGAAGGGATTTTCTAGAGGGGTATCATGCAGTGAAGGCAATGGGTCGATCGGGTGGAGTGTTGATTGCCTGGAATGAGGGACTATACGACAAGAAGGAGGTGTGGGATGGGCAGTTCGTTGTCGCTGCCAAGCTGTCGAGAAGGAGTGATTGTTTGAAGGTTGTGGTGGCATCAGTTTATAGACCGGTGTACGCGAATCATCGGGGGAGACTATGGGAGGAGCTCGACGAGGTTGTGGCTAGATTTAATGACACACCGATGCTGTTTCGAGGAGACTTCAATGTAACGTTGGTCGCAGACGATAGGCCCGATGGAACCGGTGGACGAGATCAGGGTTCAGAGGAGTTTTGGGTGTTTCTGGCAAGGGCGGCATTGCAAGAGATGGGGCCTCAGGATTGCAATTATACTTGGCGCACTGAAGCGGGTTCCATCGTATAGGTCCCGCCTAGACCGATTCCTGTGTTCAGTAGAGCTGATGGAACGGTTCTCGGAGGCAGACGTGTTAGCATTATCGAGACCGATATCTGATCATTGCCCGATCATTTGGCAGACACATGAAGGGTATGGCTGTACTACATATTTTAAAATGGACAAATCGTGGCTGAGGGAAAGGGGGTTCAAGGAGGAGATCATGGAGGTGTGGAGGTCCCAGGATGGACTAGAGATGGGGTTGATAAGGTTGACGGGATGCACTGATAGGGTGAGGGGACACTTAATGAGTTATAGGAGGAGGATTCGAGAGGCACGATGCAAGGTGAGAGGGGAAGCTCTCGCAAAGATCATAGAACTAGATGATGTGGAGGATAGGAGAGGACTTATAGACAATGAAATGCAAGACCAAAGGCAGTGGAGATTGGTGGTGGCAACAGAGGACAAAAAAGAGGAGAGGGATTGGAGGCAAAGGTCCAGGCAGCTGTGGTTGAAAGAGGGAGACGCAAATACACGTTTTTTCCACCTTGTAGCTAATGGGCGGAGGCGAATGAATCAAATAACAAGGATAAGAGTTGGTACGCAGCAACATAGCGGACCGCAGACAACGGGCTGAGCTCTAGCGGATCATTTTTGGGCGATTACATGACGAGGTGCACCAAGTCGATGGAGATGGGCAGGAAGGGGGGTGTCGCAGCTCATAACAGAGTAGAGGGACAGCTTGGTACGACCTTTCACGGTGGAGGAGGTCCAGGCTGCCCTTGCGGGATTGAATGGTGAATGCTCCCCAGGGCTCGACGGACTACCAGTATTGTTCTACAAGGAATTCTGGACTCTGGTCAAGGGAGATGTTATGGCTACACTGGAGGAGCTGAGATCCCCTGAAGCCAATATGGAGAAGATTAATAAGTCGTACTTATTTATGTTGCCGAAGAGACAGGGGGCCGAAAGTGTCAATGACTATCGATCTATTTCACTCTCTAATTCCATTTATCTTATAATGGCCAATGTATTGGCAAACCGGCTGAGAGAGGTGATCGGAGCGCTTATCGGGCCGTTTCAATATGCGTTTATACAGGGGAGACAATTACCGGATAGTTTCGTCATGGAAGGTGCAAGGGACGAAGGGGTTTATGTGGAAGGTAGACTTCGCGAAGGCATATGACTCACTGGATTGGCAATTCCTATGGGCGGTTCTACGGAAGAGGGGTTTCCCGGGAGGAGTGGGTCAGTGGATGAAGCGGTGTGTGACGTCTCAGTCTTTTTCAGTTTTGGTAAACGAGCGGCCGACAGGAGGGTGGATTCGGCCACAAAGAGGTATTAGGCAAGGGTGCTCATTAGCGCCAATGCTGTTCATCCTGGCCTCAGATGTGTTATACAGTAGCGCATCCCAAGCTTGCGCAAGGGGGAGTTTGGAGGGTTTTCAGACACATAGCCAACCGTTGGGCATCCCATTGTTGCAGTATGTGGATGATACTTTGTTCTTTATGGAGGGGTCGGTGAAGGAGGCCAAAAATCTATCGGCATTGTTGGACGTTTTTGCAGATTGCTCTGGGCTTCGTCTCAATAGAGAAAAATCAGAATTCACGGGCGTTTGGGCTTTCACACGACGAGGAGAGTCAATGTTTGCGTGCACTGGGAACACTGTTGGGGACTTTGCCCATTCGATATTTGGGGTTACCCCTTTCTACGGGCCAAATCCGCGGTACAGATTGGCAAAGTGTAATCGGGAAGGTTGAACAACGACTAGAGGGATGGAAAGCTAATGTTCTATCGAAAGGGGGAAGGCTAGTGTTGCTAAAATCTGTACTGTCAGCAATACCCACTTTTTACTTAGCTGTCTTCAAGATTCCAGCGAGCATTGAGCAACAACTAAGTGGTCTTATGCAGAGGTTTTTTTGGAAGGGGTCGAATGAGGGAAGGGCGTTGGCTTTAGTAGCATGAGACGACATTTGTAAGCCAAATGGTCAGGGTGGTCTAGGGGTACCACATTTAAAGACGATGAATGTGGCATTGTTGACGAAATGGGTGAAAAGGATTGTAGGCCCGGAGGAGGACGTGATTAGAGCTGTGATGCGGGATAGATATGGAGCAGGCGTGGCTTGGGACAAGATGACAACCAAAGTGAGGGGAGCATCGGTTTTCTGGCAGGGGCTAGGGAAGGTGGTCCCTAGCATACAAAATTTTTTTGCAGCTAGATTGGGGGACGGTGCTCTATTTCGGTTTTGGCTGGACGAGTGGTTGGATAAGGGGTGTCTAAGAGGGAAATTTCCACAGCCTGTTTGCGCTAACCCAGCACCCGCAAGGTACATTCGAAGAATGTTGGGACATAGGGTGGAACCCGTCACTTGCGTCGCATCTATCGGAGCAGAGGTTGGGGGAGTTTATGAGTATGCAGCAGATGTTAGAGGGGCGGATGCCTAGGGAAAGGGTCAGGGATGGTTGGATATGGAGAAATGAGCCATTTTCAGTTCGCGGGCTGTATCAGCAATTGAGGACGTCCCAATCCGAAGACCCCGTAGTACTGGATGCATGTCGCGCTGTGTGGAAACAAAGGTTACCTCATAAGGTGGCGGTGTTTGCATGGATGATCGCTAGACAACGGGTACTGACACGGGTGAGACATAGATATTTATTCTCAACCGGATCAGCCTTATGCATGTTGTGTGGCAAACATGAGGAAGACTGTGAGCATCTGTTTTTCAAATGCCCCATTGCAATCAGGATTTGGGCCAGTCAAGGGTTTTCCGAGATCAAGTCAAGTTCATTATTTTGGGCTACAATACCGAGGCGGAGAAGAGGTCATGACGCAGAACAGGGAAAAAGATTTGCGGTGGTATGGGCCATATGTCTACACCGTAATGAGGTGGTCTTTGAGGGGAAAGCGGTATCAAGTGAGGGAATCATCCATGAGGTGGAGAGGTTTGTTGGCTCGTGGTTTGAGCATATGTGAGTTAGAGGGTAAGGTGGGCACGATGGGCCATCCTTTTGGTCTCGTTACCTCTTTCCTCTGTTGTATGGCAGTTCACCTTTTTGGGTGATATGCTTTCTTATTCAAAAAAAAGAAAAGAAAAAAATTCTTCTCAACCTATCAAGAACCCTAACACACTAAGGAAATCTCCATAAAATGAAGGTTCTCCCTCCACACCACAATAACATGCTAATTGTAAGAGAGAAGTTTGATGCATTCTCATTGGAAGACATTTACACATCAAGAAACTTTGAAGACAAGAAGAGGAATGAGTCCATGAAGAGGGAGGAGGTGTCTCAAGACCCTTAGACCTTTTTTCTTTTTTTATTTTTTTGAAAAGAGAAAGAAGGGCCCACAGAATGGAGCCCCCCCCGTTGTCATTGAATTAATGACTGAAAAAACATTTTATTCCGTTTCCGGGATTAGACCTTTTTATGCCCATCATTTGACTTGGTTCGGCCTTTTTCCTCCCTTAAACCTTAAGTATTGAACCTTTTGGCCAAGTGAGGCTGAATTACTAAAATTTAGGGGCCATGAAATTTTGGTAATTGGTTGTCTAGGAGTATTCTAGTCATTTGTACTTTGTGTAGATGTCTAGAAAAAATATACCTCTTTTCATAAAAAGTAGGCATTTTGAAAGGTTCCTTTTATAGCCAACTTGTATAATTCCCCTTGGGTATATCGGAATAGTATGATGACAAGACAGAGAAAGGTTTGAGAAGAGAGTGCTAGGGAGAGAGAGGAAACCTCCAATATGATAGAGGTTCCCAAAAACCTTTCATTAGGGATATTAATATCCTGTTTATCCCAATGATTATTAACTGTAATCCCCGAGCCAAATCATTGCCCTCAAGCTAGTTGGGAAGGGGCTACAGAGGAAGGCAAATGTGACAACCATGACAGATGACTGCAGGAAAGATGGTGGCAGCAGCAATTGCAAACATCATGACAACCATGGAGAAGGTGGATGCAGTATTTTTCTCAGTTAACTTTGAGAATATCAGAGAGAGAGTGAGACAGGAGGAGCCTGTCACCCTGGAAACATCAAAATAGATCACTTAGTTTCTTAGTTTATCTGCCTTACGTAGGCAGATAGAGATGTACACGTTTCCAATAAACTCCTGCCGGTTAACACTGGCATCTAACAATCTCAATTGCGGTGTGGGGCTGGCGAACTCTGTGACGGTCTTGGCTGTGGTGGATGTGGCAGCAGCTGTGGTGGACAGCACTTTGGGGAGCTGCAGTCTGGAGCTTAGGGGTTGACCAGTGTGGGCCATGGTCTGAGCTAGGGCTAGAGGGTCAAGTTGACCCAAATGACTGTAATTCTGGTCAAATTTGGTGACTTTATTTGCTGGCTTGATGAGGAGAGGGACTGATGAAAAGTGTATGTTGGCTAAGAAGCTTGATTCCTCCTGAGGGTATTGTTGCCTTCTGGTAGGATACCTGATTGAGACAGGAAGAGCAAGCGGGACTCAGGTGTTAGAGAGAGATGCAAGAGCCTGCCTCATGCTCTCCTAGGGACTTGCCAGAGAATAACCTCCTTCCCCCTTCGATGCACATTCCATTTATGGAGGAAAATGCCCTTTCACCTCCTCTATTCGCGTGGTCAATGAGGGAGATGTGGAATCATCTGATGCCCCCTTTTCCTCTCTTCCTAAGGGTTCTGAGTCTGTGCCCGATCTGTTCATGTCCCTCCCTTGCTAGCTTTGATATTCATTAAATGGCTTGCTTGCAGAAACATTTAAAGTTTCTTTATTATATTGTTAACTGAGAGGCCTGTCATAAATTATGTTTTTTTTTTGAAATGAGGGGGAAGGGCACCCCGAAACAGTGCCCCCCCGATGTCATTGAAGAAAATAAATTATGGATGAGAAGCTGAATTTTTTATATGCAGCTTGATTTAGAATCATATAGTCTAGAGGATGAAGACTATCCGGGTTATGATTATAGTCTGATGGGGGAGCTCTCGGAAATAAGGCTTGTGTACTTAAATCGCTTCATCCAGGAGGTAAACTCATCTGATGTAAATCATTCTTAATATTTGATGATTCTTACATGTATTTCTATTTGTGTAGTTGGCCAGTTATTTCATGGGTCTTGGGTCTACTGATTCGGCAGCATTTGTTATGCTCAAGGATAAGATGACAGACTCTGAGAAATGGTTTACAACGGCTGAAATACAAGGATCACCTGCTTTAAAATTGGATCTTTCATTGAGCAAGCCATTTATTCTGATGCCCCGGGGAACTTACAGCCTGGAGTAAGAAACCTAGTTTTTTTGGTTATTTGTTGTCCTCCACAGTTTGCATTTGTCTTTTAATTGTCATACATTCTTTAGTTAATGAGTACATTTTCCTTATAGTTACTTGCAGCTTGATGTGCCTCAAATAACTGTCCAAAATCGTTTCAAGTGGCTTGGGGGTGATGTCAACGACATAAATTCTGTTCGCCTTGAAATATTAGCTATTGAGGTTCCTTTCTGTTCCCTTTTGATAACTTTCTTCTAACGAGGTGGCTCTTCTTTTTATCTTCCAGCTTGTTTCTTGGTTTTTGTTTGCCATAATAGCTAGAACTTGGCTTAGTTTCTGCCTTGATTGTGAGCATGTGAACTGTGATATCCTAGTTTCATCTGCCGTCACATGTGTGATGCAGAAAATAGGCATGAAAGAGGTTAATTTCATTCACATATATGTTAAGTAAAGTATGGTATGGATAGCTATAGGGGAAGGGATCCTAATGATTTTGCACACACACACACACACACACACAGATGAGCAGCAGAAGTGGTTGGGGGCGAGGAAGACAAGTCCACCTAGAAATGGAGGGGTGGGGATGAAGAGGCAGCCTTTGTGAGGATAATAGGACATGGAGGAGGTAATGAGGCAGGAGGTGGAGCACCTGCAGGCATAAGAGAGGTGCTTGGATAATAGCAGAAAACTTGCTAAAATGTTCTGCAGAGACATTTCACGTTGTTTGTTCTGGAGGGGGTAAAGGGCTAATGTGGGGAGGATCAGGATGGTACCTGCTGTTTTTGTCTTGCACTTAAATCTTGTTAATGTATCAGGTTGTTCACCAATCTCAGGTGCTATTCCTTCCTTTTTTCTCCAAAAAAAGGGAAAAGACAACACAAGTTTCTGGACTATAACAAGCCTGGAAAATTTTTTCCTTCAGATTATGACAACTGCCATATTTAACAGAAGATGTTGTTTGCGTCTAGATGTTTCTCTAGATGTTGTCAGCTTCTAAAATATTATCCCTTGGCCCAATAAGCTCACCATGGACCTCACAGAATGGGCATCTAGGCTACATCAATCTCCTAGAAATGACTCAAGTAGAACCTGATTCTGCAATAAAGAAATAGCAAAGTGAACAGTTGAATTCAGCAAGATGAGAATAGAGAGTGTTTAAATTGCGATGGAGCGATCGCGATTGAGCGATTGGCGCAGGTTTTCGCATTCTCGACCGCGACGAAGCACGGTAGTAGAATCGCGAGAGTCAGGGCACAGGCATACTCAAGACAGCGGGATATGGCCATCATGACTAGATCAGGAGTATAGAGCACCGAGAAGACGCGATCGAGCCGAGATCAGGAGACCAGGAGGATGGAGCGATCGAGATGAGATCAGGAGGATGGAGCGTTCGCGATCGCATTTGAGAAGTCGGCAAAGATTTACGCATTCACGTTCGTGACGCTACACTGTAGCAGAATCAAGGTGATCGCGAACGAGTGATCGCGATCGCGATCTGGCGATTTCAAGAGATAGGGCAAAGCGATCGCGAGATGTGCAAGATGTGCGAGATGTGTGCGATCACGAGAATTCAAGAGGGAGCACAGACCCATGAATTAACTAAATTTGAAGGACAAGTTATGGCGATGCGGTCCCACGAAATGGAGATGCGAGGAGGGGGCCACTCAGGCGTTCGGAGGTCCCGCACAGACAGACAGCTAGGAGTGCACTGCACGCGTTCAGAAATTTTCCTACGTGAAGGGGCGAACACGAAGAGGGAGGCGAGCAGAATATTCCTGGGAATGGGAGACGACGAGAGAAGGCTGCAGGAGCGAGCACGCTGGGAATGCGGCCAGCCCCATGAACCAAGTCGCGGCGTGTCCGGTCCTTGACGCAACCGCTTTCGGCTACTTGACGAGGGGGTCGGGTAGCTCGGCATCGGTCGCCGTCGCCTGCCACCGACCACCGTGCAGGTCATCAGCTGCCCATGCCGCGTGCAACTGGGGGACGGGGAGACCTTCCGGTTCTGGGATGACAATTGGTGCGGACACGGTCATCTACCTGGGGTTTTCCCTCGTTTCTACGCATTATCCACGGATCCGGAGGTTTCGGTGCAGCGGGCTTTGCGCGGAGCATGGGCCTCGGCTCTGCCCGAGGCATTGTTTGACCAACGGGTGGCTGAGCTGCTTATGCGGCAGGGGCTCCTAGCCGACCAGATCTTCTTAGAGGCAGCCTAGGACGCGTGGGTGTGGAGCGGCCCGAGCTTCACCGTCTAGGCTGTTTATAGATTGCTTTGAGACCAGGGGGAATCAGAGGACTCGCTCCTCTTGCAGAGGTGCTGTTTGGTGTGGAAGCATCGTCTCCCTCTGAAGAAGAAGGTATTTGCGTGGCTCTTGCAACGACGGCGCCTGATGATGAGGTCCTTGCGGCAGCGCATGGTCCCTGACTCTCCCGTGGAATGTCCGCTGTGCGCTAGGGCGGTGGAGGATTGCCCTCACCTGTTCTTTGCTTGACCCTTGGCCCAGGAGGTGTGGTAGGCGGCGGGCATCGGCCGTCTCATGGTGACTTCAGAGGAGGCATTCTGGCGGTCTTTGAGTGCCGGATTATTTCGTCGCGAAGCTGAGTGGCAGACTATTTTTGCCACACTTTGGTTCCTCTAGACCCATAGGAATGAGGTCATATTCAGGGGTTGTACCCCTTTTGCTGATGCTATCCAGCACTACGCGAGTGGGTTTGCGTCTTTTTGGCACCGAGGTGATCTAAGCCCCTCGACTATTGTACCCCTGTAGTACATGATCTGTACCATTCGTCATTGTTTTAATGACATCGGGGGGGGGGGGGGACACTGTTACGGGGTGCCCTTCCCCCTATTTTCCAAAAAAAAAAAAAAGAGGAATAGGGAGTGAGGAGAATAAAGAATAAAGAAAGAGAGGGTACTATGTGTGCGCCTACTTTTGTTTCACTTTTGGGATTCAAGTTTGAAACTCTTCTTTCCTGTACGAAGATGATTTGATTTGGGTAAAATAATATTGCTTGTTTCTTTATGATGCTGTTGTTTGAGTGAGGGTAACTTGGGGGGTAGAGATCGAGAGTGGTGTGCTTGTTTCTACAAATTTAGTGAAATCCTTTCTAACATGCCTAGTGAATGAATTCAAAGTTTATCTATGCCTTTTGCACAAAAAAGCTATATTTTGGGTTATTTGTACCTTTATGTTTCACTTACTACAATTATCAATCGTGTTTATTTATCTTAAACAGAGGCAAGAAGTAAAAAATAAATTGAAGTCTTTTACACATTTTGTATTTATGCCAGATCAAAGACATCAACTTGTCAATTGGTACGGGAATGCTTACTGGGGAAAGTATTATTCAAGATGTGAAAGGGCTTTCAATTGTCATTCAAAGATCACTTCGAGATTTAATTCATCAAATTCCCTCAACCCAAATAGACATCAAGGTATTGTTAATGGTGGAGTTTCAGCATCAAACTTCATCTTGTAGGGTAATCTTTTCATGGTTGTAAGGGCCTTCTAAATACTCTCATGGGCCATTTTTCTATACCCAGATTTTACTTTCTGTAATTCCTCTTTTTATGTTTTAATTTTTTTTTTCTGGTTATTTCAGGTTACAGAGCTATCAGCCTCTTTATCCAATAAAGAGTATGAGATAGTTACTGAATGTGCTCTGTCCAACATATCTGAGACCCCATCTCTTGTTCCTCCTTTGAGCATTTCTTCACGTTCCGCTTCTATGGATGAGAGTAGATCTTTAGTCTATGTTGCCTCTGACTCTCCTGAAGATATTATAGAAGATAGTGCATGGGAAAGTTTCAAAATGACAGTCTCTATAGGTTTAGTTGAGCTAAGTTTACATTCAGGCGCAACTAGGGATTCAAGCCTTGCCACGGTGCAGGTAATGGAGCATATAATTTTGATGTAAATATTTCTGTGCAAGTTATTGGGTTAGCCATTATGTCTTTCCTTCAGTACTTAAATGTGATTATGATGGGCCCCTAACGTAGTGTGCTAATTGGCCAGCCCATCTAAGGCTCACCTGTCTAGACTGGCCGGTCAAAAAAGTTAAGTAACAAGAAAATGGGGCATAAAAATAACATTAGTGATTGGGCCTCTCTCATTAGGTTGGGTTGCTCCAAGTCTCCCTCTTGGTCATTGTTCAAATTCTCGTTTCTATTTTTTGCACAGAATAAAAAGCACAGAAAGATTACTCTTAGAATCAAATGATGGTGTACTCAAATTTTAAGAATATATTGCCGTATATTCTGTTTTTATTCAGTCGTATTTCTCTGATTTATAAATGTAGAGTTTGTTTACATATATCACATGGCTAACTCTATTTGGGGTATGGTGTCTGTTCAAGAATGAGAATGACTGAAGCGTTGAGAACCTTGTGAATGAAAGATGATAACCCCTAAACCCTGATGATGAAGATAACAAATTTGAATTATATGGGCAAATGTAATTTCTGTTATGTTTGGTGTATGTCGATGCATACTCATGCTCTATCTTATCCACTGACTAATTTCTCTATATTCTCTAAAATAATTCAATTGTGGTACTCATTTATGTTTAATTCTGTGAAATTGTGCACATTATGTACCCTATACTTTGTATCCTGAGGCAGGCACATGGAGCTTGGGTTCTGTACAGATCTAATTCAATTGGGCAGTCTTTCCTCTCATCAACACTCATGGATTTCACTGTTATGGACAATAGGGAAGGTACACAAGAAGAATTTAGACTTACTGTTGGAAAACATGAAAGTGTCCCAGAGAGGTGTTTTAGTTATGAGCTGGAAAAGAATAGCAAGGTTGGTCCTCTTCAGGAATCTGAAGCAGAACCAGAAATGTTTGAAAAAACTGTTTTAGCAATGCTCATTCTAGACGTGAAGTTCAAAAAATCTTCAACATTTATATCAATGTGCATTCAAAGGCCACATTTGCTCGTCGCCCTTGACTTTCTTCTGGCAGTTGTACAGTTCTTCGTCCCCACAGTACAGAACATGCTCACAGATAAAGGAGATAAAGATCATTTGCGGTTTATTGATGCAATAATTCCTGATCAGATTGTTTACAATCAACCTTGTCCAGACTTTTCTCTGTCTCCTATCAAACCTTTGATCATTGAAAGCGAGAAATCTGACCATTTGATATATGATGGAAAAGGGGGAAAGCTTTGCTTGAAAGATAATCTTGGAAATGAACTCTCAAACTTCAGCTCTGAACCCATTATATTCATAGGAAATGGGAAGAAACTGCAATTTAGAAATGTTATTGTAAAGGTATCTCTCTCTTACTTCAACTTTGAGTTTACTTTTTTCACCTTAGTCCCTAGTTTCTTCTGCAGAATGGCCAGTTCTTGGATTCTTGTATATATTTGGGGACCAATAGTAGCTATTTGGCCAGTGAAGATGATAATGTCTACTTGGGAAGCAAGGGTGGAGATGTGACTCCTCAAACTCCTGAACAAACTAACATTAGGAGGAATGATTCAGATGATCAAGCTGGGGCACCTTCTAAGACAGAATATACTCTAGAATTTCAGGTCGTAAATCATACTTGATCAATAATTGTATATAGTATCCATGCTTCATTATTTATGCAATCTTCTTGGCATGTTATGTTTGTGCATTATGAGAGAAATAAGAGTAAGATCACTCTGGAAATAAATTTAGTATTCAGCTGAGGTCAACACCTACAATGTTGAATAACATTGAGAACACATTACTTGCATGTTTAAAGTTAACGTTCTGTCATCTCCCTAGATGTTAATCTTTCTGCTAAAGTTATTACCCAAATCTACGTAAATTACTCTTTTCGATATATTTTTTAGGTAGATTATTTATAGCTATGTAATATAGAAAATATCTAGAACTTTTTTGCAGTGGTAGTCTGCTTCTTATGTTTTTATGAAACTAAGACTAAATACTTTAAACTTTGTCTCATTTATGCAGTTGACTAAAAACTTAAAATTGAACCAAAAAGCTTAAAATCCCAAAGCTTAAATCACAATGTACAAACCCTGAATGCTAACCCCTTTAGATTATGTTTTTTAACCTCAAAAGCTGAGTCTGAAATGTTTAAGTTGGTTTCTGAAACAATAACCATAAACTTCATGGGAGTTCATTTGGTGAAAATATTGATAAATTATAAAGTTGTCTTTATGTATTTATTCCTGTGAAATTCACATCACACTATTGTTCTTTTCTTTTCAGGCTATCAGTCCAGGACTAACATTCTACAGCAGATCAGAAAATTTAGAGGATCCAGTGGGTTTTTCAACAAAGTTGCTGCACGCCCAATTTGACATGTTTTTCAGGTCTTGTGATTTTCTTAGTTTAAACATTTTTATTATGTTAATGTTCAAAGGAACAATTAGTTTTTTATATGTCGTGATTTTTTGATGAATTTACTGTAATATGAAAGCTTTTTAAAGGTCCCATGACATCTTTTTTAATGTTCACTATTGAATGAAAGAAAATAATACTTTGCCCTGATTTCCAAGGTAGAGAGGGGTTCCCTGCTGCCCTGCTTATCGGCCTATTTCTTGTTACTTTTGAGATTGAGTTTATTGGTCAATACATTTTGATATCTGTTGTCAGATATCTCTGTCCTGTCTATTTTATATTATTTACCATTTTTCCCCTCTGGACGAGTTTCACTGACCTAGCTGGTGATGACCTCGCCTTTTGTTGTCTAGTGATGCCATCCCTATGGACGCTGACATTGTCACCACCTACAGGTGCTGCCACAAATTGGCATCACTGTTGACAGATGCCCCTCCTCTAGTGGCGCCCTAGCAATGCCAATTGGTGATCTTTCACATTCACATCTAGCTGCAGCAATTATGTCATGTGACTCTCGACTTGTTTGACATGCCAGTATACTCCTCTGCTGATGTACATCAAGAAAGCCCTGGGCAAATGGGCTTGTCTAAAAGCAACATGGTTATCTTCATGTTGAAGCTTATTTAAATGCTAGATATAATGGGGACCAATTAGAAAAAAAGTACAAACAGGGTATTGCCATATGTTGACAGAAATCTGCCACTTTGTTTGTGACAAGGTATTAAAGGTGGGTCATTACAGCACCACATTTACCTTCAGTTGACCAACATGCTTGTAGCTTAACCAAGGACATCATTGGCAAATCCTCTAACTTCTTCGGTATGAAGCTGCATATATTTGATCGATATGCTCAAACTTGAGGGGAAGTGTGAGGATATATCCTTATTGGGTGAGTCCATTAGGGGGCCTTAATCCTAGGATATGTCCCGACTGGTTGATTTGGGCCCATCTTAGACATGATAGAATGTCAACCCACCTCAAGGATTGAAATACGATTTCTGGGATCAAGTACTTTGTAGGAATTGAAGTCGTATATTCATTTTGCAATAGAAGTATACTGGAGACCTCTTGAGGATGTTGGTAAACTTGCATATAAACCAGCGAACACTCCTATTGTACCTGTACCCTCATTTCATGAATAGACGAGTCCTATGGATTGAGCCTTATTGAGGGATAAAGACACAATCATATCAAATGCATGGGGCAAGCCAGATTTGGAGGCATTAGTTAAGCCAGTTGGCACTATCTGTCGGGTCACCTCAGATGGGCTGATAGAGGGGGACCTAATGTTGTACTAGTGGAGGTAGAGGGATCCATGGGAACCTTGCCATCAGCTATGATTAGACTTTGAGCACCACAGGGCACCCTTGGTGTTTGGCTATTGGCACGGTTCCTGCTGCCACCACTAGCAGCCGGAACGAACTTAGGGGTATGGAGGACGCTAAGATAAAGATACAATAGTAGACGGGGAAAAGACAGCAGCAGACGAGAGCCCTCAAACTTAGTGGCAGACAGAAAAATCAGAAGACATCACCAATAGACACAGAGATTAAGGGGGTGCAGCAACTATGTCGGAATGTATCCAGGATATTCAACAAATGAGTGCCTAGACTTCACCGGAGAAGAATGAGACCGAAGTAGGCAGCAAACTTGTCAACTGGCGATCAAGACACATAAAAAAGGGTGACATCCTGAAAGACGGCTTGGTGTACAAAAGGAAGAAAGTGGTAATCAAGCTCGAGAAGGGGCTGAACAAGAGAGCTCCATGACAGACCCTGATTAGTAAAGGATAGGAGCCTGGCAAGATGGTTGTGGAGAACGCCGATGCTGAAGGGGCACAGAAGATAGGAGAGGTAGAAGAGAGGAAGACCTCTTAATGAATCGCCATGCAAAGGTGATAGTTGCAGCGGTGGGCCTTCAGTAGGTATCGAGCAAGGAGGGGCGCCAATATTCAGTCATGAAATGAATCTTATGAATCTGCATGACCTCTGGAATGAGTAGAGGCGAGGGATTGTGGGAAGATACTTGTGGGATTGGAGAGGCATGATAGTGTGCTTGCAAGAAATCATGTGGGAATGCTATGAGCTGCGGTTGGAATGTGGTGGGAAAAGGTTTCCTTGATGGATTCCTAACGGTCAATGCAGTAGGTTTGGGGGGTGGGGGGTGGTAGTAGCATGGAATTAGGTAATGTTCTCAAAAGTTGACACATAGACAGGTCAATTCTTATCAGCGATCAAACTAAAATGGCAGATCGATGATTTTGATCCGGTGGTAGTCTTGGTCTACGGCCCTATGAATGCCACAACAAGGAAGGATCTATTGAGGGAGCTGGCAGGATTGGCATCTACCTCACAAGGGTCTCTATTTCTGATAGGGGAGACTTCAATGTGACTCTTCATGCAAGAGATAGACCCAGTGACCTGAGAAGGTGAGACATAGATTCGGAGGAGTCTTGACATTCATAGCTGAGGTGACATTAATAGAGATGCGGCCCATGGACTGTGTTTATACGTGGAAGAGCACGATGGGTTGGAGCATGTTGTCCTGGCTAGACAAGTTCCTATGTTTGAAGGAGTTGGTGTAGGGCTTCCCCCTAGCTGATGTGAGATCTTTTGCAAGACCTTTATCAGATCATACACCCCTAGTTTGGGCAAGAAATGTGGGGCATGGAAAGTTTATGTATTGTAAGTTGGATAGTTCATGGCTACGAGATGTCCATTTCAAGGAGGATGTTGAGAAAAGCAGGAGGGCATAAAGTAGGTGCGCCTTTGAGACAAAAATACTTGCCACTAGAATTGGAGGGCTATGGAAGTACATTATGGGGTTCTGAAACAGACCCGAGATGAGAGAAATAAGAGGAGAATTTAGGCCTTAATACGAATAATATGCCTAGACGATCTAGAGGACATAAGGAATCTAGACGAGGAGGAGGCATGCCAACGGAGGAGATTTCAGGGGGAAGGGTTAGTAGAAGAGGACCAAAAGTGGGAGAAAGATTGGAGACAATGATTGAGACAATTGTTGCTGCGAGAAGGGGATGTTAAAACGAGATTTTTCCATTAAGTGGTAAATGGTTGTAGGAGAATTACCAAATACTAAGATTGAAAGTCGGGGATCAAGAATATGCGGGGACACAAGGAGTAGGTTGCGTCATCGCAAGGCATTTCCATGCGTCCATCAAGAGGGGGAATTAGAATCTCTTGAAATGGGTGGTAGGGGGGGGGGATAGTGATGAATCAAGAACAGCAAGTAGAAATAGTGAGATCGTTCTATAAGGAGGAAGTTTGAGTGACAATTGAGGGATTAAATGCAAAAGGGGTACCAGGCTTGGATAGCCTTGCAGTGTTTTTCTATAGTGAGTTTTGGGGGCTAGTCAGGTCCAAAGTGATAGCCATGTTTGATGAGTTTCGACATGGAACTAGTGATATGGAGAAAATTAACTGATCACACCTGCTCCTACCAAAGTGTCAAGGGGCAGAAATAGTTGAAGACTTTAGACCCATCTTGTAAAGGAGGTGATCAACAATCTAGTGGGGCCTTTCTAATCTGCATTCATACTGTGTAGGCTGCTGGTAGATACTGCTGTCGCAGAAGAAAAGATCATTGCAACATAGCAAAGGAAAGGAACTAGGGGGTTCATGTGGAAAGTCAACTTTGCCAAGACGTATGATTCCTGAAATTGACATTTCGTGTGGTCCTCTATGAAGAGGAGGGTTTCCCGAGGAATGGATAAAGTGGGTAAGGGGATGCATTATTCATGCATTATTCATGTTGGTGAATGGGCACTTGGAGGGAGGGTAGATTCAACTGTAGCAGGGAGTGAGGCAAGGATGTCCACTTGCACCTATACTATATGTGCTGGGGGTAGATGCCGTGCTATTCAGATGGTATTCCTTTCTTACAATATGCCGATAACACCATGTTTTTCATGGAAGGATTGGTGGAGGAAGCAAGTAACCTATCGACTTTGTTAGACTTATTCATAGATTTCTTAGGTTTGCAAATTAATTGCACGAAATCAGCCTTTTTAGGGTAGGTTTGGACTTACATAAGACGAGAAGTTACTATATTTAATGGCCTTGGGCACATTGATTGGGAGTCTTCCTATTTGGTATTTAGGTTTACCATTAATGTGGAGACAGATGAGGACTACTGATTGGCAGCCAGTTGCCAAGTTTGTAGAAAGAGAGGCCTGGAGGGTTGGCAACCTGTCAATGATCACTTTGTTCCACTTCTCAATTTGAAGGTACTAGTAGGAGTTAGGAAGTGCATAGAAGGTTTGATGACACAGTTTTTATGGAAAGGATTTGGGCTGAGACAGAGCTGCAGTTTGGCAATGTGGTTTCATGGGATGTTGTTTGTAGAACCTACCAAGTGATTAGGATTGGGGATCGTGCACGTACAAAGTATGAATATAGTGCTACTGAAAAAGTGGATGAATAGGATTATAGCCCCTCAAGATGATCTTGCTATATTAATATTGAGGGAAAATTATTGTAGGGGGTTGGATTGGGAGAGCCGATCGTCTCAAACTAGAGGTGTATCACCATTTTGGCAAGACCTGAGACAGATCTTCCCCCGAGTATGTGATTTCTTCGCCGCCAGGTTAGGGGGCGGGTCGATATTTCAGTACTGGTTGGATGCGTGGTTGACTTGAGAAGTTTTGAGGGAAGCCTTTCTGCCCCTCTTCGTGCTTGCCTAGAACCCTGACACTGCAGTTGGTGATTACTAGGATGGCACAAGGAGCCTAGTCTTCGATGGAGCAGTCATAGACCAAAGGGTCGCAGAGTTCCTCGACATGCAACAGTCCTTAGTATAAATTAGACCACTATGCAGAGAACAAGATGCTTGGGAATGGGAAAGCGTCCTATTTTCAGTTCATAAGCGTCCTATTATCAGGATCCTAGAAAGAAAAGGGCCGGAGGACAGGACAATCATCTTGGCATATCGAGTCATCTGGAATTAGAAAGTTCCCGCTAAAGATGAGGATCTTTCGATAGCTTCTCTTGAGGCAAAGGCTAATAACTTGGGTACTTCGGGGAAAAAATGTACTTGGATGCATTGGCTGAATGTGTTTTGTGTACCAGAGGAGAAGAAGATTGTAAGCACATGTTCTTCCAGTGCCCTTTTGTTTGGGTTCTGAGGTTGACATGGGCTACATAATGCCCATCACCTTTCGTCTGCATGATATGGGCCACCCCTGGGATAGTGTAGGTAGATGTTATGTCTAAGATGACTTTTTGGGACTCAATCCGACAAGGTAGGTATGGAAGGATGGAAGAGAAGAGGAGAAGAGAAGGGGGGGGGGGCGAATACTCGCAGTTTGATGGCCCCTATGGCTGCACCGAAATCAGGTGTTGTTTAACCCAGGGGGGTCGGCTTCCTAAAACGGCGTGGTCCCATATTTAGAGGTTTAAGATTGCTTCCATGAATTTCTGCACTGGAACAGTTTTAAACTGAAAGATAGATATAAATATTGCTAAAACCAGGTCAACCACTGCCTAGTTGGGTGATCAGCCCTTTCGAATTTAAAAAAAAAAAATCTGCGAGTGAAATTTTGGGTAGTCTGATAGCCACTTCTGAGTTACATAAAAAGGACTTTAAGCCATATTGAAAGGACAGACAGCATTTTATTTTGAACAACTGTGTTCTTGACTCTCCATCACAATTTCAAGGGTTGAAGATCAAACAATTTTGGAGGCTGGTTTCTAAATACGAGCTCTTTTGGTTGTCTACATTTGATGTTGCAATAGCATATTTTCTATTATAGCAGGAACACATATTCTTACCATTGAATATTTTTTCTTTTATATTCTTTCATGGAGCTCCTCAATTCAATGATTGACCAGGCACTTTCTTTTTGTTGTTTGATCCAATAGATTGGTTAGGTACTACCACCCCTAACATAATGTGCTGGGAATCGGATGACCCATTTGTCTTGGGGGAGTGGTATTCATATACAAGTTATGACAAGTTTGAGGGAAGGAAAGGAAGAAGAAGAAATGATCAGTTGTTTAGCCCTAAGAATGTCCTGTCCCTCTTCTAGTAGTTACCTTATAGATGCTCTCTCTCTCTTCCTCTCCCCACCCTCTCTCCTTCCTCTCCCCTCTCCCTTGTCACTCACTTCCTCTTCCTCCATCCCTCTCTCTCTTTGCCCTCTCCTTCTCTCCCTCCTCTCATTTGAATTTATCTCTTCCTCCTTTATTGGATCTTGGAAAGATGACATTCAAAGAGATTTACATTTCAGTCTACTAGTCAGTACAGACTGATAATTCCCTGGCAGGTTGTTGATGTGGTCAAGGTCAAATTTCTCTGAACTCTGCTGTTTTGGTAAAGGAATCCTCGAACCTAGAGTTATGATCCTGACATGGATTACAATTACTATATGCAATGCCTGTATTCCAATTCTACTGTAGCTACAATGTGGTGGGTTTCAGTATTTATGCTGAACCAGATCAGTATCTTGAACACAGTACTAGGTGAATAAGATTCTAGAATCTTCTTATTCAAGATGCATATATTCTCAAACCATAATTTCTGAACGGTCTAGAATTTCAACTATCAGCTAATAGAAATTATCTCTTTAACCTTCCAGTAACAATCTGAATAGTTTTTTTTAGCTACCACAAGTCAGATTAGTCTTTGCTGGGTAACTTGTAAGTGTAGCGCTCATTACTGCAATAGTACTGAAGCCCACAAACCATAAAAGTAACAAGATACTGAAATAAATGTTCAATTCATTACTTTTTGTTTAATGTCACAATGTCATCAATCAAGTTGAATTTGAATTCATTTCACCCATTTTCCAGGGTTTGTATGAAGGATAATGCAATGGATCTTAATGGAGATGTCCTTGGTTTGACACTTGAGTGTAATGGGATCAGTGTCCTAGAACCCTTCACCCTTAGCTCAAAGTTTTCGAACACCTCAGGGAAGACAACTCTTCATGCATCCACTTCTGATATATACATGAACTTTTCTTTCAGCATTCTTAAGCTCTTCATGGCCATTCAAGATGATATATTGGAATTTATGAGGATGACCACAAATAAATTTTCAGTTGTCTGTTCTCAGTTTGATAAAGTTGGAACCATTCAAAGTAAACAATTTTGACCTTTCAAATTAGATTTTACATTTGCATAGACATCATTAACTTACTCGAATTCTGTCTTGCAGCTTTTCAGAGTGAGCAGACATATGCATTCTGGAGGCCACGCGCCCCACCGGGTTTTGCTGTTCTTGGGGACTGCTTGACACCTTTGTATGGTCAACTGACTGTAGAATACAAGTCTCTCTGTTTACCTTTCAGTCCTATTAGAAGGAATCTAACCAACTTTCTTCACTTGTAGAAATGAGCCGCCGAAGAAAGGTGTCACCGCTGTTAATGTCAGATTTGCAAGAGTGAAGAGACCCATATCATTTCAGCTCATTTGGCCATCTCCAAAAGTAGATGAAATTCAGAAATGTGAAAGTGGCATGGGAAATGGAATCAAAGATCAAGAAGAAAGTGGTTGTTCATTGTGGTTTCCTGTTGCGCCTGAGGGTTATGTTGCTGTTGGATGTGTGGTTTCTCTCGGAAGTGTTAAACCCCCTTTATCATCTGCTCTGTGCATATCCTCTTCTTTTGTGTCTAGTTGTCCCTTAAAAGATTGTATATCTCTACATGTTTTTGAACCGTAAGTTGTTCTGTAGGTTTCATCTGTTCATTTTTCAGTGCCTACTTGAATTCTTTTCACTTTCAACTGATAGTTGACTTCTGCCCCTCATGTTTAGGTACTCAATGAGTCTTGCATTATGGAGAGTTGATAACTCCTTTGGTACCTTCTTACCTACTGAACCTGATTGCACAAGTTTAATGGGTAAAGGCTATGACCTTCGTCACTTGTGCTTTCAATACCCTGAATCAACATTCAATCAGTTAATAGAGTCAGACATGCAATTCGATGTCCAGTTACCTGAGCAAATGGTTCAACCTGAAAGATGTTCATTGCAAACCTCTAGTCAATTTTTAGAACATGTTTCTAGCTTTAGGTTAATTTGGTGGAACCAAGGGACTGCATCTAGTAAGAAACTTTCTATTTGGCGACCAGTTGTACCAGAGGGCCTGGCCTATCTTGGCGATATTGCTGTCCATGGGTATTTGACTACTAATTCTTCTTTTCTCTTATGTCTTATGCTTTTTCCAATGAATAAATTCATCCAATAATTATTTTTTTCATTTCAGGTATGAGCCACCAAACATTTGCCTGATTGCTCGTGACATCAGAGGCAGCACATTACTTCAGCCTGCTTGTGGTTTTCAACTTGCAGGTCACATTCCAAAAAGGAAAGGAGCCATAAGTTTGTCAATTTGGTTACCACAACCACCTCCTGGCTTTGTTTCTCTGGGTTGTATTGCGTCGAAGGGCACACTGAAGCAGGAGGAACTGGGATCATTTCGTTGTGTTCGCGCTGACTTGATAACTTCCAGCACTTTCGCAGACGAAAGAACTTGGGATTCATTAGATACAGAGACAGAAATAGAATCATTCAGTATCTGGGGTGTCAGAAATGAGGCATTTACTTTCATTGCCAGAAAAGGACTTAAAAGACCTGCAAATAGATTAGCTTTGAATATAGTAGATCCAAGCATATCTGATGGTCCAGATAACACTACTATTGATCTAGAAATGAAGACATTCTCTGCATCAGTTTATGACGACTATGCAGGCCTTGTAAGAATCTTTTTTGGATTAGATTCAATATTCCTTATGTGATGGTTGTTTTCTACCTGTACTGCAGATGGTTCCTCTATGCAATGTTGCTTTCAGTCAAATTAGATTTTGTCTTCATCAAAGGCAGGGTTGGGTTCATTCTACTTTGTCATTTTCCTTGGAAACAAGATCTTATAATGATAAGATCGATTCCTGGGAGCCACTTATTGAACCTATTGATGGAGTTGTGAGGTGAGGAAGTTTCTCGTGTTCTGCATGTTCTACTTTGTTTGTCATCTTCTAGTGAAGATAATGTTGCTAGTGTCATAATGGATTTTATTTTTTAATGTCATTTGGGAGTATTTTTGATGTTTTTTTAACCTTGAGACACCTGGAACCCTATCTCTGTCAGGTGAGTTTCAGAAGAAGAAAGATTAGAGAGGAGACCAAAAACTAACAGAATGATTTCGTTTATGAATAAGCTACTGTGTGTTTAGAACTCAGAATTCGGCCTTTCTAATGAGGCCAAATTGTTTCAATAATGACATACAACAGTGTACAAAAGAGTATAAATTAATGCAGTATCCAGTAGGGACAATGGAAATTCAGTCTCAATTACTTGTAGCAGTTTTTATTGCAGAAAGCAAGCTATTTGTAGTTTGTTAAACGACTTATTTTTACATATTTTTTGTTACTTTTGCTATTTGTTGTGATGAATATTTTTTTAAAACTTTAGGTACCAGGATGATCTGCATGCACCTGGTGTCTTTGCTCAGTTACGGATTACCACCACCAAGGCACTGAACATAATTGTATCTGTTTCAAACACTAATATGATTCTTCAAGCTTACTCTAGCTGGAATAGCCTAAATAATTTCTCTGGCCAAAGTAGCAAGAGGGTATGTACTCTGCCTCTTTAGACTATGTTTAAACTAAATGCCGATGAAATTCTTTAATTTTTTTTCTTACTTCCAGGCAATTATTTCTCCAACTCATGAAGGAAGGTCTGCTGTAGATATTCATCACAGAAGAAATTACTATATTATTCCTCAGAATAAACTTGGTCAAGATATATACATAAGAGTCACTGAACGTAGAAGCTTCTATGATATTATAAGGATGCCCTCTGGCGATAACAGGCTTGTAAAAATACCAGTGTCAAAAAATCTCATGGACTTTCACGTCCAGGGAAAGCATAATGAAGTTTCTCGCTCTATAGTGTCAATTGTTGTCACAGATGCAGAGGTTTGGCAGTAGGCTTACAAGATTTAGCTATTCTTTAATTTGATGTTATTGACTTTGAGTTTTCATTATACCTTTTGCTTTTGTATTTCTTATCTATGTACTGCATGATAAATTAGTTGTGAAATCTTTCAAGCAAATTTATTTCAGAAGAAGTAGAACTTCAAAGTCTCTGTATGATTGTGAGATTTTGGAAAGATCTCTTATTTCTCTATGTGAGATTATCTCTCGATTGGATCCAGGAATCAAGGAGATGTAATCAAGGAGATGTAAGGGATGATGACATAGGATGGGGATTCTTTGAGAAACACCCAGTTTCTATCTCCTGCGGCGGGCTGTACTTCATCCATACATCTTTCTATCCTCCCTCATGTTTCCCCAGAGATTACCTCTTTGGTCTTGGGCCCCATTGTCTTTCAATTGGTATTTAATTAGAAAGGTCTTAATGAGCATACCATGATCAGGAATCAGTTCTCTTTTAAGCATACTTTGACTATAGAGGCTTAAGTGATAAAAAAAATGTGTTTCCTTCATATGTTGCAAGCCAATTGTACTTTAACTTTATATTTTTTTATCATGTTGGTGGTTTAGAGCAATAATTCAAGAATGTCTTTGTGGATTATGAAGGATATGGGAATCATTGCTCCCTCACTGAGTTGCCAAAGAGAAGAAATTAGGGAGAATGAAATAGTGATTTTTATCATATTGAAGAGTAAGAGGCTATATACATAAATTTTATGGTAATTTGGGCTGCTTTCATAAAGGCAGAGCAATTAGTGGCTGTATACATAACACTGTACACATAATAAGTTAACCTAATACAGAGGTGACTAGATATTAGAATGTAAAACTGTTAAATCTTCTCCATGGTCTGAATTTCTTGCCAAAGATTGCAGAAAAAAAGAGGAAGTAGGGTGAGATGGAAAGATTATAAGATGAATGGACGCACCATTCTGCCTTGTATAACGGCATCCTATTGGTTATGCGAAACTGAGGATGTGAGTAAGATTTGTGTGCTGTTTGTGATGGCATTTCAGAGAGAGCCGTTGGAGCCCATTTCATCTATAACCTGTGATATACAAAACAAATCAGATTTTGACGCTGCAAGAGAATTTGGCTAAGCTATTCTAGATAAACATAATAAGGCACCCACCGTCAAGTTGCTTCCTGGTTTATACTGAATCTCTGTAGCTGTAGCCCAGCATTATGAGAATCCACTTGCTTAGGAATCCTGCTTCTTTTGAGGGAGGAGAAATTTTAAACTCAGATGGTTATTGTGAGTACTAAAGAGTGGATGAAATAAGTAATGACACCGTATTTGTAAAGTGAGTACAATGGCCACTATTCCTGCTCATAGGTAGATTTGACTGTGCTTCTCTTTCACAATTCTTGGCCGAATTCGGTGATTGGATGGCCATTTTGCTTTTGTACCGCTTCCACACCACAGATTGGTTTCACATAAATGATAAAAGGGCTTCATAAAGTTTGGCTGGGCTGAAGCTCAAATACAACGAGTAGAAGCTTTACGTTCATAATTTTGGACAAAGCTGATAGAATCACACTTTGGATATGTCGAAATTGCAAGAGAGAGAGAGGAGGAGAGAGGAGTGAGAGAGGAAGAGAGGTAAATGAGGATTGACAAAAAGACAGATCCAACCAAAACCCTAAATGGAATCCTTATACCCTTTGAACCCAATGACCCAGATACACCTATTAAGGTTCACATGACATTACTTCCCATGTCAGTGCCAGCTTGCCCTTAAGTTGGTGGAATGGCAGTTGTGGTGGATGACGACAGTAGTAGTTGTGACTGGCAGCTTTGGTGATGTACAAAAGTATAGTGCAGTGTAAACTGAGATGGGCAAAGGCTGCTGAGTAGAGTCTCAATGCAAATAAGCTCTCATCGGGCCTGTTAGGGATCCAACTATGCGTTTAGTTGGCAGGGAGTGAAGGAGGAAGGTGCATTTCTCAACAACTTTCCACAGCAGGTGTGGTGACGTCGATGACAGCTGACATGGTGGTTGCGGCAAGGGTGGCATATGGTGAAACAGTGGCAGCTTCTTGGTGGTAGTGCAGCGGGGAAGTATGTGAAACTGAGGATGTGAGTAGGACTTTTGGGCAAGTATGGTTGTAGTAAATTAACCTTCCAATTAATCTCTTAAATGATTAATTGTTGACAGAGAGACTTTCTTCACCTTTCCCAAGCTTCACTTAGAATAAGGATAGGAGTGCTTGCTAGTTTATTGTCAATCATGCCTGTCTCCTTGAGCAAGTCTAGTAAATATTTATGTTGAGATATAAACATGCCCTCTTTTGGGGATGCCACCTCAATTCCCCAAAAATATTTCAATGTTTCCAATGACTTAATATCAAACTGTTGAGCCAATTCCTCACCGAGGTTCATGATGTCCTAGTAAATTTGTGGGAATCTAGTGTATGAGATACATGGGAATGAGAATTGCCTTTCCCCAATACATCTTCTGCATGTGAGCCTGAAATAATAGAGCTCTAGCCATTGACAATATGTAGCCAGTTAGCCTCTCAGGTAATCCAATTTTCTGAGGGGTATATACACAAGAACACACCTGTATCACCCCCTTTGTAATGAAATGGGGGTTCACAATGGAGATAAAAACCTCCATGGCCTTGTTTGAGAAGAAGCGTTTGATTACCACTCCAAATTGAGTTGTAATCATCTCAGGAAATTGGAGCATAACCTAGGAAACCTTTTCTTTGGATTTTGATAAATAAAGCTATGTAACCCATGTGCAATCTAAATGATGAAAGGCTATGTAAAGCTATGTAACCCATGTGTAAAACAAAAATAACAAGCCATGTGCATCTAGAGATACTAGAAATAGGGCATGGTCCCCACAGATCATTATGTACGCACTCAAATGGAACATATATCAATCAGTTTCTTAAAAGAAGAGCTATTGTGTTTGGCCAATTGACAAGCCTCATAAGATAACTTAGAAACCTCTATTTCATTGAACATCGAGGGATAACGAGTCTTTGAAAACTCAAATGGGGGTGACTCTACCCCTTGTCTTTAATAACGCATATGCAGCATCAGAGCTCTATCTTCAGCTACACCCCCTTGTCTCCTTGACAAGAAACACCACACAGTAGAATCATAAAAAACTAGCAAGTTACCTTTTCTAAATGATGAAATATCCCTCTTGGACACCTTGTCACATAAGAAAGAATTATCACTATCATGAATAAAATGCCATCTGGTGTCATCTTCTAGTTTTTGCAGGGATATAAGATGTGTCTTAAGATCTGGCAGATGTAATACTTTTTTTTATTGCAAGTGTATCTAAGTTTACATCTCCTATCCGTGCTACACGAAGAATCCCTCCCCCAACTGTAGTAATTCTATGGAGTTCATTAATAGTTAAAATATTTGAAAACGACCACTTCTTGGCAGCATGTGGTTTGTTGCTCCATTGTGAGTAATCCATTGTTTATGACTCAGTTGAGGGCAAGATTGAAACTTACTTGATTTCACCATTGAAGTTGGACTCAGAAGACCATGGAGTTGATTGATTTGCTCTTTCAGCTTTTCAACCTCATTAGTGTCATCCTGTAGTTCTTTGTTGTCTTTCCTTAAGTTGCAGAAGTTTGACCACTGCCCCATACACTTTCTCTGGTTGTTTTTGATTCTTATTGGCCAATTTCCAGCGAGTGTCTTTAGTGTGTCTTTTCTTTTTGAAGTAGGAGCATCAGAGATTGTCCTTTGTCTCATCCCCTGACGGAGTCCTGTATATACATTTTGACCTTGTCATCCCATCAAAGATTCCATCAAATTGAACTTCAATACCTGGGAAAACAATGATAGTCCTCCCATAATCAGTAGCTTTAACCATTTTTGGAACCTCTCCAGACTTTGTCATAGTCACTCAAGAGGAAAAATGAAATAACTCAAGAAAAAAATGAAACAAGCAAGGGAGGGGCTTTGAAAAGGAAAAACAAAGGTGTAGCTTTGGAAGAGAATCACTAGGAAAAACCCAACTTTAATACCATATTAAAGATCTGTTTCCCTCCTTAAGCCTTCACCCTCCTTGTTCCTATTGAGGTGAGATGCAAAAAACAGCTGCAGAAAATCCTAACTAGAAATTATGCAAAATCCTAACTGCAGAAAAACAGATGCAAAATAATGCTGGTGAAATACCAGCCTAAGTCACTTACCTGAGATGGGCCAAAGCCCACCTAAGTCACTTATTCCCCACATCAGAAATAGGCAGCTTAAGTGACTCATGTTGGGCCACTTATAATAATTGGCCGGCTATTACATAAGTCAATGGACATTAAAAATATTAAGAGAAGAGTGGGCCACTTAAAAATTGTGGCCCACTTACATGTAAAGAGGGAAATAACTGTAATAAACAACAAATCTGAAAAAATCCTACATTTCAGGGTCTTGATACCCCTTTGGCCCAATGACCCTAAAACCCCTATTTAGGTTCCTATCAAAAACCTCTATAATGGTCTGTCAGGTATAGGAATCCTCTAAGATAGCCTTCCGGACGGCATACCCTTGCTGCAATATGCCGATGATACGTCATTTTTCATTCAGGGATCCACGACGGCAGCACAGACACAATCGATCATGATGGACATCTTTTCGGATTTTTCTGGCCTCCGACTGAACTGAGCTAAGTCCACATTTGTCGGATTCGGCTTATCCAAGGAAGAAATGAGCGGCTGCTCTCAGATCCTGGCAACGCCTATTGGAGTTCTACCGGTCCGGTATCTTGGGCTGCCGTTGGTCGATTGCCGCCTACAGATTCAAGATTGGCAGCCTGTATTCGAAAAGGTGGAGACGCGTTTGGGAGGTTGGCGAGCACGCCTACTATCGCGCGGGGGACGCTTGATCTTGCTAAAGGCAGTCTTGGCCGCTATACCCATCTACTATATGTTGATTTTTATGATGCCGGCCGGCATAAGGAGATGACTCGAGAGGAGTATGCGGAGTTTCCTATGGAGGGGTTCCCAGCCTGATGAAGCTCGGGGGACAGCACTAGTGGCATGGTCTACAGTGTGTCGGCCTGTGACTCAAGGCGGACTAGGTATACGCCACCTTCAGCATACTAACATGGCTCTTCTTGCTAAGTGGGTGCGACGGATGATGCAACCGTCGGGCGACTTAGCGACAGTGGTGCTACGTGACGGCCATGGTTCTTCGCTGGATTGGGAGATGTGGCGACCCCGAGGCGGGGCGACTCCGCATTTATGTCGAGCGTGCGGACGTGTTTCCCGCAGGTGCAGAGGTTCTTCCAGCCACCGCTGGGGGACGGGGAGACCTTTCGGTTATGGGATGATAACTGGTCGGGGCATAGCCGGCTGGATAGGCTTTTTCCTCATCTCTACGCGCTATCCACGGATTAGGGGGTTGTGGTGCGGCAGGGTTAGAACGACGCGTGGGTTCCACCTCTGCCCCACCAGGTGTTGTCCGACCAGCAGGGTGGCTGAGCTAATCAGCCTGCAGGAGCTTTTGGCGGACCGACGTCTATTAGAGGTAGCGCAAGATGCGTGGGTATGGAGCGGCCCTAGTTTCACCACTCGAGCTGCTTACAGACTACTTCGGGACCATGAGAACTCGGAGGATCCGCTCATCTTGCAGAGGTGCCATTTGGTGTGGAAACGATGTCTCCCTCTGAAGATCAAGGTGTTTTCCTGGCTCCTGCTACGACGGCGACTGATGACGAGATCCCGGCTGCAGCGTGTGATACCGAACGCTCCAGTGGAATGCTTGTTGTGCGCCAGGGCAATGGAGGATTGCCAGCACTTATTCTTTGTCTGCCCCTTAGCCCAAACAGTGTGACAGGAGACCGGAGTCGGCCGCCTCATGGCGACCTCGGAGGAGGCATTCTGGCGGTCTCTCGGCAGCGGAACATTCCGTCGCGAAGTCGAGTGGTAGACTATTTTTGTCACACTCTGGTCCCTCTGGATCCATAGGAACGAGGTCATATTCAGGGGTCGCACCCCATCCGCTGATGCTATTCTGCACAGCGCGAGGGGGTTCGCGTTTTTTTGGCAACGAGGTGGTCTAGGCCCCTCGACTATTGGACCCTTGTAGCTCATGATCTGTATCCTCCGTCATTGTTTTAATGACAATGGGGGGCATTGTTTTGGGGTGCCCCCCTCCCTCAATTTCAAAAATAAAAATAAAAATCCTCTAAGCTCATTTGAGGTTTTTTTGATTGTAAATTTCACTTCAGCATATCATCCACTTTAGCTTTATCAGCTTGATTTCCCCCCTTGGCTATCCAGTGCCCCCTGAATTGCGATTGGGTGCACTCGACACCTAGTTTTCTTGGGTTAATATGGGAAATATTATCCACGACTACTTAGAACATCTGCCTGAAATGATGTTCGTGCTGCTCTTAAAAAAATGACATGTGTGCTCCTCCAAGGATTGACTGTATATTGAAATGTTGTTGAAGAATAATAACATGACTTGCTCTTACCCTCATGGATACATTCTTTGCTTTTAAAGTCCCTTGGCATGATTCCAAGGAGTTCATGTCATACTGCCAGAGCATCTGGCTCTGATACCATATGATAATTCCTCATCCGGTCATAGGTCCATGATTAGAGTGTATCATTTCATGCACACCATACCAGATCAGTCAGAAATTCTCAGTGCAAATGAGCTGCATGAGTTTTAAGAATAAGTAGCCAATCAAGTCCTTGAACTTCACAGAGAAGATAGTAAAAGATCCTCATCCATGTGTCTGTCTCTGGGGAAAAGATGAAGATAGAGGTGCTCCGGAGAGGTTCTTTTCTGTTGCACAATCTTCTGCATTCAATTAGTAGCGGCCCACAACCTGCTTGATGATAAAAAAAGACAGTGAAAGCATATCAGACTTGAAGCTCATGTTGATTAAGGAGTCCCTCTAGGACTTCATGAGCACGACAGAGACATTAAAAAGAGTTGTGAGTGCACTGGTCGCATGAGAAGTTGCAAAATTCTGGTAACCATCCATATCATAATGGTGCAACAAATGGGTTTCCTGAGAGTCAATATTGCAATGCCACAGTCCATATCAATAAGGAGCAGAGCAGATTTCTGCAGGTTGAAGAGGTTAAATTTTCTTTGCAACTTAAAATTGCTGATTTTAGGGAACATAACTGAAATTCTAGTGACTTGGCTGAGATTTCTAGAATGCAGTGTACACGTCGGACAGAATGCCTGAGAGAGTATAAGGAAACCTATGAAAAATCCATGGATGTTGATTGGTAAGGGTCGAGAATTATCAAAATTTGATTGGGAGACTGCAATACGATCAGTTGTAAGTGCCACAGGTGGTTGACAATTACGTATCTGATAAAGACAAGGAGCCCATTTTGTGGTGCCCATTATCAACTTTTTGGGCTGAGGCAGGATTTCCTAGAAGTTGACAAGATTTTCAGAGAATCTCATACAGACAGTATCTTCAGTCACCAGATTATCTGGGTTCATGCTTGTCAAAGCCTAGAATCTTCTGTTTTGGTTTGTAGTTTTGTTCCCGCATATGTATGGTGACATATGGCTGTTGCCAGAGTTTTTTGGGGTTCCTTTTTGAGGATTCTATCATTTTGGAAAACCCTTTCCTTTTTCTGGCATATATCAGGCCCCCCAATATTAACTGTGGCTACCCTTCAGTTATTATTTTTGAGACCAGTGCATCTCCTACGAGTGCTTCAATTCTTGTGGAATCAAGCACAACTCTCCTTGTTGATGAAGGGTTAAGGAGACTAGTTTTGTGAATTCAAGAGTTACCTCCAACCCATGGAACAAAGGCTTATAGATTGAAGTCAGTGTTCTCAGTCTTTTATATGCTATGGTAGTCTCAAGATCTCTTACATCTACAGAGTTCACTACTTTGCGGCCCTGGACTCACAGCATGAGCCAAAGAGCCAAAAGGGTGAGCTGTCATAGCCTGAGCAAAATAGTTATGACTATGTTAGGAACACCAGGTGAAAATGAGCAGAAGCTGACAAAAAGAGAAGAGGAAACCCCCAGCCAAAGAGAGACAGAGATGTTGTGCAGTTACTCTGCAAGCTAGAGGCCTCATCAGGAAGAAGACTTGCTTCTTGTCAAGCTGATAGTGAAAATCACTCTTCTGCTCAAGGGGGAGTATCAGATGTAATGGGACTTATGTAATGAGTTATTTAAGCACTTCTGTGTCATTTTGTGATTTTTCCTTGTAAGGCTATTTAAAGCACAACTTTCATTCAATGAATGGCCTTTTTATCCCTATTTCCTAGACAGCAGGAGTTTCCCTTTATTCCTATGAATGCATCCAGTTTGTAGGCCACCAAGTTTTCCTCTCTACTATCTAATCACGTGTACTTTTATGATCCTAGGACAATCCGAAAGGACATCTTTGTATCCTGAACATGTAAAACTGTTGATATTCATAGAGAGAAACTTGAAATACCGTTAAACTTGATCTCTGAAGCCATAATATGGGATCATCCAATTCTGAAATTACTACTTGACCTCACTTTGTGCTTGAGTTTAGAGTGGCACAGGCCTGCGATATATTTATTCTTGTTTTAGTTAATTGTTTGTCTATTTACCATCAGCTCATGATCATGGTTAAACATGTGATGTTATTTTGGGTGCAGTTATATCCAGTTGAAGAGTCATTTTCCGGATTATATGCGGTCTCAGTTCGTTTATTTCACAAAAATGGAATTGAATCATCATTTCAGCAGTTACCTGTCAGGACTCGGGGTGTTACATCATATCGTATTTCTTCTGAGCTGGATATGATGGAGTGGAATGAGGCCTTTGTCTTTAAAGTTGATGATGTTGTGAGTGTCTTGATATTTTTTTCATTATTTTTATATCAAAGATATTCTTTTTAGTTCTGGTGATCAGCTAATTAATTAGCCAAGCAATTATGTTGAATATCCACTCTGAAATGCTGTTTATTTTTTTATTTTTTTTGAAAAGTGCATAGGACGATCAATTGAAAGAATCCATGACTAACCCACAAAATCAGATAGCCTATTATATTAGGCCCTCTCTCTTCTGGTCAGAGGACCAGGATGCCACAAAACCCTCCACAGCATAGGCAATACTATCAATGGAGGCCGCCCTCCCATTGAATAGCTTGTCATTTCCGATGCAACCATATAGCTTGTGATTGTCGGTTCTATATTGTCCTGGTAGAGGGGCATTTGAAAAAAAAGATGTGTTCAATCTTCCTTGTCCCCCAAGCATAGAGTACATTTTGTTGAGATCTCTGGGTACAAACGCTTATGGCATACTTGTGTGATAATTTTTATTTGGAGAAGAAGCCATCCAAAGAACCTCACCTTGATTGGAACCTTTTTTCTCAAGATAAACCTACATGCTTTTGTTGATCGGCCGGCTCTCCTCGTATTGCCCCTCACAAAGCTTTTTATACGCCCCTTGAACTGAGAATTGAGCACCAATCCATTCCCATCCATCACGAGCCCCGCTCCATGGCCTATTATGTACTAGTGATTGTTGCATTATCATAAACTCTTCAACCCTCTGATCAGACAATGCTCCAGCTAACGTCGGATTCCAAGTGCCCTCCCAACATTTCTCCATCTTGGCCCTCAAGTTCATAGACAATGCAAATAAACAAGGAAATGTCTCGCTTAAAATGCCTTGAGTCGACCAGTCATCAGTCCAGTACTAAAAAGATGAATCGTCTCCTGGCTGAGCAACAAAAAATGCGTGCACTCATCGAAAAACGTGTCTCGAACCCTGCCAAAAAGGTGATGCCATTTGGACTAGGGCTGCGTACTTCTCCCAATTCAATCCCCTGCCATAACTCTCTTTCAAAATTTGAGTGACTAGGTCTTTCTGGGAGCTTATAATGCTTGCCACCCATTTTGTTAGAAGCACCGTGCTCATGTTTTTTAAGTCAAGGATCCCCAATCCCCCTGCCTTAATGGGTCTGCACGCAACTTCCCACTAGACCAATGCTTGTCTGTGGCCTTGTCTTGGCCCAGATCCTTTCCACAGGAATCGTCTCATCAAGCCTTCCAGCCTCTTCCCAACTCCAATGTGCAGTTTGAACACAGATAGGTAAAATATGGGGATCGCTGCAAGTACTGAGCATAGCAATACCAATCGCCCACCACTTGACAAAAGTTTAGCTTGCCACCCCTCCAATCTCCTTTCCACTTTCTCAATGACTGGTTGCCAATCTATCCTTGACTTCTTGCCCTTCTTCATTGGCAGGCCCAAGTATCGCATAGGTAAACTCCTCTTCTTGAGCTAGTTTAAACCCACAAAAGCTGATTTGGCACGATTTATCTGTTGGCCCGAGAAGTCTGCGAATAGATCCAAAAGTGTGGATACATTCCTTGCTTTCTCCACCAAGCCTTCCATAAAAAAACGTGGTGTTGTCTGCGTACTGTTTTATTATTTAAGATGTCAGTGATAAAGATAAATCTTTTTTCTTTATTATTATGTTGACAGCCAAGAAATGCAATCTATGAGCTCTTGTGGCTTGATATTTATTCTGGCTCTTTTACATACCCTTGTCTCCTCATGAAGAATGTCCTAGTAGAACTTTTGAGAGAAGAGACAGTCAGAGAGAGAGAGAGAGAGAGAGAGAGAGAGAGAGAGAGAGCAGTACCGAAACTGAAGTATCAAGTAGAATAATGAAAAAGATCATTAATATTAACACCTAAAGAGGTATAAATGCATTCCTGATAGTTTTAATAGAGAGATCAAAATGAATAAAATTGTGATTTAGTTTGCAACATATTGTTCTTTTCCAAACATTTGACTAAACTTTTGATTTGTTGGTCATTAGACCTCGTGAATGATTGATGTTGGCTTCTTATGCCCTTATCTTCATCACTTCTAGTGTTAAATATTTATGGACAATATTTTCTCTGATTCGGTATCTCATAAGCAGGAGCAATACATGATCGAGTTTACTGTCATTAACATATCTAAAGGTAATCACTTGAATTTTTACTTTTCATTTTGTTTCGTTCATATTTAATTAGATTGAAGTGCGCTAAGAATAAACATCTGTTGGTGTCAGATGCTCCTGTAGGATCATTTTCTGCCTCACTGAATGAGATTGCTGCTAAATTTTGCCCTATCTCAAGATCAAGGAGCCCTAATAACTGTCTATGCTATGGAGAACTCTCCAGAGAGACAACAGTGAGATGCTTCTCTCTTATTTTTCATTAAAATTTGTACTCATAAAATATGTATCCTGGAATTATATTTTCAATAGCATAGAGCTCTGAATTCAAACAGTATTTTTTTAGAGCATATCCTAATCACTATTTTCTAAAGTGCCACCCTCTTCATCTCTCAGATTTTTCACTCTAACACAAAATTGGGATCACCTGGAAGGATAAGATTTAGCGGACAAGTCCAAGAGAAAACTGAAGCATTGAATGATAGAAAATACATCAATGGTGGACATAACAGTTTTATACAGGTCAGCCCTACAAGATACGGACCATGGACAACTGTGAGATTGAATTATGCCACACCAGCTGCATGTTGGAGGCTGGGAAATGATGTTATTGCAAGTGAGGTAAGTGTCCTAGATGGTAAGAGGTATGTGAACATTCGATCTCTTGCATGTGTCATCAATAAGACAGATTACACCGTTGAAATCTGCCTGAGAACGAAGATTTCCTCAGAAGATCGTGTGAAAGATCAGGATTCAAGTCATGATGTTCTACTTGAGATTGATGAGTTATTTGAATCAGAGACATATGAGGCTTCCATTGGGTGGGTGGGTTGTTCGATTCAGATGCGTTTTTCTGATCAACCCATACGGCGTGTAACGGATGCTGGTTCTTCGGTAAGATCACTATTCAAGCATGCTATTCATTTTTTAATGCTATTCACAGAGTCATAATATTTTATCACGAATTTAGACAAAAAATGTGAATAATTGGTTTTTTTCAAGTTTCTCAGTGAGTTAGTATAAATACTTAATTTCTTAATGAATTTTAAATCTGAAAAACCATTACATCCCAGAAATTTCATGTACCTCATAGTATTTTTTTATTATTAAATTACATGCTAATTCATCTTTATTTCAGGAAATATTCTCTGTGGATTTGCCAGCTGGATGGGAATGGGTTGACAGCTGGCACATTGAAAATTCCACAACTAGTGATTTGGATGGATGGATTTATGGGCCTAATTTACAACAGCTAAAATGGCCAGAGTCATACAGTCCTGAGAATTCGTCAAACACTGCCAGACAAAGGAAATGGATCAGACGAAGAAGATTTATTTCATCTGATTTTGAGGCATCCTTTATCACTTGAATTATTGAAGCCTGGTGAAACTCTTCCTCTTCCTCTTAAATGTCTGGTCCACCCTATATTCCCATATTATTTTCAGTTGAAACCGAGAAACCCTGATGATAAGATTGAATACTCCTGGAGCAAGGCATTAAACGGAAACAATGAATTTTCAGATATCTGCATATCCAAACTAGATAAATCAGATGAGCTTTTATGCTGCACACAGGTAGGCGAGAGTTCTTCAGATGATCATCAGACTCTGTGGTTTTGTGTAAGCATTCAGTCCTCAGAGATCAGAAAAGATATTCATTCAGATCCAATACATGATTGGACTTTGGTGATTGATTCTCCTCTTTCTTTCACTAACTTTCTTCCTCTTCCGGTTAAATATTCTGTTCACTGTGAAGATTCAAATGGACATCTTTCTACATGCCATCAAGATATTTTTCAACCAGGCGAAACCTCTAAGGTTTACAATGTTGACCTGAGAGCAGCTTTATATTTGTCACTTGTTCCAAGAGGATGGGAGCATGTAGAAGTAATGTTTTAATTTTCACTTGATAAATATTATTTATATGATTGTGTTTACTCTTTATCATAGTTCAAGTTTTTTTTCAGGCACGTTCTCTTGTGTCTCACCCAAGCAGGACTCCAGCAAAGACATTATGTCTGAGAAGCTGTTTTTCTGGCAGGTGTTGAGTTGGAAAATGATACTTTTTTCAGTGATGCATTTTACCTTTTATACCCTCTAATTTACTTTTTCATGTACATATTCATTAGCCATAGTATTATTTCTGTCAAATTCTTAGAAGCATGTTGAGAATTACTTTTGAGATCCCAATAGGATGTACTATGCATTTAACTGCCTCCAAACTCCAAGGGAAAAGTTCATATGTAGTCTCAATTCTTTTTCACATTCTTTCTCTCTCTAGATGTCTCTTTTCTTAAAATTGCAACTTGAAGGTCATGGTTTGGTGAAAGATTTTAAAGGGAAGATAACCATTGTCTATCAATTAGAGTAGCTTCTTGGTCTAATTCCAACTTGGCAAAAATTTGAAAATTTCTGTAGGGTTGTCCCTGTGATTCTGGATCAAAGCCAGGATAAAGCACTTACGCAATCAAGGTTGATTAGGTTATATGTTCCCTACTGGATTTCAGCTTCCCAATGCCCCCCTCTTGCTTACAAGTTCGTGGATTTATCAAAAACAAAAGAGAGAAAGTTATTTTCTCTCTCAACTCAGGAAAATGAGAAAGTTGTGTTCCAGATATTTGATGAAGAAATGCATGAAGGTCATACTATGTGTGCCCCATTGAAAATTCAGCACATTGGCATTTGCCTCTCTCTAGGGACTCCAGGAAAAGAAAAGTTTGGTCCTACAAAAGACCTCCTTCCTCTCGGCGATATGGTATTTTCTTAATTAGTCTAATTTCAAGCACAAAATTCAGATTTTTCTCTAAAAATAAGATTCTCTCAGGATGGTTCTATAGATCTTTTTGCATACGACACAGATGGAAGTTGTGCTAGGGTTATGATTTCTTCAAAGCCTTGCTGTTATCAAGCTGTTCCTACCAAGGTAATTTGTGAGTTTGAAGATAAAAATAAATTCATTTTCTGGATATTTCATTTGAAATATTTCACCATATTTTTAGGTATTGTCCATTCGCCCATATATGACATTTACAAACAGAGTCGGTCAAGATATTTTTATCAGATTTAGTGACAAAGATGAGCAAAAGGTTTTAAGTGCCTCAGATTCTAGAGTGTCTTTCATGTATTCTGAAATGCAAGGAACAGAGCAACTCCAGGTAATCCTCAATGACTGGGTTTATAGAATATTTATGCCTTACAAAAGTACATGAAATGAGTTTTGAGATGGATTCTCTTATCTCATAAAATATTCCACGACTAAATCTCGTGTGATGTTACAAATAGCCAACTAGATTATGTGAATATCTACATAACTTATCATATTTTTTGTGGATGATGTTATAACTTTTGAAGATGCTGCAGCTAGATCAGAGGTAGAAGTGCCTTTGTAGCAGAATGTTTCATGCAGAAGAGAGATAAGGAAGAAAAGTATTTTATTCATAGACCGAGAGCTTATTTTTACAGTGTAAAGTGACCTTAACACTCTAACAGTCGTCAGTGATGAGGCATAAATGTAATTAAAATTATGGTATACAAACTTATGAAATACTGGGTAGTTCTGCAATTAGCTCTTATTTTCTTAACAGATCATATTTCACCCTTTCATTCATTGTTCTCAGATATATTCATCTGGTTATTGTTAATATAAAAAATAAATAATTGCCTGACATTGCTTCATTTAAATGGCCCCATGCTTATAAATCTTTGTGTATTCATACGATGTGTTCTTTCATGGACCATAGGTTCGCATGGAAGACACAAAATGGTCTTTTCCCTTGGAAATTTTGAAAGAGGATACAATCCCACTTATGCTAAGAAATATAGTTGGTGGCCAAAAAATGTTGAGACTTGAGGTTCGTGGTTACGAAGAAGGATCACGGTATCTTATTGTTTTTCGACCTGGATTTTCTCGCTGCCCATTTAGGTAATTTCCCTCCACTAAAATACATCAGCAAATAGCGATTGATGCATTGGTGACTTATCATTGACATAACCCTGATCATCTCTATAAAACTTGCAAAGGTTTTATGAAATTCTATTCTTGTTTCAGAATTGAAAATAGAATAGCTGACATGAAGATCAATATCCGACAATCAACATTGGGTGATGATTCATGGGTCACTGTACATCCGCTTTCATCTATAAGCTATGCATTGGAAGCTCCTAATGGTCCCACTCTGGTAGATATTTATATCCAAAATGGAAATAATACAACTAGTCAAACTATCAGCTTGGAAAGCATTCCAGGGTGGGATGCTGGTTTATGTAAAGAGGGTTTTTATTTGTATGGCGTGGATTGTGGTGATGTAAAGATTGTTCGCATTTTAAACATTAAAAAGGAATTGGCCGAGAAACTGGAAAAGCATCATGCTGATGAATCTACCAGCAATGGAGACAATAAATCATGCATTGAAAAAAAGCCCAGTGCTTCGCCTGTGGAACTTGTTATTGATCTAGGTGTTGTGGGAATTTCTTTAGTTGACCATAGACCAAGGGAACTATTGTATCTCAGCCTGGAAAAGGTCTTCCTTTCCTATTTCAGTAATTATAATGGAGGAAATACAAGCAGGTATGATCTTTACTGATTCATAACATTTATTTTCTTAGAAATACATTTTCTAGAGGCGTTAATGTTCGTTTGTTATGGTCTTGTAGCAAAAACTTTAAAGAGCTCAGGATCTGTAGTTGAATCTCTCATTTTTAGGAATATGGATTTAGTGAAGGCCATGATGGGATTTCTATTCAAATGAGTGTTGATTTATTCTTTGGCACTATGCATTTGTAATGAGACTGCATCGTTGAATCTCTTAGAGCTAATATTAAGATTACATTCAGGGGCAACCAATGACCACATTCAACCTGTAATGTATTCTGATTGACATCAATGAATATTGAGGACTGGGAGCAAATCCACACTAATTTGAATACATATTCACCCTGTAATTTCTTCTGATCAGATGATAATAACCAGTGAATATTGGGGACTTGAATGCTTGCAGTCTTCATTGGGGTTATTGGATCTGGAAAACCTTGTTCATTACTGCTTTTGTGTGTGTACAAGCTTGAACCCACAGTTTTCCAGTAGAATATGAACATCAGACTAATTTCACATATTGAAACATGAAATCTCATGAGATTTGTGCCATTCATTTTCTTTTGTTTCCAGGGTTAAGCTCATTATTGGTCAGTTACAGATTGACAATCAGCTACCTTTAACTGTGATGCCAGTTTTATTTATGCCTGAAGGCATGGCTGATACATGTCATCCAGTCTTTAAAGCAACTATTACTATGAATAATGAGAATATTGATGGAACACAAATCTATCCGTGTGTATATATCCGGGTATGTCTTGCATTGTCATATATTTGCTCCTACTGCACTGGATGTGATTACCTCTCTCATATGCTTTTTTTACTACAATTTAGGTGACTGAAAGCTATTGGAGAGTTAATATCCATGAACCTATCGTATGGGCACTAGTTGATTTCTACAACAATATGCAAATAGATCGGGCCTCAAATGCCTCTGGTGTCACTGTTATTGATCCAGAGATCCGCATTCAGTATGACTTTTTACATTAACAGTTTTCCTTATCAATGTGTTATGTACTGCATGCTTCAGAATTTTTCGTTTTCATGTTACTGAGCATATTTGAATTAAGATTTTTGAAATTCAATATTTTAAGTGAAGATAAAAATAGTCATCTCATAGTGGGTATCAAGTGAACTCCTTTACTTAACGTTTCAGTATTGAAGTTCTAATTTTCTTCTGGAGTAAAATTTGCAAGGATTTTAAACTCATCACACTTTTCTTTTCCCTGCCAGAAAAATAGATATTTCAGAGATGAGACTTAAGGTTTCACTGGAGACAGCTCCAATGCAAAGACCTCATGGTGTCCTTGGCATGTGGAGTCCCTTATTATCTGCGGTTGGTAATGCTTTCAAAGTTCAGGTACCAAAGTCCATATCACTTCTCACTCCTAATCTGATTTATAATGTTAAGTGGAGTTCAAATATCAATTAAAAAATGTTAGATGAAATTTTTATGCAGGTTAATGGTTGAAAGCTAAGAGTGAGTTTAAGGCTTAGAGTTTGGGGTTGGGGTTAGGGTTGGTTTAGGTTTTGGGGCTTAAAATGAGTTTATCTCTAGAGCAGTTTTAGGGTAATCTGTGATTTTCTTATATCCACTTATTTCTTCTGCTTGCTCCAGATTCGCCTTAGGAAAGTAGTACACGACAACAGGTTCATGCGGCAAAGTGCGATTGTTCCTGCAATCATCAACCGCATTAAGAGAGACCTCATCCACAACCCACTGCATTTAATACTCTCTGTTGATGTCCTTGGTATGACCAAGTCAACTCTATCATCTCTCAGCAAAGGCTTTGCTGAGCTTTCAACTGATGTAGAGTTCCTGCAGTTAAGATCAAAACAGGTACTGATGTTTATCTCAGAATATTTTTTTTATCTGTATTCATACCTGTGTTTCAGGTGTGGTCGAGGAGGATTACAAGCGTTGGCGATGGCATTGTGCAAGGCACTGAAGCTTTGGCACAAGGTGTGGCTTTTGGGGTCTCTGGAGTGGTAACAAAACCCGTGGAAGGTGCTAGAGAACATGGTATACTGGGTGTTCCAGGGGGTTTCTTGCGGGCGATGTTAGGTGTTGTTGTCCAACCAGTCAGTGGTGTGCTGGATTTTGTCTCCTTGACTGTTGATGGAATCAGCGCTAGCTTCACCAGATGCCTTCAACTCTTGAGTAACAAGTCCACTCCCCAGAGAATCAGGAATCCGCGTGCTTTTCGTGCCAATGGGCTGATATCAGTCTACTGTGAGAGAGAAGCCACTGGGCAGGTACGGGTATTCTAGATCCAAATGGTCTATTATCAGTTAAAATGGAGTGAAAGTTCTAAGGTTGTGGTGAAATTTAAGGGACCATGAATGAGATAGAGGCAGGTGGGAGTTGTGGGAGATAGAGAGAGGGAAAGATGAGGGGTGCAAGATAGTCATATTATGTTGAGAGAGGAAAGAGAGGGAGCATGAGAGAGAGGGAGGTTGATGTGATCCCATACAGGGTCTCTTAGAGGGATAAAGAGAACAAGAATCATGAGATATATATAGAGAGAGGGACATATTGAAGACCATATTTCCCAGACACTGGGAAATAAATTTGACTAAAATGTCTGCTAGAGCAGTACAGACGTTCAACCTGTTTCATTTCGTTTTTAACAAAACAAAAGGTGTTTTTCTTGCTTATTTTCAACTAATATACATTTATCTGCCTCCCAGATGATACTCTACCTTGCTGAGACCAGTAGACACTTTGGTTGCACTGATATCTTTAAGGAGCCTTCAAAATTCGCCTGGTCAGACCTATATGAAGATCACTTTCTTCTCCCTCATCAAAGAATCCTCCTTATAACAAACAAACGTACATTGCTTCTTTTGGTAAGAAAAACGAGTTGACCTAAATTTGACTTTATTTACTCTTCTGCATCCCTGATGTTGTCATCACCTCAGTGTTTGGATCCTGAGAAGATAGACAAAAGGCCTTGCAAGATAGTATGGGATGTACCCTGGGAAGAACTTTTGACCTTGGAGCTGGCAAAAGCTGGACATTCTAAGCCCTCCCACTTGATCATTCATCTCAAAAACTTCAGAAAGTCAGAAAGTTTTGTCCGGCTGGTGAAATGCAGTGTTGACTTTGATGAAAGTCAACCCACTCAGGCTGTCAAGATTTGTTCGGCAATTCGAAAGACATGGAAATCCCACCTGCTTGATATGAAGACTCTGACTCTAAGGGTTTTTATCTTGCCTTATCCATCAATCCCGAGTTAGCAATTTTTTTCTAACATCTTATGATATATTATAGGTCCCATCAAGTCAGAGATATGTGCAATTTGCATGGGATGAATTGGCTAGTGACAGGTCTGAGAGACGAATGAAGTCCATGATTAGTACTAGGAGACTTATATCCTGCAGTTCCTTCCTTGATGAGAGGAAGTCTGTGAAACATGTGGTGAACTTTCAGAAGATCTGGAGCAGTGAGAGAGACTTGCATTCCCGGTGCATTTTGTATCCAAAACAGGTGTCTGGTTGAAACCCTATGTTTAATTTTCCAGTTTTTGATGCTTAATTGCAATCACCAACTTCTTGCTATGTATTTCTTATGGTGTCAATGCCATAGAAGTAGTCTCTTGGTTTTGACCCTTAATCAAAATCATCTAGATTTTTAGTGCATATAACCGATACTGGTGTTCATTAAAAACCCTAATTTGCTTTCCCTTTTTGAACCTTATTCAAAATCACCACATAGTACTGTGCATTACTGAATATATGCAAAAACCCTGAAAGTTTATTTTCCTGTTTTTCTTCCCATTAATCAAATTTTCCATTGGTTTGGTGCATTTCATACACCAACAGGGGTCCCGTTGAAATCTAAAAGTTATGTGTCCTATAAAACCCCTTAATATTTTCTCATTTTCTAACCCTTAATCAAATCACCAACATTTACAGTTCAATTCATACCTAAAACAGCAGTCCTATCAAACACCAAAACAGTTTTTTTTACCCTTCGTTAAAATCACCAACTGTTTTTTTCTTTTTTTTGAAGGTTGCGGATGATGTCATGGTTTGCAGCATCTGGAGGCCAGTTTGTCCTGATGGGTATTAGAATTGTGCCATTTCTACTAACCTCGAGCACTATAATAAATAATTCTTTTCGTATAAATCTCAATTATGTGAAATATTCTAATCACTTGATAAACTCTGCCATCAACAAAATTTGAATAGAGCAGTTACATTACCATGATTTTGTAAAGCTAACATTATTATTTTTTTGGTCTGATCATGTCTTTAAATTCCATTCTAGATGTCATGGTTTTGGTAGCTGACGATCTCTTTATTTTCAAATAGTTATATATCTGTTGGTGACATTGCCCGCTCTGGAATCCATCCTCCTACAGTTGCTGCAGTTTACAGAGATTCACCAGGGAGCTTTGCAGAGCCCGTGGGTTATGATCTGGTAACAATCTGTTTATATTGATTTTTTTAGTTTTTTAGGTTTTTTTTTTTAAGTGGATAAAGGATGATCACCTGAAAATTGGCGAACAACCCATATATCTAATACTTAAAGGTACATGTATCCTTCCTTCCATTCTGAACTTCTTCCCTCCTCTCATGTCCTGGAAAACTAGAATGCCATCAATGCCTCTATGTCATTGATTACTCCCATCTGCAGATGCCGCCCTCCCCTTGAATAGTCTCTCGTTCCTGTGTATCTATTTGGCCTATAACACCTGGAGTATGCGACCTCCTTCCTCCTTCCTTCGATGCCCACACCTCCAAATGGAATCCCAGAATGACGTCTCGAGGTTGCGTCCATCCCTGGGATTGTTTGACTGGTCCAAAACATCCTGGCGAAGGGGCGCTCGAAAAAAGGGTGTGCAGAGTCTTCCTTGCCTCCTGAGCATAAAATGCATTCTGCCACAGTACCCAGGTAGAGCCATTTGTTAAATGTGTTCCTCATGATTCTTCTTCTAAGGAGAACCCATCTGTGGAGTAGCATCTTCAATGGAACCTTTGGTCTCCATATGAACTTATATGGGTGGATGAATGACTTGTCATCCTCATATTGCCGCTCTCTTATCTTCATGTAAGCTCCTCAGACAGAGAGGGGGCACCGACCCACTCCCAGCCATCTTATGTCATGCTCAGGGGCCTCTTATGCATTGAGCATTTCTGCATGCTAAAACATTCGCTAAACTGCTGGTCTGACAAATTGCTATCTAAAAACGGATTTCAAGTGCCTACCCAACAATCCCTCATTGTGGCTCTAGGGTTTCTTGTCAGCACAATAGGAAAAGCTTCATATAGAGCACCTCAAGCTGACCATTCGTCCATCCAAAATTGAAATAATGAGCCACCCCTTGCTTGGCAGAGAGAAACTACACACTTGTGGGAATATTGGTCTCAATCCTTGCCAGAATTGAGATGCCTCTCTTATTGGAGCCACTCGACTCTCCATTTTAGTAACTTCCATTTTATGAGATATCTCTAGATCATTGATTACATAATTGGGAATAGAAAATTTCACTTTGAAAAATAGAGTTATTTTCCCTTTCAATGCATTTCTATTTATCGGGTATCATTTTCTCGAGGACATGTTATTATCTTGTTGTGATAGACACCTGGGCTGTAATGTTACAAAATTCAAACTCTATTTAATTTGTCACTGTGTTTTCTTCATCTATGTCACTCTCTCTCTCTCCTTCTTTTCCTTTCACTCTGGTCGTATCACACTGCATCAGACTGGACTCATTGTGACATAATCAAAGGGATTAAAATGACCCTCTCTTTTTCTCTCTTCTCTCTCACTCTAGCTGCTTACTTGGATGTCCGGGTCCAGTCCCATAATTTAAAAATGGGTTAAAAAGCTGTAACATACCTTCTCCCTCAATCTCGCTGCACCACTTTATTCCTCATTTTTCCTTTCTTTCTCTCTCCTCTCTCTGTAGCTCTCTCTGTATTCTCTCTCTCTCTCTCACTCTGAATATCTGTGTCTTCTCTCTTCTCTCTCACCCTGTTTCTCTATTTCTCCCTGTCTTTAGCTCTGTGTCTGTGTCTCTGTCTCTATCTCACTCACTCTCACGGTGTCTGTCTGTCTCTTTTTCTCTGTCCTTTTCTCGGTCTCAGTCTCTCTTTTTTCCTCACTCTCACTGTGTGTGTGTATCTGTCTCTCTTTGTTTCTCTCTCTGTCTGTGTGTATATATATATATACATATTCTGGAGCAAAACTGAGTATAACAGAACTCATTTTTTTCCCCATGTTCCTAGTCTGCTTGAGCCAGATTTATCATTATTGTCCTGCGTTGGTTACATACTCATCTAACCCTCATCTACCCACATATAACTTGATGTGGTGACTGTGCCTACCACAGATCTGGAGAAATTGTGCAGAAGATTATACAACACCTGTGTCAATTTGGAGTCCGAGGCCTCCAGAGGGCTTTGTTTCTGTGGGTTGTGTGGCAGTAGCAGGGTTTGAAGAACCCGACCCAGATTCTTTGTTCTGTGTTAGTGCAAGACTCTCTGAGGAAGCTAATTTTGAGGATAAGATAGTATGGACTTCACCAGATTCATATCCATGGTCGTGCAATATATATGCTGTTCAGAGTGAGGATCTTCATTTTCTTGCTCTAAGACAGGCCAGGGAAGACTCCTCCTTGAGACCTTTGCGAGTTAATGTGCCTTCTGAAGAGACCCTTCAACCCAGTGGTTCCAGGAGGGCAGACAAAGCAGTTGAGAATTAAAAGCCAGAATCAACATTCTTGGAGAGACAAAGAGAGATTTTCCTTTATCAGGTAAGTTTCTTAAGAATTTGGAGTTGCAGTGACTATCATGTGCCGGAAAATCTCAATGTTTGTGCCAATGCATAGGTTTCATCATTGCTGCGTGGTGCCATTACCTCGAGGAAAACTCAAAATCACCAATTTTTAAAGCTTTATGTACACTGAATATTATTTTTGAAGTTTTTGTATATCCATGTGAATGTAAATCAGTGGGTGAGATTCGTTTCAGGACATATAAAAATGAGAAGAAATTTACACAAAATGAGATGAAATCGTTCTTAGTTCTAGTTCAATAAAAAAATTCCATCATATTTGGAAAGTGTTTCAGTCAAGTCAGAACTTTTTTTTTCACTCTATCAATAGCTAAATCAGATAATAAAAGATTTTCTATTTTTGTGAGTTAAATAGAACCATAGAGAGCCTTATTTCATGAAGAATTTTAATTTTCCTAATTCATGATGAATTGAAACTAGTCAGCATTGGGTTTTCTATTGTTTTCACAATCATTTTCATTGCTCACCGGATCTAATATCAATGAAAATCATTTATTTAAATTGCAATCGTCCATTGTCTTCATTTTAAAATCAATAAGACAGTAATGTAAGGCATTTATTTCAAATTACATCCAATATTATGAACCTGTTGAGGAAAGCAAAAAAATGAGGTAAATGGCAGAAATTTAAATTTGCATAAAACAACATCAATTTAATTTGTTTTCTATGGTCTTTGATTTAATTATGACATTCGGATAGTTATGCATTCGTTACTCTAAGTATATATAATGTAATTTGGTTTCCTTGTTGTCACAATCAATTTCTTCATCAACCAGATTCCAATATCAATGAAAATAATTGATTTAAATAGAAATTTCTTGTTGTTTTTATTAGGAAAAATGGCCAAGTTTTACCATCCTACCCATGGCACAATAACTACTATATTTATACTTTTTTTTTCATTTAAGTTCATACCACTATCTCTAGTGATCGTTAGAGTGTAAGCGTTACTTAAGACTTGTATAAATAAGTTCCTATCTATTAAATGAAATACCCCTCTTATTGTAAAGTCCTTGTGCTCAGGACTCTATATCTGTTCAAGCTACAAGCACTCTCCAAATCGTAACATGATAATATAGCATTGATTCTTGGGTCAGAGATGATTTCTTTCTTTGACTTCTTCCTTGTGAAAGTCATTGATCGATTGTTAGTGAAGTTCTCTTTAAGAACTTAGTAGGAAGGGAAGTTTACTACAAAAAAATTCTTACCCTTTGATCATGTGGCCTAAGAATATAAATAAACTTCATCACCCGTGGTTGATGCATCCAACATGCCAACGGTATCAACATCTACTAGGTCATTCATACCAACAGGTGATATGTGGTTCTCTCAACTACCTGTGATGGCTGCTAGAAGTCAATTCAATGGTTTGAATATACATATATGGGTGCGCCATCTACGAGCAATTCTCAAACCACAGAAACTTCTAGATCACTTGAAAGGAACTACTCTAGCAAAGACAGATCCACAATACAAAAGGTGGATGGTAGAAGAAGAGTATTTTATACCTGGATACTAGATTCGATGGCTGGTTAAATGGGCAACAAGTTTATCGAAATCAAAGAAATTTGGGATGCAGTGCACAAGTAACATTCAAAGAAGAATGATAAAGCAAAGATCGCTCAATTGGTGGCCCAAGCAATCACTTTACAACAACACGAGAAAACAAGTATCGTTTATGCCAATGAGTTAAGCTCCATATATAGTGAACTAGATCATTATCGACCTCCTATCCACAACTTAGTGGAGAGAGAATACAACCTAATGGATCGAGTTTAGAATTTACTGTAGGGATTGAGGCCTGAATTTGAAGGCATTTGCAGCTAGCTACACAAGAGAGAAATCTAATGTCCTTCAATGATGTAGTCTCCAAATTACTTATTGAAGAAAGCAGACTTCAAGAAATGAAGGGGAGGCAGTGATGGCTCAGCATATCAAGTCATTAATCAGGAAATGAAGGGAGGCAGTGATGGCAGCATATTAAGTCATCAAATTTTAGTCATCAAGTAGCTCCACCAAAGTTCAACCCGAAGAAAGGCTTGTTGCAAGAATAAAGACAACTTGTGGTGCATCTATTGCAAGAGAAAGGGGCACGCCAAAGAAACAGGTTGGAAATTTCATGGAAGGCCCCTTCATATACCTCCTCAAGTGCATATGATGGCTCACCCACACTTTCCTCATTTAGATGTTTCAAGAGGACAACCGATGGGCGTAGAAACTTCATAACTCTACATGACACCACCATACACAAATTTGGTGCAAACCTTCTGTCAACACCAATGCCCATTTGCACCCTCAACATCCTTAAGAAATTCTAAAAACTGTGGAAGGAGATGCAGAAAACAAAGAACCTCTTGTCCTCTTTTGCCACCTCTGGATCAATCTTTGGTTCTACTTCTGTGGCAAAATTCAAGTAGAAACTCAATATACTATCTTCTTTATCAGGTTTGTCATCATCTCATGACTTAGCACAAAGTTCTTGGATCCTAGACTCAGGGGCAACACATCTTATGACACCCATACACAATATATTTGTGTCTTATGACCCTTGCACTATTGAAAAAAGGGTACAAATTACTGATGGAGCCGTTCTTAAGATAGCAGGCATCAATAGTGTATACCTTGAACCTGTAGGAACTCTGCATTATGTATTGCATGTTGCTAGGTTAATTATAAACCTAAATTCAGCACAAAGATTGGTCAAATTTGATGAGTAAAGAATCATATTTGGTGATGTTGCTGCATTCTTGTATAATAAGGTCCACAGGTGGTAGATTGGACTTGCTAAAATCCATTCATGGCCTTTACTATTTACCTGACACGCACGAGAGCAAAGGAGGGGAGACAAGCTACACTAGGGAGGCTTTGGTGTCCAATTTTGTAGCGGAAGAAAGATTTACTTTATTACATAGGTCATCCATCCTATACACTCCTCAAACTTATGTATCCCAAACTATTTGAGAAATTATCTTAGAATAATCAAATTTTTGAGGCATGTCAACTTGCTCAACTAAAGAGAAGTTTATTTATCAAAGAAGAAATAGATATATAAAACCATTCTAACTAATTCACTATGATATTTGGGGGCCTTACCCAATTATCGAGTCGAATGGGTTCAAATGGTTCTTAGTCTAGGTGGATGACCATAGTCAATTCTTTTGGTTATTCTTACTGAAACAAAAAATTGAAGGAAAGAAAAATCTGAAGAATTTATGTTACTCAACAAGACGGCGATTGGGAGTAAATACATAAGGGTTTAGGATAGACAACACAAGAGATTAGACACACCATGACCTTTTACCCCTCAACAGAATGGTATTGCTGAAAGGAAAATCAGAGACATCATGGATAAAAGTAGAACCGTACTCATGCTATCAAACCTCCCAAAAAATCTATGGGGTTTTTCAATAATGATTTCTATTCACCTAATTCACCGATTACCCTCCAAAACTATTGGATTAAGGAATCCAATCAAAATCTTTAGAAGAATTATACTCGAAAGTGAAGCTAAGGAATGGATTGACTCCAAGAGTACTTGGATGCATTAGCTATGATCACTCACACAATATGCAAACCGACAAGCTATTTGCAAAAGCCATGAAGTGTGCGTTGTTTGGACACTCAAACACACAAAAGGTTTATAAATTCTATCACCCCAAAATTAGGGAGATTATAGTAACGAGAGATGTTATATTTGATGAGAATGAGTTCTATTATCATAGTTATAGTGAAATCCACTCTCAAAAGTGAGGTAGAAATGGGTAACAATACCCCTTCCTCGCTTTCAATTAATTGAGCATAAAGAAGGATCCCATGGCATAGAACAAATATGCAATCGATAAGATAACACATAGAAAACTATGGATGATAATACTCTAACATCTACTAACATATTTCCTAAATATTACATTAGAAGGAGGAAAAAACAAAAAACTACTTCTCAACTATCCCATGAGGATATACAGTCCTCAACAAACGTATGGGAGGTTCACATAAATGAAGCACAGAATGAGGGAACTTTACCTATAGCACTAAAGATAAATTTTTGCAAGTGTGTAATACCTGACGAAACGAATCCGTGAGGTTGTTGAATATACACAGAGATGTGTCAAAAATAATCACGAATTAGATAGTGTAGTGGTGAATAAGAGTTGCATCCACAGATAATTAAGGTATTTTCGAGGTATTCCTTCAAATTTGATCAAATTGGACAATGAATTGAAGTGATAAATTAGGGATTTTATAAATTTAGAAAGATAACTCAAAGACTAATCCACAGAATATAAAATCACTTGATTTGGATCAAGATTCATGAAGAAATCAAAGAAAAAATTAGGTAGAAAATTGATCGCGAGGAGAAAGAAAAACTGAAATTAAATATAAAATTAACCTAATATAAGATTCAAAATTGAAAAATAATGATATAATATGAAAGATTAGAATGAAAACACGTAATCTAACACAAAGTCGCGTTCGAATTGATCCAATTGATCCTCGGATCAAGGGCTTTTCATTCTGCTTATTCAAAGACAAAATTCCGCATTCAAGAGACAATTCGACATTCTCTATTCTTTTGATGAAATATGGATTTCAAACACTCCCTAGACATGAAAATGGGTCTAGAAGAGAAAGAAATCAAGAGATTCAAGGACTGAGTTGTCTAAACAGTTTGATTTACTCAAAAGATCGAAGAATGCTTTACATCATCAAAGAAAATGTGTATTTATTGGCTAAATTGGGCGTGGCCTCTGGATTTGGCTCTTTGATAACCTGTTATTTATACATGAAATTACATGATTATTAATGCAAATAAAGTCATTAAGTATTCCAAATTTATGCATGTTATCATATTTTAAGTATATTTCTATCATTTTGTATCATTTCATGTTATGATCTAAAAATACATCAATTTATGAATAAGAATGCATAATTAAAAATTATGATATTTTAATTATAATTATATTTAAGATTATAATCATGTTTTAATGATGAAAATATAAGAGAAAAGATCTTTATTAACATTTATGTATTTTTATAAATTTATTTTATAAGATACATACATGTATTAATTTAATTAATATTTATTCCCTTATTATTTTAATAATTTGACATTTTATAATGATAGATTATTCAATTTCTGATCCAACAAAACAGATTTGAATTAATTTGGAGTTATATTTTGAAAGTTATGATTTTTACAATTTTAAGGAATTTTCTGGAATTTTTCTGAATTTAATTAAGTTTATTTTCGATTTTTATTTAATTTAAAACATTAAAAAATGGCAATAGGGTGCATATTTCGTGCAAGCCCACGTGGATGCGACGTGGCACCCAAGGCTACGGGGCAGAGCCACGCGGACCCGCGCGAGAGACTGAGTGGCACTGAGGTGACATATATATTATATATTTAATACATAGGTTATAGTACTTATAAGCGTTCCATATAGGAACTCGCTAACCCTCTAAATCGCGTCACCTGATATACCTGACATGCTCCATTAATTCTTTCCGTGTGGGACTATCTTTAGTTTTATTTTTAAGCTGCAGGACACGTGGCGTGACGTGGAACATCGGATCGAAATCGCGATGAAAGGCGCGTGTAGATTCGGTGGACGCGAGGTCCACCCGATCAAAGATCGCGCACGTGCTTCAAAATCCACTTAAGTGAATTCATCTCAGCCGTTGATCTCGTGATTTATAACGGCTGAGATCGATTTCGATAGGTCGACTCCTCGACATATCGCAATCTTTGGATTGAGATCCAACGGATGATCTAGTAACGCGACTCTTCACTTAAGACACGTGGACTCACCTCAGCCCTTCATCGTCGATCGAACACTCTGGACTTAATCGCAATGATTTGATCAACGGGCGTCTCATCGCGACCGTTGATCGCGATGAGTTCGTTAGATCAACGATCACGCCCAATTTGCCCTTTTAATTCGCGAACGGAAGTTTCGCCCTTGGATTTTCGAGAAATAGGAACTATCTAGACACCCGATTCGAGTGCCATTTGATTTCTTCATGTACTTGACTCGTTTCCGCGTCCAAGAAATGCTTGAAATCAGAATTTTATTGAGACATCGAGGAGAAATCACATCTTGAACTTCAATTTCGTTTTCGAAAACGCGTAATGAAAAGCCATGCATCCAGCGATTAATTGGATCATTTTGAAGGCTACTTTGGGTTAGATTGTGTGTTTTCATCTTAATCTTTCATCATTTAGTGTTAATTTTATATTTTGAATCGTAGATTAAGTTTAATTTCAGTTTAATTTTGATTTTAAATCAATTTCTCGATACGAATTTTTTGATATTTTCAAACTTCGATTACTCAGCTAATTCTCATCCAAATCACTCGATTTTTGATTCTGTGGATTCAAAATTGAGTTATTTTTATTAATATCATAAATTTCCCAATTTCTAATCTCAATTCGTCGTCCGATTTGATTGAATTTCAAAGATATCTCTTAAAATTCAGTAATTCTTTGTGTATTCGACCCTTATTTACCATTGTACCCATGAATTAATTAATTAATCGTGTAATTTGGTAAGTTTGGACTTTTTTTTACACTATATCGCGTGTATTCAGCGACCATATGAAATAGTCTCGTCACTCTTCATCTTCAATCAAAGACTCAAGTGAAATGCTTGGATGCAAATCGTTGTCATTAAGTCGCATTTCTTCTATCGAAGATGGAGCACTCTGATTTTGACACCTCACGAGTGAAGAAGAAGCGTTGCATAACGTCCGCCATTTGATCTTCATCAAGCGTTCAAGGTGAGTCCACGTCTCCATTGGAGTCGATCGGGCGATTTTAATCTCGATCGTTATAACTCTCAAGATGAACGGTTGAGATTAATTCACGTTAAAATGAATTTTTGCCTCACTAGATGCAGCCACGTACCCCCTCGAGTAAGTGAAATCAACGATCGTGATTAAATCACACGATCGACTGCTCGAGATTGGGTCAGGTGACTTGCGAATAAAAATAAACACAAATAGAGCCACATGACAAAAATTGAGGCGAAATGATGTTTACATAAAGTGCGCAATATTAATGGGTTAGCATAAATCCATTGGAGGATGCTTAACCCACTAATAACGTGTAAACACAAAAAAACACACACGTGCGCCACATCGTGTACAGGCTGCCACGTGACAAGAAGTAATCCACTCCACCGCATCATCTGCCATGTCAGAGCGTGATTTTTAATGTTTTTTTATTCTTTGTAACTAAAAATAAATCTAAATAAATTCATAAAAATTCATATAAAAACAGAAAAATTCCAAAAAAATTCCATAGAAATCCTAAAAAGTAGAGAATTCATATATTTCAAAATACAACTCCAAACTAATTCAAATTTGTCTTGTTTGATCATAAATTATATAATCAATCATTCTAAAAAGTGAAATTCAAGAAATAATAAGAGAATAAATTTTCTTTTAAAAAATACACTCTTTTTTAAAAAAAATAAAGTTAGAAAAATAAATGAGTGTATAAGAAATATTTTTTCTTATTATTTAATATTAAAACCTAATTGTAATATCAAATGATGATGGGAATAATCTAATCTTTACATATTTATCCCTTAAATAGTACATTTTGAGATTATAACTTAAATTTTCATAGAATGATAGATATATACACTCAAAACATGATAACATGCATAATAATGGAATGCTTTATGCCTTAATTTTCATTAATAGTCATATAATTTTATTTATGAACGACATTTTATTAATACCTCTTCTATATGGCATGCTAATTTTCTTACATATGAAAGAGTTTCACTGAGTTATAAAAGTTTTCATAAAACTCTCAGTCAAATTGTGATCCCAAAAATAGTAGATGAAGCACTCAAATATCCTGAATTGAAAGACAAAAATAATGAAAAAATGTGCGCGCTAATTAAAAATAAAATTGGGGATGTAGTTGACAAACCAACAAGAAAAAAATCAATAGGCTGTGGGTGGGTTGATACAATCAAATGTACATCATGTGGATCATTAGAGAAGTATAAAGCCAACCGAATTGCCAAGGGGTACACTCAAGCCTACGGAATATATTAGAAGGAGACATTTGCTTCAGTAGGCAAGATAAATACTATCATAATATTAATATCATTTGCAATTAACTTAGACGGGAATATGCAGCCATATGACATCAAGATTGCCTTCGTAAATGGGGACCTAGATGAAGAAATTTAATTTTAAATCCCACTTGGTTATGAGAAATACATTACTAACACAAGGTATTTAAATTAAGAAAGGCCATGTATAGATTACAAAATTCCCAAGAGTGAGTTTTGGCAAATTTACTCAAACCATGATGATGCTTGGGTATAGATAGTGTAATGGAAATTATATGTTATTTTTCCATCATTCAGCTTTAGCAGGAGTCACAAAATTTGATATTTTAGGTGGATGGTAATATCATCAGGAAAATGATAATAAAGAAGCTATCAAACTAGAGAATCATTTAACTAAAAATTTTGAAGTAAAGAAATCAGGGCTTTTGAAGTACTTCTTTGGGATAGAATTAAACCCAATCAAGTGATAGGCTAATCATGACACCACATAAATACATCTTAAACATGCTAGAGGAAACTAAACTACTATAAGGTCACAAAAATGATGCACCAATTGAAGTTAATCATAATCTGACTACTAACATAACCAAACTGCTGACTTCTAAACTACTTCTCTTGTTCATTAAAACACACTTTCTTGTGTCAAAAATAATTTTCAAACTCACCAATTTGAAGATTTAATCATGATTTGATTAGGATAAAGGTTAAATCCACGAAGAGTTAGGGGATTTTTTTAGATGTATTTGAAATTCAATCAAATCACATAATTAATTAAGGTGAGAAATTAGGGAAATTAGTAGTATTGGAGAGAAGACTCCAAAAGGAATCTAAAAAATAAAAAATCACTCAATTTGAATCAATATTCATAGAGAAATCAAGGAGTGAAATCAAGATAGAAAAATTGATCAAGAAGAGAGAGACAATACTATAAATTGGTAAAATTAGACTAATCTGCTGATCAAAATTAAAATCTAAAGTTATAAGATAAAAGATTAGGAAAAAACACATAATCTAGCCCAAAATTGCTCTCAAAATGGTCCAACTAATCATTGGATTGAGGCTTTTCATTAAGCATTTCGAAAAACAAAAATTCAGCATTCAAGTGGTAAATTCTTCTTATTCTCTCAACGAAATGTTGATTTCAAACACTCCCTAAATGGGGAAATGAGTCTAGAAGAGAAAGAAGCAAGAGATTTTTGGATTGAGATGTCCAAAAGGTTTGATCGATCGAAACATCAAAGAATACATTTTTAGACAAAAAGATAGAGTATAAATAAGCAAAATTTGGGTATGGCAGTTGGATTTGATGATTGATCTTAGATCTACAGCTTAGATGAAATGTTTGGATGCAAACCATCATCATTAAGTCCCATTTGTCTGATCCAAGATGAAGCACTGGGATTTTTTCACATCACAAGTGAGGTTTGATCATCGAGAAACGTTCCTTTCGATCTTCATCAAACGTCTTAGATGTTTTCACATGTCCAAGGAGTCCATTGGGCACATTCACTCCTTGGCATTATAACTCCTCACATGAATGGCTAGGATTTAATCGTAGTTTATCAAGCAAATCATCATCGAATCTTAGTACACCGCATAGCCCTCCACTTAAGTGATCTTTGATGGCTGCAATTAAACTTAAGAATCGGACGATCTGCATTCTATCACATTGCATGCAATAAAAAACAACGCACAAATAGTCCCACATTGAAAAAATTAAAGCAACATGATAGGTACATAAGGCAGTGAGGCTTATGCGTTTACTTGATGCCCTTAATAAGGGTGCTTAATCACTAACTACTCCTTTTTATTCTAATTTTTTTAACAGAAAGTAAATAATCTATCATTTTAAAAATTTAAATTTTAAGAAATAGCAAGAGGATTAACTTTTATCTAAAAAATACACTCATTTTTTTAGAGATAAAAACTTAGATAAAAATAATGAGTGCATATAAAAAGATTTTCTCTCATTATTTTGTTTTTAAAACTCAATTGTAATCTCACATTTAAAATAGGAATAATCTACTCTAAAGTATCACTTTTAATTATGCATGATGATTCCTAAAAGTTAGTGCATTTTGGGATTATACCTTTAGATGGCATAGAATGATAGATATCCACTCAAAGTATGAAAACATGCATAAGAATGGAATATTTTATGCCTTAATTTGTATTAATAATCATGTAATTACAAGTATAAGTTGCATATTATCAACTACATGGAGGATGATCCTAGAAAAGAAATAAGTTCGTATAAAAAATTGGCTAGTAAGTAAGTGTATTTGGCTCACACTAGACCCAACACCTTTTATTCTACTACTGTTTTTGGTCAATTTATGCATAGTCCGTGTAGATTCCGTTTTCAAGAAACTCTTAGCATATTGCAATAGCTCAAAGGAATCATAGGACATGGCCTCATCTTTAGAAAAAAATAGGTAACTTGAATTTAATGATATAAAATTATTTTCATTATACAAGGTCTTTAATTGATCGTTGGTCCACTATAGGGTAGTGCACTATCTTAGGAAGTAATTTAGTGACATAGAGAAGCAAAAAATAGAATATTGTCATTATGACAAGCATCGAGGTAGAGTTTAGAGGATGCGATCCAATCTTACCCTTGTACATGATCTTGCTTCTTGTCCATTGCACCTGGCATATTTTCTATGCAACCTTGATATCTCTCATCAAAGAAATTGTTTATTAAAAACTAAAAGTTAGGTATCCAGTCTTTCTTTAGAGAAGAACATTGAGTTGAAGTCTCCACTACATGTAGTCAAGAACTCAGCTGATCTATTTCAGTCCATGCTTGGCTGGTTCTTAGCCTCTCTTTTATGTTTTTTGATTTTCTTTCATTCATTTGTTATCTTCTTATTTCTTCTTCTACTCTTTATTTAATAACTGAAGGTTCTTCTGGTAAATCAAAAGAACATAGTCAAGTGGGATTGATGAGAAATTTTGGATAAGAGGCATCCTAAAAGACTTAAAAATTCCTTATGAAGAACCTATTGGTGTGATGTGTGACAACAAGTCAACTATTAGTATCACACACAGCCTACTCTATCATGATAGAATAAAAAATTTGGACATTGATCATTTTATATTAAAGGAAAAATGATCAAGTTTATACCCCTATACCTAGTGACCGTTGTAAAGTAACCATTAGATTGTAACGGTCATTGAAGGCATGTATAAATATTGTTCTAATCTATGAAATGAAATACCTTTGTTACCTTAAAGTCTTTGTCCTCACAACTCTACCTCTGTTCTAGCTACAAGCACTCTCCAAATCATATTAGTCTTTATTTTAAAATCAAAATGATAGTAATGTAAGGCATTTATTTAAGAGAGATCCAATATTATGATCTTGTCAATGATACCTAAAAAATGTTGTAAATCCTCATCAAAGGTAAAAAAAATTAAAATTTGCACAAAAGAATGTTAATTGAGTTGGAATTTTAATGGTCTTTGTGTTCATAATAACATTATGAAAGTTTTGCATTTTTTACTCTAATTCTATTCTATATAAAATCCAAAAAGGCCTGAAACCATCACTTTAATTATCATTTTGAGGTTAATGACTTTCAAAATAATTTTTTTAAGAGCAAAAGAGAGGTCACTTGGGATTGAAGATCCTCTTGATATTAATGAAATATATCCTTCTACAATACAGAAGTGACCTTAATGGTCTCCCCCAATCACTAGCGCCCTTTTAAGCCACAATGATAAAAAAGCATTCCATGTCATATATTACACAAGCCACTAAAACTCCCATTAAGCATAAACATATGTCCAATCCAAAGGTTTAAAGTATTCTTAAATTTAATCCAAACATATAAAGGATTCTGGAATTTAAAATATGTTTTTATGTTCATAAAAAGTACGCATTAATATAAGCATGAAACATATTTTCTTAATCATGCCATTCTTATAAATAAAATTTCTTTTTCATAAATTGTGTACCCTATTTTTTTGTGAGAATTTGAAGATCTTAATCATCGTATTTTTCTGCATCAATTTATTTTGTTTGAAATTTCAGACGTATGCAAGAGATCGAAGGATCATTATCATGATAATCTATTCTTCATCATGGACTCTTAATCTATTTAATGATCTTGATTCCATTCAAGGGGGGAACATGATATCTTGATTTTTAAATATACGATTATATATATCACATCCCATTAAAATAATTGAGAGGATCCAATTCAGTTGTCTTATAATCAACTAATTGAGGGAGTATTTCCATTTGCATATTTTATTAACTTAATTTTGGGTGATAGGTTTACTTGATTATGATCAAAGGTATCATTTATGATGTGTCGTCCTTGGAAAACGTCATAGCCTTACTTCTAATTAATGGTTAGGACCATCTTCAGCAAAGCTTTATCCAAAATAGGCGAAATAAAAATAGGTGACTTTTGTAACGAGATATCTATGGTTTTGGTCGGCTCGACACGTAGGGATCCCAAATTTTTTGCAAGAAGTCGACCAAATCATGAAATATTGTCTTGTTGTTGCAAGAGAACAAATACATTGTATGTTTAGACACTAGAAAGTGAGATGAAGAAATGTGATAGCATTATTATCTCGGTTATCCCTATCTTTAACTAATTAAGCAACTAAGAGCTATCGTTGTGCTCATGTTTAGTTCTTGTTTATAGATGTTGTAGATGTTATTTGGAGGCAGTGTTCTTAGTTGCAAAAAATTTTCTTGGCACCAATACACCTAATGTAAGTTGCATAAATGTGTAGGTCAATGAATTAGTGGTGTGCATAAGACAGATATCTTACTAATGTCACTTCTTGAGTTTTCTCAAACTTTGAAGACTAATACTAATGTTTGATTTTTATGTTATCAATACCAACCTTTTGTGATGATTGAAGTATCAAATTTAAGAATTGAGGATGATCTAATCAAGCTCATTAACATAGTTTATTAAAAAAAATTCTGTTGTATCAATTGAGACCGTGCAAATTAACCAAGATGATTGATTAGTCAATGGGCTTGATAGAGAACTTTTTCACACATAGTTTGGCTCAATGTCTTTTGAGTGTTACATCAATATTCTTTAATCACAACTATCAAAGGTATTTACATCAATGTCTCGAAGTAGCTTTGTTTTTCTGGGACAATTGTTCTGTAGATGACTGATAGAGCAAAAATCTATACTCCTAAGTGATCTAATATCAAAACATACTTTTATTTTCAAACGAAAAGGTAATTAACCCTTTGTTATTATTTATAAGTGTCATATGTGCAGAAATGGTTGCAAGGGATCCCCCTTCTTCACATCTGTCTACATCAGAACAACACAAATCCTTCCACTTGGTTAACAATGCCATTAGTCAACATAGCCCTCCCCTTCAAACCTCAATTAGAACTGTGCAACCAGATTTCCCATATCACCACTAGATTCTTCCCTATTTTGTCTCCCTCTTGGGAGCCGAAGCTTTGTGATTCAATGAGGTCCAAAATGCCTCATTGAAAGAAATCTCCAACTAAAGTATCTTCTGGCTGGCCCAAATCATTGGAGCAAAGGGCATTCAAAGAACATGAGTGAATAGTCTTCTTCCCCCTTATGCAAATTACACATTCTAGTGAGATGTCCAAGAATGATCTCCTTTGGCACATGTGTCAAGAGGTGCAGCCTGAGGAGCAACCAATAAAAAATTTGTGCCATTAGCGGGATTTTCTATCTCCCTATCAGTCTACGTACGTGAATGGTTATGCTCTCTTCATTGATTCACACCCGGGCCCCCTCCCCCAGCCCTGTAATCTTCATGTCATGTACAACCCTCACATAGAGAAGGTGCTATGTTCTCATCCCCAGCTGTTATGTGTCTTAACTAATGATCATAAATTTGTTAGAGCATTCTCTATATTCGAGAAACCAATACCCTTTGATCTAACAAAGGGCCTTCCAGCATCAAATTCCATGCATCGTCCCAACTATCTCTGACTTGGCTTGAGGGATTCGCGTAAGAGCAAACATTTGTGGAAATTCCACACTTAAAAGGCCCCAAGCAGACCAATCATTCAACTATTACTTGAATAGGGAGTGGTCCCCTAGTTTTTATATGAAGGATTCTCAAATTAAAGGGAACAGATGTCTCACATTTTAGTAGAATGTAAATGTCCCTAGGACTGGAGTCGCTCTCCTCTCTCAATCCCCACATGTGCCATAGTAGTCCTTAATTGTTATCATAACCAAATCCTCCTTCGAGCTTATAATCCAACAAACCCACTTCATATGAACGATTAGCCACATGGTTTGTACCTTCAAATTCCCAAATCTCCTAGCTTGAGTGGTCTATACACTATGTCCTATGAGACCATTGCCACACATCTAGCTTACCTCTATCCCAAGCCTTTCCAAAAACAGAAACCTCTTTATCAACCTATCCAGCCATTTTCCAACACCTCATGTGACTTTAAGATTGATAAATAAAAATTAGGCACTGATCATCGTAGCAAAAGAGCCTGAAGTGAGTTGAGTAAAAGGGTTTGTAGGTGGTGGAACAAGTCCCCCTTCTGTACATCTGTTCACCAAAATTGAAAAGGAGTAAGAGGTAACACATTTTGGAACTCACTCCACCCATTTAGTAGGAAATCTTATCTTCCTCATCGTTGACCATATGATATTTCAATCCATCAGATGGTGGGCTTTTGCAAAGTCAATATCCCACATGAAGCCCTTGATCCCCTTTCTCTCCCATGCCATTGAGATCTCCCTTGCCACTACTACATCATCAACCAATTGCCTTCCTAGAATGTTACCTACCGGGATGGACTGACTAGATCACTAATCATCTTCTATAACCTATTTCCATAACCTTCACTATGATAAGATATGTGTAATTAGACAGCAACATGAACCTATAGTCTGCACCTATGACAACCCTTGACATTTTGGTTGGATAAATAAGTGAGATTTTTTTAATTTCTCTTCATACCATAGTTTCCTCCTTGGAATTCTTAGAGTGTAGCCATTGCGTCTATCTTCACCATTTCCCACAGCTTAAGAAGAATGAGAACCATCTACACCTAGAACCCCTTCCCCATTTAGCCCCGTGATGGCTGTACTAACCATGTCTTCTCAGGAGGCCCTCAACAAATTCACCTATTATTCATTTGGTTGCCTGGTTTCCCCTCTTCTCAACCATCTCCACCGTCTCAAGATCCCTTTATAGGAGAAGATTTGAAAATGGACTGCCAATGCTCAACCGACAGCATGTGACCCAACATACTTTGGATTCCACATGTGCACTTTTAATATCTAACTCGATCTCCTTCCCTCGTTTGTTGTGAGATGGAAGAATCTTATGCTTGCATCCCACTCCATTAAACGTGTTTGTCTTGTTCTATGTCTCTGGTCCAATTCCACATTCATGTCTTCCTCCACCATTTGCCTACATGTCTCCCTTCACTTGTATTTCAAAAGGCTTTTGTATCTTCCATGTCATCCAATTGCTTTGCTTTAATCTTGATAACGCTTTACCCCGCATTCTAGCCATGTCCTCTTGGATTTACTTCTTGACCCCCAATGATGTCCCTCCATAACCCTTTTAGCTTATTAGCAAGCAATCTTGTAGCTAATTGAATTGTGAGGACCACCATCTCATCACCTACCCCTTGAAGCCACCTTCCTGCAGCCAGAGTCATCCGTCTTGAAGCATTTGGGTCTGCCCTCACCCACACAACCAAGTAGTGATCCAACAATGGTCTAGAGAGCAATCGCACATCTATCAAAGAGAAATAGTCCAAAATTTCCACCTAGCATAAGAATATCTCTAGTTAAGATAAGACGGAAGAACTCAGGAAAAAACAACACAAAAAAAGGTTTACAATAGCTATTTGTCAACAGAGACGTTATAGTATAAATTTATATGACAAAACATAAGATTTTGGGCTCTGATAAGGATTTTGTGCATATTCTAAGCTTCTAAACCTGACCTAATTTATTGTGAGCTCCAAGAAGATATTTTAAGTCCCCGTGTGATCCTTTTGCAGATCTTGTCAATTCCTTGTGATTCTCCCTTGGCCCACTATAGAAGATATTATAAGGTTTGGATGGGCCTCATTAAATGGATTGTTGGCTACAACAATTTTTCCACTTGTAGTTAGCCTTCATCATCATGTTCCTCTTGGCTGGTCCATCCTTCAACAACCTCAATCCTCCTTTCCTAGTCACCAGCCATGCTCAAATGCCCATGTTTTCCCTCAACCCTAATCTTTTTATACACCATACCGTTGGCACAGAAGAGCTCCCCCCTTTTGATCAGTTTGATCATTTGAGAACCCCCAGTCTACAAGTCTAATACCTCCTTTTGATTAGCTCTTCTCTACTCTTGTCAACTCTATGATCAAAGGGTGGGCAGCCTTTGATAACTTACCTCCATTGTCTCCCCCTGAAGCTGGTCTCGATTATCCTCCCTTGATTCCCTTGTGCACTACTGACGTGATGGGTGTTGTCTCAAAGTTCTATAATGGAATAATGTCTAAGGGTGCACTCTTGCCTAGACTGATCCTTTTTGCCCAAGATTGAAGTTCGAGATCCTGCTTTTGGTGGATGCTTGATGCTCGTTGGAGAAACTCATGTTGATTGACATCTCTCCCCTTGTCACTTCTGCTAGTGCCACCTCCCTAGTGATATCCTTCATTTATTGCCATTCACCCTACCAATAATATACCTTTCCCAAGACTACCCTTGCATGACCCCAATCTTCTTGAATGCATTGGTGCCAGCAGGAGGATAGCAGTCACAATCTCATCCTAAATGAGGCATTAGGGCCTCGAAGGCTGACCCTCGGTGGCAGCTAGAATCCACTAAGCATCTCTACTTCCACTACTAGGTTGGGATCCCTAGACACCAGACCTATTGAGATAAAACCATGAAGTTTCCCTAATGTCTTGACCATGGCCTCCATCACTTACCTTGTACAATATCTCATTGGAACTCCTCTTGAGTCTAAGACAGCATTTATTGGCTTGTCCCTATCGAAAGCTTTTTCGTTTGGTAGAACCCTAAACCACCAAATTTTCACAAACCTAATGATTGTGTGTCCACTCGCAAAGTGCAAAATGCAACTTCACAAAGATATCATAGATGAGGAAGGCACTTGTGTCTAGCCTTCATAGTTCTCCTTAGTCTAGTGCTAGATACTTTTGCAAGATCTTGTGCTGAAGTTTCTCCACGGCCATGATCCGCCCTCTACTTCTCCCTCCAGACATTCATGGAGAACATTTGCATAGTTTTGTCTCTTTCTACCACTTGATCCCTTTCTAGCCCCAGAATAGCCCTTGCTCTTTTTTATACTCCACCAAGGCCCCATATCTCCTCCCTCTCCCCCCCCCCCCCCCAACCAACTAGAAAATTTACGATTTCTCACACCTATACATCTCCGGTGAACTGGCTGATCCCTACATTCTAGTGCATAGTGCCCCCATTCCAACATCAAAAGTAAATTCTCTCCTCTGTCACATTCCCTTGGCTCCTATGCGTTGTCTTTGCTCAGCATGGCCACTTTTGTCTGACCCGCATCTTCATAACCTTCCTTGTCCTATGGGTGATCCGATCATAATATTGTGTACAATTTCTTGATTCAACAAACTTCGAGAACCCATCCTTGCCATCTGCTAGAGCTCTTCCTCCACATGTCTGCACTTCACCCATGAACCCTTGTTGACTACGTCCACCTGACACATCACCCCCCATGCCAATTTTCATCCTTCCCTTTTCCCATTGCTTGTTCCCATATGACAATGAAATATCTAAGCCCTCCCAAAATGAGGCTTGCGGGTATTTCTTCGCCACATTGCCCCCTCCAATAATGTGGCCTCCCCAAATTTTTGCCAAGTGGACCCTGATATCAACCTCTATATCATTCCATCTGCTCAAGCTCCCTTTCATCTCCACATATGCCAACTTCTCCTTGGTACAGGTGGTGACTTCCTCTAGTGTCTAGGTTGTTCTTGCTACCACATTGTCAAAGCAGTTGATCCTTCAGCCGGCCTTCAGCCACTAGTACACCTCTTGCCATTCACCTTCTTGAGTGCCTCTCCATCACCAGTCTCCAAGTCATCTCCAAGGGTCAGCACAAAACCCTCTAATCACATTGGGATAACTCATGCAAACATTTTGCTCACCTCTCAATGACTCTGCTCGCGCCTAGCACTTGCACCTAGAAACCTTCCATTCACCTAAGTTAGGCCTACAAGCCCTCTACTAGAGAACTGCTTGCCCACCCTCCACCCAATATCAAAACATATTCAGAACTATCAATAGAAATCAAGGGCAAAAATAAAGGTATATATAAACACTAAGGCATGATTAAACAGAGTTTCCTCAGCAAGTCTCAAGGAGCATCCAATAAATGATCAAAGGATTGTTGGAAGAGATGAATTCTTGATATTCAATGATCTCTTTGTGAATGAGGATCATCATGCATGCATCTATTGAAGCAAGGAGGAAATATTGCTGCTATTGAATCAACATGGGTCCTTTAGGGAATAAAAGAAAACTTGAGTATAGTATCGTATGAATGTAGTATTCAAATTAATGCTTTCCCGATTGAGATATATTCGCATGCTTCTTCCATGGGAAATAGATTTGTACATCCATAAATAGGGCCTTTTTAAAAACAAGAACTAACAATGGTATGAAGGTTATGAAACAAAGCAACATGTAGAGCAAAGCTCTTTTCTAGTGCCAATTCTTCGAGCAACATCACTAGAAATGGGATATGTCACCATGAAGCTTCATGTCATGACAATAAGGACCAAGTTTCATGAAAGGATTTTTGTTTCTTTTTTTTTTCAAAATAGATCATAGATAATTAGCATTACAAAATAGTATCTCATGTGCCAAATTTTGGTACTAGCAAAACTCCTTCCATCACCAACCATTCCACACCATTAGCAATCATCTAATAACATATTCACATGTCATGTATCTTTGCATCCTGTCACTTCAGTATGCAGATGACATTACCTTCTGTTGGTGTTATTGGACATATTTGTAGATGTCTCATGTCTCCAAATCAACTGAGGTAAATCAGAAATGGTATATTTTGGATTCTCTTTGAAAGAGGTGTAATGCTCCCAAGCACTTGAGACAGAGATCATGAAGCTACCGATGAGATATCTTGGCTTGACCTCAATGAAGGGATGCTCGTAAAAAACTAACCAGCAACCCTTAAATGGAAAAGGTAGAATCACAGCTAGAGGGATCGCAGACTCGTGTCCTATCGACATGGGCTGCTTGGTTTTGAAATGCTTAGTACTACCTGCCACATCCACTTTCTACCTTTCAATCTTTTCTATGTTGGAGGGGGTTTGAAAGAGGCTAGATGAGGTGATGAGGAAGTTTCTATGGCCAGGACAGATATCAAGAATGGGGACAACCGCGATAGCATGGTATATGACATGTAGACCCATCGGCCAGAGGGCTGATTCCCATGATTGTTCACTCTCACTAGCAGCCATCTAGCCACCATTGTTGAGTATTAAGATGGAACATGGTGCTCAATCCTAGTAGGCAACCTCTTGGACCAGAGGATGTCAAAGCTGGTACACCTCCAGCATGCTTTACTTTCTTCATGCCTGGTAGGAGTAATAGATGGTTAGGAATAGAATGGCTCACTGTTCTCAGTGTGAGTGACATACAAACGGCTTCGGGGAGGAGGGAGTGATGACGCATCCAACACGATATTTTCATGCCAAGTAATATGAAAGCATAAGATCCCCTTAAAGGTTAAATATTTGTTGACTGCTCAAACAACTTATGCCACAAGTTATCTATCAAAATTAGTACCCAGAGACCTCAGCTGAGTGCATCCTATGCAAGGAAGTGAGGACAATTGCAAACATCTCTTTTTTGAGTGCCCTAGGGCTCAAGCAATTTGGGCCTCCCAGAATATTCCATAGGCCAATGTCACATCTAGCAAGGCTTTCGGGTATGTAATACAACATGGCAAGCCCTAAGGGGCAGCGAGAGCAAGGAAGGATGTTTGCAATCCCCTAGGCCATCTGGTTGCATCGTAAGGAGACCATGTTTCAAAAACATATAGCATTGGTAGAGAAAATCATCCGTGACACAACGGCCATCATAAATGTTTCACCTAGATGTGCATAATCACCACACTATTGTTCCCCTTGTACTATTGTTCCCTCTCATATATGGATATATCCAACCAGGGCATATCACCACACGAGTGATCTGCCTCTCTTAATTTACTAAACCTTTGCGTACACAGAGAGATAGAGAAGAGATGTGCATTATAAGCTTCAATGATAAAAATAGGAGTCTAGATCATGCACTCATTTTCCACATCATTTACACTATCACTTCCAGTGAATAAAAAGCATAAAATGTGAGACCAAGATCATTGTACATATATGGAAAATCACCTCAAATAGCAAGCACGTCCTAGAGGGACAGAAAACCTTTGCCTTCACTCACTAATGAACCAATGAGAGACCACCATAAAACCCTAACCCAGATCAACAAATGATGATAACATTAGCCCATCCAGAAACAGCAAGAAGCACTTTCTCATGAACAAAACTATACCATCTGGATTCCCGATGAAGGGAGTGATTCAGCATGCAACTTATGATTGTCACTTACTATTCGCCATTGAACAGTTTATCCTTCATTTTGGAGCAACTGATTCGGGAATTAACTCCCAACTATGCTTCATAATATCCTCATTCACAAAAGGCCTAAGTTCCCACATAAGACAGTAGCTTTCCAGCTCCTCCGATGATGAACTCAGGCCTAAAGAAGATACAATTTGTTCCTAATAATAGCAGCCACTTCAATCTTCCGACCAAAAACATAGTAAGGTAGCAAATTAATCAGATATCACTAGGTGTTACCTGCATTTCATAGTCACGTTTCAGCATGTTGTACAGAACCCTCATTAGTATTGAGGGTAGAAGAATTTTGTCACCATGAGGTAACATAACTCCAATTTCTTCATCAGAACATGTACCTTGATTATCCTGGAAGAAAGCAACGTTTCATTGTTTTTCTAACAACAAACTGACAAAAGTTTACATTTTAAATAACATGTCAATATCATGTGCTGAAAATGTAGCTTACAGGAGCTAGATATCTGTCAAGAATGTGTATGGAGCTTCGGTTTAGAACTTGCATTTTTGAAAGAACATCTTCTACGAGATTTTCAATTTCATTGAGCAGAGATTTCACTGGAAAAGAATAGAAAAAAAAGAGAACGTTTAGAGTTACCTTCAGGCTCAAAAAGAATGGATGCATCCTTTTCATGACCGTAAATCAAAATTATGGAAGTAAACAGTAATGTTTGTTTTCTTGGAATCAAAAAGGGAAGATAACCCAAGGTCGGTGAACTCCACAAGTAAACAGTAATGTTATTGTTTCAGACATGTAAGTAGCACAGTATGATGACAAGACCTTTCCAGTTTGAAACATATCAATGGCATATGATTGTTCTTGCAGTGGCGGGACCCACGCTCAGCTGCGATCGGGAGACCGTGATCGGTCGGCGGGACCCGCGGTAATCGCGATAGGGAAAAATAAAAAAATGTTTCGGCGAGTACCGCCGAAAAGTTTCGATCATCCGGAGCGGTGGGGCCGATGGGATAGATTTCCGGCTAGGCGTTTCCAACAGCACGTGGCGTCGCGAGTCCTGCCCGAAGCGCTGTCCGAAGGAATCGCTTTAGGAGAACAGTCCCGCGCTGCAAATGGAGAGGTGAGGAATGGATATCGGGGGACATGGGATAAGTCTGGATTCGAGGGGAGGAAGAGGCCAGAGCTGGGAGCGATCTCCACCGGCCTCGGCAGAAGATTTCCCAGACCGGTAGCCTTACATGCTCAGGTGGGGGTCTCCAGGCATGATGCGAGTCTGCAGGTTCAGAAGAGAACTGAAAAATTTAAAGGGAGTGGGGCATCAGAGGAGGGATGGACGGAAGTGAGAAGGCAGATTTCTGGAAGGTTTCATGAAGCAAATGGTGGATATTGGAGGCAGCGGGGACAAGTGGTGAAGAGGGACAAAGAAAGGCCGACGACAGGGGGAAGGAGACAGAGGGTCATCTGCTTTAAATGTATGGGAAGTGGGCATTATAAGCATGAATGCCGCGACCCTGTCGTCTGCAGGCACTGTCGGAGGATGGGGCATTACGAGGTGGCATGCCCGGTGGCAGCGATAGCACGCAAGGGAGAGGGGATGAGGTATGAAGGGATGGAGAAGTACCTCCCTCGCATGGCATGTCTGGTAGGCGAGATCATGGCAGGAGTTGTGGATGAGGAGGATGTAGTGAAGGCAGTAGTGACAAGATTTCCGGATTGCTACAAGGATTTGGGCTAGTCAAGGGCTCTCAGCTGTCACGTCAGGCTCAGTCTTCTGGGCTACGTTACCGAGGCGGAGGCAAGGTCACAAGGCAGATCGGGGGAAAAGATTCACGGTTCTATGGGCCATATGGTTGCATCGTAATGAGGTGATGTTTGAGGGGAAAGCGGTATCGAGTGAGGGAGTCATCCAGGAAGTGGAGAGGTTGGTTGGTTTGTGGTTTGTAAACGTGTGAGGTGGAGTCATGGAGGGCACGATGGGCCATCTTCTATGGTCTCGTTACCCTCTAGTTCCACTTGTATGGCGGTTCACCATTATGGGTGATCTGCCTTCCTTATTCAAAAAAAAAAATGATTGTTCTTGCAGCAGAGAAGATAAATGCAACCAGCAAACTCATGATGACTCAATACAGCCATAAGAAAATGAAAGTAAACTGAATACTGTAGAAAAAAGAAGAAGCATAAGAATGAGAAGAAATATAGATTGGGAAATTCAAGAATCCGGCAGAGGAATTTTGGATCCCTTTCCGATGCTCTTCTCAGAGATTCAAAGAGTTTGAATCTACTCTACACCCCCTTGATTTACTAGTCTATAATTGCCATGTTATCCCTGTAATCATCCCTTCTATTGGGAAAACTGAGGTAATGCTATCTCTTATTGAGTTTACCCCTGACTCCTACAGGTGGGGGGACAACCATGGTCTCTTCTGAATATATTGGCCTCACAACAAAAAATAAACGTTACTATATGCTTATTTGACCATCATCATATTGAGTTTACATTCTCACCCTTATTGATAGAAATATATCAGGAAACCAGTTAAAATGAAGGATTTCAGGGCTTGATAAGGGCAGAAAAACCCTAGAACCCATACCAAGGCCCCAAAGCTCTAGGCCCCAAGATATCTTATGAGCTCCAAGGTGCTTCTTGGGGCATTGTATTTGCCTATTTACAAAAGCTTTCATAGTGGGCTGACCACTAATGCAAAACAGCTAGAGGACCCTAAACAGATCATACATGATTCTAGGGCATACGAGAATACGCTAACAACTGCAATCAACTGAAAGGAATCTTTATCCGTCTTCTAGAGTTGACAACAACTGAAGGAAGCACCAGAATGCCTTGAAAATTTCTGTGTTCAATTTTTATAACGAGTGCAGTTCAATCAATTGAAACTCAGTCATCATCACATTACAATCTATACAGTGCAAGATTTTCAATGGGAGGAAATAACTGTGATATTATTAAATATGCAATTTGTAGACGTATATTAATTTTTTAAAAATGCTCAGAGACATATAGTAATAATATCACAAGAGGAAAAACAATGATTTCCAAAATCTTAGGTCTGCTATTTTTTCTTATGGGGAGGGAAAAAGGAACTTACCTTCGGGCAAATGGTCCCGAAAACTCTGCTCGATCAAGTTTACTGCAGCACAAAGATTCACAGAGACAAAAGTACAAATAATCATTTTTATTTAAATACAATATAATCATATTATTTATCAAAGATTAAATCTCCATGCACAATTATCGGTGATCAGTCACCATATAACCTAGAGTTGTTAACTTAAAACAACTCAAATTTCATGGCTGAGAGATCTGCACACATCAAACTTGTGGATTAGAAATTCAAGAAAATTAAAGTTTTCTTGAATGCAGTTGATCATGTTTAACTTTTCTATAATACCACAAGAATCCTGATGCATACTGTGAGAAATTTAGCATAATCCCAAGAAAATACCTTACTAATAAAGGATAAAGAAATGTTGATCAACAGATGACTTTCTGCATATTGTTTCATCTGATTTTGAACTTACATTTGCATATGTTTTGAGCATCCATGTAAGAATGTCTGAATCCCGCTTCGATGTACTTTTTCAGTCCAAAAGTTTGATTGTCCTTAATAATATTCTGGATCACTGAGGATTCTTTCTCCAGAGGAGGTCTTCCAAAAAAGCCTAAATGATAGCAAATGGATAACTAATTTTGGATAAGAACTGATGACATTTTCTCAACCTACAAAAAGAGGATTCAACACACTTCAAATTTTTAAGATGACACCAAATGGGTTCATTATCCACTTTTAATTATGTGAAAAACATGATAAAATTATAGTATAGTTTACACTGGAATACTTTTGAAGAAAACCATTAGAAACGCATGAATATGACAAAACAACATTTTATGCTCAAACAAAGTACTGAAGATCAAATACTTTTTTTTTTCTTCTTTACAATCCTAATCATCTTTTACAACCGTTGATGTTTGTAAATTACATAAGGAAGATGCAGATGGAGTTAATGATAGCATTAAACACTTCTTCCTGGGCTTGCATATAGACCAAAAAAAGGATAAAATACAAACCAAGCTCTCGTTGAAACTCCACAAGCAGTTGGTATCCAGCGTTTCTCAGTTCGTCCATCTTTGCAACCCTGAATCAATATGATGATGGAAATCTCTTTACAAGCGTGGAACTTTCAAGACAGAAATTTCGTGAGAAAACTTTAATTACATTAAGTCTGAAATTTCACAACTGAAAAAATGTTTGACAAAAAATGTAGATATCTCCGAGAGTTATGATCACCTCGTCATAAAGTCACGGAAAGCTTGAAAAGCGTGTGCCTCCATGTCGATTAACACACCATCAATTCGGAGATCCTTTTGAAACCCAAGCAGCCTGCAAAGACTAAATAATAGTAATACGACTCTTAAATTGCTTCTTAGTATCCTAAGGACTCCTTGACTGTGCCTCAAATGGAAAGTGGGATAACTGCATTGTGGTATGAACGAGGCTGCAGCCTAACCTCAAACACCAGCCCCCGGTAGCCCCCTGGCGAAGCACTCGGTGTAGACCTTAATTTGGTCTCGGTCACGGTTCGGTCTCAACTGTGAATAAAATTACAGCAAACAAAATTTTGTTTCAAAATTTTTTAATAGAACAAAATATTTTAATCCCCAGATAGCGAGAAATTGAGCGAGGGAACAAGAGAAAATTTGAGCGAAAGAGTGAGCGTGAGATTGAGTGAGAGACATTGAGTCTGAACGAGAGATACTGAGAGATCGGGTGTCATATAATGATGGAGAAAGAGAGAGAGAGATTGAGCTAGAGACGGAGAAAAACTGAGAGAGAGAGAGAGATGGGTTTAAGAATTAGGATTTTGGAGCTGGAACCGAACTTGGAACCTCCCTGCCAGCGAGCCTGTGAGACCACCGGTCTTGGTACGGACCGCTCTGCGGACTAGATTAAATAGACAGTCAAACAAAGAGAGAGAGAGAGAGAGAGAGATAAATGGTTATATAAACAGAGACAGATAAATAGATAGAGAAATCGATACAAACAGATAGATAGATAAATTTATAGATACATAATTACATTTCATTTGATAGATGATGATGCCATAGACAATAAATGACTAACACACATAGGCACACATAAGCCACCACGTGGCAATGCTCTCAGCTCGCGATAAATAAAATAATTTTTATATTCTTTTTATTCTTTTAAAAAAAAATCTTTAAATAAATTCAAAAAATTCTATAAAATTCATAACTTTCAAAATATAACTCTAAATTAATCCAAATTTGTTTTGTTAGATAAAAAAATAAATTATCTATCATTATAGAAATTCAAAATATTTAAATAACAAGAGAATAAATTTAAATTTCAAAAATACATTCATTCCTCTTAGAAAATAAATTTAGAAAAATACATGAGTGTAAATTTAAACATTTTATCTTATCATTTAATCATGAAAGTATAATTGTGATCTCAAATATAAATAAGATTAAAACTACATTATTAGAATCATGCATAATTAACCCTAAAATGATACATTTTTTAGATCATAACTTAAAATTATGTAAATGATAGATAAGCACTCAAAATATTATAACATGCATACAAATGGAATAATTAATGTCTTAAATTGTATTAATAATCATGTAAATTCATGTATAAATTTCATGTTATCAAGTCCATCTCCTCTTACACCGAGGGTGGAAGATCTCATCTACTCTTGACCACTCAATCACTTTTAAGGACTTCATGTTGTATTCAATCTAAGGCGTTTTAGAGATCTTGTGGCTAGGGAGTCATGAGTCATGGTCAAAACACAATCATCCATCCAAAAGTTGTCTTTGGTGTCTCAAGTCAAAGAATCACCTATACAATCGTGACATGAATCAATATGATTAACATTTGAGCATAATAACATTGAAGGATTTATACAGATTAATTTAGTAAAGTTTTTCTCCAAAGAGCACCCACTATCTATCCTTGGTGTCTCTACACTGATGGATAGTGGATCAGTCGTACTCATCATATAAGTTGGATCAAATAATAATATTCTTTGAAGATAATTTGATGTCCATCTCGAATATCCCATAAATAGGAATATTTAGAACATATGTTTAAAGAACAGTGATCATTGTAGTATGATCTTATCATAATTCACTCGGTCATTGCATATGATCATGGAATTCATTAGAAACCATGATTAGCCTATCTAGGGACCAGCCTATCCGAACCCTCACATTAGAGGGTACCTTCTCTTTTAGCTCTTCCTGGGAGCCTTTTCGAGATCATTCCCAAAAATTACATTGGGGGCAACCTCATTTGGCATCTTGACATTGCGCCCCCCCCCCCCCCCTCGTTGCTTTTTTCTTCTCAAAACTTATGCACTGCAATCTGGCTATTGATGATGACATGCATATTACTAGACATGTCATATGTTTGAATTGTCATTGTTGCTACTCCACAAGAAGTGAAACTACGAGACATTTCTTCTTTCATAATGAGGTGTCTGTAGAGTGTTAACATCGACTCCTAGTGAGTTGGCTCCCTACCCTCTATTTTGCTTCTCCTATTTCTCCTTGGGAGCTCTTTCAGCAAGCTTTTGACTCGCCAACTAGCTCTCGATGAAATCCATTTATACATATCGCTATAGCTTATAGGCTTTGGGAAATATGGAAAGGAAAAATAGTTTCAGGATTGGGGGCAGCCTGATGAATGCCTTGGAGATCATGTGACACGTAGTGGCTTCAAAGTAATCATTCCTTGGTGCCTATTGCTGCAAAATGTTCAAGTTCCATATGCAAGGCACTATGAGCTTGGAGTATCCATATTACTCCAACAACAATATGAACTTCTGTTTGTTTTGCCACGTGGACACCCTCATAGCCTAGACATTTGAGGCTCAATTTGGACGGAGCATCTAGAGGTAACCCTGGCCCGACAGGGGAAGGAGGCATACTATATGATTATCATGTCTGCATAATATTTACTTTTCCCACTTCAAGACATTCAAACAAACACCGCCAGCAAAGGCTCTTGAAATTTGAGATGGCTTGCTCCTTTGTGAAGCATGCAATCTTTGAGGTATTTTTCTAGAATCAAATTCACGTCTGTTAATCAACATGCTTTGTTCTTATTGTTGTTTTCATTGGCAGCTAGAACGACTATGGATTGGCATCATGTGATGTCGGAGTAGACTTTGAGCCATCACTTACCAGTTTTGAGAAGGGAATCAGTTGGCCAATGCAAGCCTCCTATGTCATGCACTCGCACCAATATTTCTATTTCTCTATACGGCAATATCTATTGCAAGAGACTCGAGGATGCCATCATCTCGAGCAAATCGTCGTGCCTTCCCTACGCATTCAGCACACCTTTTTCCCTGCTGCTCCTCGGTAGTGGCGCATTGATATCATGCAATCTATACATATAATTCTATGATTATTAATGCAAATTAAGGCATAAAACATTCTGTCTTAAGCATGTTATCATGTTTGAGTGTATACCTATCATTCTATGAAAATTTAAGTTATAATCTAAAAATGTATTATTAAAAATTTTAGGGATAATCATGAATAATTAAAAAGAGATATTTAATATTAGATAATTCTCACTTTATATTTGAGATTATAATTGGGTTTTAATGATTAATAATAAGAGAAGATATTTTTATATACACTCATTTATTTTTCTAACTTTATTTTCCAAAAGAAATGAGTATATTTTTAAATAAAAAATTATTCTTATGTTATTTATTAAATTTAAATTTTTAGAATGATCGATTATTTAATTTCTGATGAAACAAGATAAATTGAGACTAATTTGGAGTTGTATTTTTAAAGTTATGAATTTTTCTAATTTTTAAGGATTTTTTGGAATTTTTTGGAATCTTTTAAAAAAAATTGGATTTATTTTAAATTTATATCTATTTAAAAATTTATAAAACTTTGGTTTTTATATACGTGTTGGCATGGCAGCTGACGCAATGGGGCAATGACCTCGTCACGTGGTGACGTGTATACGCCCCATGTGGCACACACGTGTGCATGCGTGGGCACATGTGTGTGCGCATGTGTGCGCATGTGTGCGTATGTGTGTGTATGTGTGCGTATGTGTGTGTATGTGTGCGTATGTGTGCGCATGTGTGCGCATGTGTGCACGTTTGAGATTAGAGGGCTGACGAAGCGTTTTTCGTGCGGTCGCTAAAACACAAAAACGCCGGTCAAAATTTTTTTATAAAAACCGAACTCATAAAGGTAAGATATAGAATCAAGTAATGTGTAAGTATCACGTCGATCCACAAAGAGCAGGGTTGACTTTAATTGTAGAAATGACTTGGTCAAACTTAGGTTAAAAAGGGGTTTTAAAGAAGTAAAAATAAGATTTGATGAATAGAAATGATATAAATAGACTTAAAAAGAAGTTTTAAGAATTGAATTCTCGGGTTTGACAAAGAAAAGTCAAAAGTCAAACTCAAAGCATTGACTTTGACCAACAGTAGGTGTTCTATAAAATCATAGAACCAAAAAGTCTCAGAAGATTAAGAAAATTATATATTTAGAAACTTGAGAGAAAATGGAATGTATTTATATAAAATTTATGATTTTTGGATAAGAAATGGATTTATTATGAATTATTGAAAATAAAATATCAGAAAATCCCACAAATAAACACCTCAGAGGAAATCTTCAAATTGACCAATCAAATGAAATCCAAATGTTGAAATTGATATGTCAATGGAAATCTAAGAACAAGAGGAATCTATGGAGACAAAAATGATCAAATTTCTGATTTGTAAATTGAAAGTAATTGACCCCGAAAGTCAATGTTTGACTTCTGATGAAAGATGAATAGTCCTCGGTCAAACGTCAAATTGGAGGGTCAAATGAAACTCAGAATTCGATGAATTTTCTATCTACGGAAAGCTGATGAAAAGAGAAATCCAATGAAATCAAAATCAAGTGATTTGGAATTATAATCAGAGAGATATCTTATTTTCAAGATCAAAAATTTATAGGATGAAATTTTGGGGAAAATGAAGAATACTAAGAACTAATTTGCAAAATTAAAGATCTAAACCTAATAAAAACTCAAATTGTCACTTAATAATCGATGAAATCTCACTACTAACCCGATTGCCGCAAGAATGGGGCTTCAATTCTCGTGGATTGAAGCGAATTTGCTTGGATTCTTCCTCGTGGACGTTTGGAATTCAATGGAAAAATTTGATGAAATCATGTGATTAAATCGCAATTATCATGCTTCAATGGCTGCGTCTCTACACTCTTGGAAGCAGAGGATCACGAGAACTTAAGACCTTCCTCGAAACTCACTTTATAACCTTCACGAATCGATCAAAAGTTGAAGAACAAGAAGGGAGAATACATGCTTTTAAAGGGAAATTTTTCCCGAAAATCGTGGCCGATTGATGAGGTTGTGGGAGCGGTTTGATGGCGTCGTGGGAGCGATTTCCTTCGGCGGTGTCATGGCTCCCGATTTGGCGGTGAATTAGCTTTGATTTCGCTTCAACGGAAGCCACGATCGCGCCACGATCGGGCCATGATCGTGCATCGATCGTGATCTTGGTTCTCAATCAATCACCGTCCGATTCAGTTGGAAGGAGTGTAGCATTGATTCCGCGATGAAGGACGCCATGATCGCACTTGATCATGGCCACGATCGCGCGGCGATCGGGCCACGATCGCGCCGCAATTGGGTCTTGATCTTTTTGTTGTCCGATGAAGATCACGACCTGATGAAGATGTGACGCGCCAGAGAGCTCCACGCGTTGCCCGTCTGATGGAGATCGGACGTTCCAGAGAGCTCCACGCATCGCCAAGGTGAGATGAAGATCGGGGCGAAATTGTGGCCATCTGATGGAGACCAGATGATCACAGTGTGTCCACGCGGTGCTCCCCGATCCCGAAATCACGAAAGATCGCGATCGTCAGATGAAGCCACGTGCGATCGCGATGTTTTTGATTCAATAAATATCGGACGCTCCTCGCAACGCCACTCGGGTCCATGCAATCTCCGTCATCCTGATGGAATCCGACGCCTATTGTGCGTCCACGTCGCCGCAAAAGGTAAATCGTGTGGGAACATAGTCCCACATGGAATAAGAAAAGAAATATATCACGCTTATAAGGTGGGGCGCAGTAACGTATTCGCGTTACCACCCCAATCTCCTAACCAGGGCCCACTAACCCGTGGACCCTTCATCTGCCAAGCCCCTTGCCACGTGGCGCCCCACACGGGCGTCCGCGTGGACCCGTGTAGACATGTGTGGCCTCTGCCATGTGTGCGCCGTGTGCGCGCCACCTGTGCCCTATGTGGGCCACCTGCGGCCCTGCCACGTGGCCTCAGTGCTGCGTCGCATCCGCGAGGTGGTCCTGCACACCACGTCAGCTCGCCACCTGGCCCCGCTCACCACGTCATCACCTGCAGGTAAGAAATCCCCCTTTTGAGATTTTAAATACGAAAAAATTAATTTAACAATCAAATTAAAAATCAGAAAAATCCCATAAACTCAAAAATTCATAACTTTAAATGTAGAACTCCTTTTTAATCCAAATTTTCTCCATTGGATCACGAATTTCTTCCCTTTTTAACATCATATCATTTAAAATATATTTTGAAAGAATAAATCAAGATGAATTAGAATTTACTTAACTCATTTCTTAATAAATATTCTACATCATAAATTCATCATGAAATTATCCTTCAAAACATGCTCTAAAGTCAAAATCATTCAATAAAGAGATTAACTTCTATTAATTTAAACTTAACAAAAGACTAATCATCTATTAAGCATGAAATTATCCCTAATTTATGCATGAATATCGACTTTAGTGAAATGACATACCAATGGAGAAAATTTCTAAAAAGTATGATAACATGCATCATATTCTCATAAAATAAACATGAATATGAGTTAATTAGGATAAGAATTTAAGTTATAAATGCATGTTATCAAGGGCTATGCATCCTTTCAGGATATATGCTAAGCCCACTTAACATGCATCATTTATATTCTCGTTGGATCACGTTTATTTTTGACATGTGGGATTATCTTTCTATTTAATTTTATGCACGTGACATGGCACGATGAGAAGTATTCGATTCATGTATTTAATGAAAATTTTTTATTTTCACTTCAGTTGGCGGGTACGTGGCAACATCAGATTGGGTGCCGATTCATTTTATTCAATGGATCAATCCTGGCTGTTCATTTCAGTAGTTATAACGACCAAGATTTGAATAGTCATTTGAGAATTTGAGAAGTTGATTCATCATCAGAAAGACGAGATCTCACGAAGCTTCTTCTTCTTCATGCACGACGTGACAAAATTTGAGTGCACCATCCTTGATGAAATAGACACGACTTAGTAGTTACCATTTGCATCCAAGCATTTCATTTGAGCCGTTGATTGAACATGAAGAGCCAAATCCAACGGCAACGACCAAATTTCTGTCTATTTATATGTATGTTCTTCGACAAAATATGTATTCTTGGATGTTTCGAGTAATTGAACTATTTAGATATCTCAATCCTTAAATCTCTAGTTTCCTCTTGTTTTATATTTATTTCCGCATCCAAGGAATGTTTGAAAGTGAGATTTTATTGAGAGAATAGGGAGAAATTGCCTCTTGAATGCTGAACTTAGTATTTGAAATCGTGGAATGAAAAAGTGTTTGATCCGGTGATCAGTTGGATCATTGTGAGCACTAGATCGGGTTAGATTATGGGTTTTCCTCCTAATATCTCTTATTGTATCATTATATTTCAATTTCGAATAGTAAATTAATCAATTTAGATAATTTCTCAGTTTTCTTTCTCTTTACGATTAGTTTTTCTCCCTAATTTTTGTTTCTTGATTTCTCCGCGAATCTTGATCTAAATCAAGTGATTTTTGATTTTGTGGATTTGTCTTGGAGCTCTCTTTATTAAAGTGCTGAAGTCGCTGATTTCTTACCTCAATTCCCTTTTTGATTTTGATCAAATTTGATGGACACTTCAAAAATACCTTAATTCTATGTGGATTCGACCCTTATTCACCATTATACTCTTTAATTCACGATTATAAACTTGAATTGGTGAGTTTATAATTTTTTTTGACACATTGACGAGACTAAATCGTATGGTCGTTGAATGCATACGACTTAGTGTCAAAATAAAGTCCTAATCTTACCAATTTATGATTAATCAAAGTAATTAATTAGTATAATGGTAATTAAGGGTCGACTCCACGGAGAATTAGGGATTTTTGAGAGATAATCTTGAAATTCAGTCAAATCGGATGAGGAATTGAGATTAGAAATTGGGTTTTTTAGTGTATTAAGAAAGATAACTCAAAATCGAATCCATGGAATAAAAAATCAGGTGATTTGGATAAGAATTCGAAGAGAAATCGAAGTTTGAAGATAGGAGAAATTTTCGTTTCGAAAAATGATTGAAAACCGAAATTAAATCTAAATTAAACTAAATCTACGATTCTAAAACTAAAATTGACACTAAATGATGAAAGATTTTGCAGAATTCACGCAACCTAACCCAAAGTAGCCTTCGAAATGATCCAATTAATCGCCGGATGCAAGGCTATTCATTCCGAATTTTTGAAGAAGAAGATGGAGTTCAAGATGTAAATTCTTCCTTCTCTATCGATCAAAGTTTAATTTCAAGTGCTCATTGGAAGCGGAAATGACTTACGAACACAATGAAACAAATGGCGCGCGAATTGGATTTCTAAACAAGGAGTATTTTGGATTTGATCGCGAACGGTTCTTCACGTCGCGAAGAACACGTTTTATAAGGGCGAAATCGATCGTCAGCCGTCGGATGGAGAGATCATCGCGATGAATGGCTCTGATTGCGCGTCACTTTAATCGAATCGTCGTTTGATCTCGTTCGTCGGATTTCAATCGTAAGATCAAGATTTAAATCAGAGATCCATCGCATCGACGAATCTGGACCGTTATAACTCTTGATCGGACGGCGTAGATGCGTTCACTTATTCCAAAATTAAGCCACGTGTTTAATTATTGATTGGGTGGACCGCGTGTCCACGCGATCAACACGCGCGCGATCAACTGCGTCGTTGATCCGACGCTCCATAATGCGGCGCGTGTCCTGAAATTAAATAAAACAAAGGGACTTTCGTCCCACACCGAGAAAAAAGTAGAAATGTTTCAATATATAAAGTACAGCGAATAGGCGATATTAATATTTCATCCTCTTAAACACGGGGGATCCATATACTATATATAATATATAAATATAAATGAATATCCGGTCCACGTGTCACCTTCGCTTGCCACGCAGGCCATCGCGCGCGTCCACGTGGCAGAGCCACGTGGCCTTGCGTGCCACGTCGCATGCACGTGGCCCACGCGATTTAAACCCACTTTTTGCATTTTTTTATTATTTTAAACATTTAAAAAAAATCGAAAATAAATCAATATAAATTCAGAAAAATTCCAGAAAATTCCTAAAAATTGTAAAATTCATAACTTTTAAAATATAACTCCAAATTAGTTCAAATTTGTTTTGTTGGATTCAGAATTGAATAATCTATCATTAGTAAAAGTCAAATTATAAAAATAATAATAGAATTAATTTTATACATTTATGTATTATATAAAAGAAATTCATATAAATACATAAATTGTAATAAATGTGTTTTCTCTTCTATTTTCAACTTTAAAACATGATTATGATCATAAATATAATTTGGATTAAAGATTAAAATTTTTAATTATACATAATAATCCATAAATTGATGTATTTTAAGATCGTAACATCAATTTACACAAAATGATAGAAATATACTAAAAAGATGATAACATGCATATATTTGTAATGATTAATGCATTAATTTGCATTAATAACTATGTAATTACATGCATAAATAGCATGTTATCACACATCTCCATGTGTTTTCAATGACTGCATGATTTCATATCATCATGCATTGCTTGGTACCCATGATGATATGCAATCATGCCTAATTATGCACGAGAGCACTAATGTCTACACCCATGAGCTGGCACCCATGATGTCGAATTTATGAGGCTATCAGTGCCTTGAGTCAAGACAGTCAAATAGACTTGCATCTTGGGCTATCAATGATGGCACGTAGAAGCTTTGGTGATCATATAGATGTTACCTTGCATCTCGGGTAATAGATATGCATCAATGATTTAGGGAATCAAGTGATTCCCTTTCCTCTACCCATCTCAATGGCACCAGTTACCCTTATACTTGATATACTTGACAAGGGGATACCCACCACCTAAATCCACTAGGTATGCACCTTTGCCCCCTAGCATGGGCGGAGACTATGGGCTGGCATGTGTTGGGAGCAGTCCCCAATTGCGGGTCACCACTAAACTAAATTAAAACATGCACCACAACACTTAAAAAAGAAAAGTAAGTAAAAAACTAGAATGAAATTTTCAATAAGAAGATTATTAAATTTTGCATAATCAATTGATATTTTACTCATCATTTCATTCTTATTTTTATTTGGGATTTTATCCATTGATCATGAGCTTTCAACTTTTTTCTAGCTTGTGAGTTTTTTTCTTGTCTACATGCTATAACTCTCTTGTTTTCAAAACTATTGAAAATCTCCATGGAGTATTATATATTTTATTCTTTATTACTTGCATTTTCATAGATATAGATATTGTATATAACATTAGTAGTTTAACAATAAACTTATCTGAACATCCATTCAATCAGATATGATTCATTCGTCTACATTGTACTTATCATCTTTTAAAATAATCATATCTATCTCAATCATTTTTTGTACTCTTCATCATGACTTAATAACATGTCTAAAGGTTTTATACATGTCTAAAGTAGTGGTTTTTCCATACTTATATACATGTCTAGAGTACAATTATCATGACTTAATAACATCTTCATCTTTATATACTTGTACTCATTAACCAATTAGTATTTTCTTACCTATCATCATAAACTATCTTGCCTATCATCATCTAAATTGTTCATAGGTGAATGTTTGTAATGTCTTAAAAGAATCAATTGATCACCAAAGACAAAGATAAGCCAATTTTACCACTTACTTATATTAAAATCTTTATTTCATTATTGCATATATATTTTTATATTTTGTGAGAATTTCATTTGATAGCCACATCGAAGGCCCAACCTAAAATCAAGACTCAAATATAAGGGAATTCCCCTCATCAAGGGAAAGGAATCAAACTCAGTGCAAAGGAAAAGTCAAATCAAGTCAAATCATCCAAAGTCAAGTCAACTACATTCAATGGTGGTAAAAAGTCAATGAATTTTTTTTATATAACCTAGTCATTGATAATATGAATAATTCAACCTTCACTTTCTTCCATTTTGCTTTTGGGACATCTTTGGTGAACCTAAAAAAGATAATGGATTCCTTTTTCTGATGGTATTTCTTCTAGAAGTTGCTTCATGACAATTCATTTAAAGTATTTAAAAAATAAAACCAAATATAGTACAAATCCAGCATCAAAGAAAATAGGTCTCGTGAGTTGGCAGACGAAAGTTCAAGGGCGGGAATATAAATAATGCCTAACTTTAACTTTAGAAAAATACAAATAAGTTATACAGGAACAATATCAATTTTAAAAGCAAAAGGGGCCCCACAGGCCCACAGCCTAGAGCTTCCGTCGTCAAACCTGTTGCGTTCCGCACAATGGAAAATGCCCATCGTATCTACTCTAACCCAGGATTCACCCCTAGTTTTGCTCTCTCTCTCCAAAAAGAAATCCATAGTTTTTCTCTCTATCTCTTTCAATCTCTCGTCCGCTTCCCGGGCGTCGGGCGCCCTTAAAATTTCAACGAGACACTTTCAGTGAGGCACATCACGGGAAAGAAAAATGGGGAACAGCTCGGGAGCCGCTGCAGCAGGCGTAATGGAAACGTCGAGCAATTATTCCACGTTGGTGGGGAGGAAGAGCTTCATGCTCCACGCATCGAGCGTAGTCACGTCAACGTGCAGGCAGACAAGCGGCCACTTCCTGGACGAGTGCTGCCTCTGCCGGAGGCCGCTAGGCCAGTTCCGCGACATCTTCATGTACAAAGGCGACACGGCGTTCTGCAGCGAGGATTGTCGGAGGGAGCAGATCGCGGAAGACGAGGCCAAGGAGGATAGGGAAAAACCCTTCTGGACCACTAGGGCGCGCCATGGAGTCTGTAGAAAGATAGATAACTAGGTAGATGGGTTGATAGATGGGTAAGGAGCCCGCCGCGGCTTATCCTTCTCGGGCTTCTCTAAAATGGGATAAGAGAGCCGAAGTGAAGGAGTTTGTGAAAATTGCGTGGCCCTGAAATTTTCTCCTCGACCGCATAATCTTGAGTGAACAACAACGAAATGAGATCTTCCTTCTTTCCCATTTCCTCCTAATTTTCCATTGCTAGACATAGAATTCCGGATGAGAATTTCTTACGAGAAGTTGAACTGAAACTCAAACTATTAATGACAAATGTGAGAGGAAAATGAAGATCACGAAGAGACTGCGGTAGAAGGATTCAAATCTTTGGAGCATCATTTTAGCCTACCTGGCTCAGCTCTTCAGCTAAATAACGGCAATTTCCAAACTAGTAATACTAATGCAAAGAGAAAATGCCATTATGACAATCTCATTCTGCCCTTGGGGGAGTATCATTTTGAACTGGTTTTCGTCTTGTGTAAGGAATTTCTGCGATTGCGTTCACATGCAAATGAGCCACTGTCAACTTACTTCAAGAAGCTATGCTCAAAGTCTTCTAAAGTTCTTCATCTTGAACTTAGCATGAAGTGTGAATTAATTTGGAGGAACAAGTATAAACCCTTCAGTCTAAGAGTCAGTATGGATGGAATATCCATGGATAAATTGTAAGAAGATAAAATTAGGCAAAATAATAGTCTAACTCATGCTGGGAAGCAGCCAAATGTAAGAAATAAATATGTAAATGCAGACATTTCTTGCTAAATGTTCACACTCCCCTTTAGGCTAGAGCAAATGATGATAATGCTTAGCCTGACAAAAACTTAAATAGATGACTTGCCCATGAAACCTTTATTAAACATATTTGCTCACTACTCCAAAGTAGGGGGTGACGGAGCGAATCCGTGAAGTCGTTGAAAACATACGGATACCAATCAAAACATTTACCAAAATCACCAATTTAGAGAAATAATCATAAATTAAATAGTATAGAGGTGAATAAGGTTGAATCCATAGAGAATAAAGATATTTTAGATGTATTCTTTAAAATTCAATCAAATCGGATGATGAAATGAGGTGAGAAATTAGGGATTGTGATAGATTTAGAAAGAGAACTTGAAGGCGAATCCACGGAATCAAACATCACAGAATTTGGATCCAAATTCGCGGAGAAATCAACGAGCAAAGTTTAGAGAGAAATTCGGATCGTAAAGAGAGAGAAAACCGGAATTAAAAATAAAATTGACTAAATCTACGATTCGACATTGAAATCTAATCTTATAAGAAGAAAGATTAAAACGAAAAAACGATGTCTAACACAAGATAGCGTTCAAATTTATCCAATTTCTCACTCGATCAAAGGCTTTTCATTCTACGAATTCGAAGATGATCTTTGGCATTTAAGAATCGATTTCTCCTTATTCTCCAACCGAAATCTCACTTTCAACTAAACCTTGGACGCGGAAATTGATCTAGAAGTGAAGGGCAGCAAGATATTCAAGGATTTTGGTGTCTAGACATTTAGATTACTCAAAAAACCCAAGAATGATTTACATCGTCGAAGAACATCTCAATTTATAGGGAGAATTGGGAGTAACCGTAGGATTGGCGTTTAATCTTCGATCAACAGCTCTGATGAAACGCATATATGTGAATCTTTACACTAAAATCGTGTCCGTTGCATTCTGATGTTGCTCTAATGCTCAGGATGCGTTTCGTTGGTTTTAATCTCAGCCATTATAACTGCTTAGATGAACGACTGAGATTAAATAATTTTAAAACGATTTGCCAACGAACCAAAGTGTACCATATACCCCTTACCTTAAGTGATGATCGAAAGATCGTGAATAGATTGGGGGATTGGACGCTCCACGCTATGCCATGTCACCTGCGCATATTAAAACCAAAAGATAGTCTCACATGACATAAATTCAGGAAATTTGATCGGTATATAAAGTGTATGTATTTAGAGGGATAGCGTTAATTTGAAAAGGATGCTTCATCTCTCTAATTACACTCGTGCACACGTGCACACACGTGTGCACATGCACGCACACGCGCGCGCGCACACACACGTGCACCACATGGCGTATTTATAAGCCACCATGTGGCCACGCCCCCTTTTCGCTCACACCACATCAGCACGTCATAAATTTTTATTCTTTTTAATTCAAAATAAATCCAAATAAATTTATAAAAATAGAAAAATTCTAAAAAATCCCTAAAAATTAGAAAATTCAAAGCTTTTAAAATATGACTCCAAATTAATCCAAATTTATTTTATTAGATCAGAAGTTAAATTATCTATCATTCTAAAAATTCAAATTCAATAAATAACGAGACGATACTTTTTTATTACAAAAATATACTCATCTCTTTTATAAAAATAAATGAGTGGATAAAAAGTATTTTCTGTTATTATTTAACATTAAAAACTAATTATAATCTCAAATAAAAGTGGGGGTAATCTAATCTTTAAAATATTTCACTTAATTTATCATAATTATCCCTAAATTAGTGCATTATGAGATTATAAGTTATTTTTCATGGAATGATAGATGAACACTAAAAAATATGATAAGATGCATTAGAATGAAATATTTTATGCCTTAATTTGCATTAACAATCATATATTTTCATGTATAATTTGCATATTATCAAGGGGATATGGAGTAGACATGAGATTTGGCAAGACCTTGTCTAGTATAAAGTGATAGTCTAATTCAACATGCTTGATGTGATTATGAAAGGTTGATTGTTGGTGCCATAAATGGTAGTTTGATTATTCGAATGCATCTTTATAGGAGTTTCAACAAAAAAAAAACTAAGCTCTTGGAGTGGAGATTGTACCCATATCACCTCAAAAGTGGTGTGAGCCATCACTTGGTTCTTCTCCTCTATAATAGATATGAAAACAACATCATGCTTCGAAGAACACCAAGGAAATAAGCTACTACAAGGATAAGTACAATATCTAGATGTAGACTTCCTATCACTATGATCTTAAGCATAAATAACATTTGAATAAGCCTCAATATGCAAATGACCCTGTCATTTCTATATATGTTATTTTTTCCATAGCATTTTTAAAAGGTAGAACTCGAAGTGAATTTTTCATATAGATCTCTCTTGATTCATGAATAAACTAGCTTAAAATCCCAATAATAATGAAATATTTGGATGAGTAAGATTCAAATAAATCAACTTATCAATCAACCTCTAATTAGTATCATCAAATTAAGATGACTTACATCCTAAAATTTTAGCCCTAAGTCGACAAGTGATACCTCTGGTTAGTAGCCAAAAGTTAAGTTACCTCAAGCGAGTACAATACATACTTGTGTTAGGATAACACCATCATATTTGGCTAGTAAGAAAACTCAATACCAAGAAATACTTGAGAACAAAGTGATTTTGAGGATATCTTATCACCTAAGAAATGTCATTAGCGTCACTTGTTATTAATACAATTCATATACAATGATAACATGCAATTTGTACTTGAGATTACATGATTATTAGTGCATTTTAAGTCATAATTCATACCATTCTTATGCATGTAATCATACTTTGAGTGTATATTCATCATTCTATGAAAATTTTATTAAAAATCTAAAAATATACTACTTTTAGGGTTAATTATGCAAAAATCAAGAGTTGAATTTTAAATATATTATCTTAATTCTATTTAATATTTTATTTGGGTACTAAATATTAAATAATAAGAGAAAAACATTTTTCAATGGACTCTAAAATTACTTAGTTTTATTTTCTTAAGTAACTTGAGTGTATTTTGGAGTTTAAAATTTATTCTTGAATTTGTGATCAAACAAAAACAAAAAGGGATTAAAAAGGAGTTGAATGTTAAAAGATATGAATAATCAAATTTTTAGGGATTTTTTTTTTATGTTTTTTGAATATATTTTCATTAAAACTGTTTAAAATATTTTATATAAGTGTTGGCTGATGTGGCAACAGACGTGGAATGCTTTTTCTTGTGTGTCGCCACATGGCGAGGTGTGACTGCCACATGGCGCATGCATGACACCTATTAAGATATTGATAGTAGAGCTAAGTGTCCATAATGGGCTGATATTAACTATCAAAGCTTCTAGCCTATATATACTCGCACAATCTCCATAATTTTATCTATGTGGGACTATGTGCATTTGTTTTTTGTCGTAGGTGATGTGGTGCAACGAGGAGTGTTCGACCTCTCGATCTAATTTGCACCTTTGATTTTTACTTAAAGCTAGAAGTATGTGGTGTGCGGTGATTGGGCATTGATTCGTTTTATAAAACTCAATGAATGTATGACCGTTGAATCAAGGAGTTATAACAGTTCAGATCTATCACGCCTGACGGAGTCCTATAGGACACACGCCGCAATCTGGAGCGCTTGACTGACATTGAACGCCAATCGTTACATGACGATAGGTATATACTCAATGATGTGGCAAAATCTAGATGCTTTGATTCAGATCCTATAGCCAGGACATAACAGCACCAATTTGTCTCCTTCTAAGAAATCAGAACCGTCGATTGCATGTAAAGAGGCAATCCAAGGGTCATGCCCAATTTCCCTCTATTTATTCTCTCTCTCTTTGATAAAAGATCTATTCTTGGATGTTTCAATTAATCGAACCTTTTAGACTTCTCAATCCTTAAATTTCTTATTTTAATTATGTTTTAGCCTCATTTTCACATACGAGGAATGCTGGAAGTTAGGATTTTATCAAGAGAATGGAGAAAATTCATTGCTTGAACTCCAAAGATGTACTTTGGAAAAATGGAATGAATAGCCTTGATCTAGTGATTAATTGGGTCATTTCAAGCGTGACTTTGGGTAAGATTTTGTGTATTCCTTCTAATCTCTCTTCATTTAACAGTAAATTTCAATTTCAAAGCTTAGATTAGGATAATTTTTCTTAACTTTATGATTTTCTCTCTCTTCCTAAATAATTTTCTATCTCTCACTTTGCTCTTTGATTTCTCTGTGGATACAAGTCTAAATTGAGAGTTTTTTTCATAGATAGATATTTGAGTCTTATTTCCAAACATATATATTTTTTTATTTAATTTATCATTTCAATTTGTCAACTAATTTGATCAAATTTGAAAACATCTCAAGAAGTTACCCAAATTTTCTATAGATTCAACCCTTACTCATCTGTATTCTAACTAAATCGTAAATAAATCTTAAATCAAGTGAGTTTGGTATTTATTTTGATGCATGAACGTGTTTTAGATGTTTGCATGATCACAATTTGTCATAAAAAAATATTATTCATGACAATTTGGGCAAGTATCCAACTTTGGTTGACGACAATTAAGACTGAAAATATAATAGAATTCAAATAAACCAGTAGTTTATCAATATCATATTCCATAACATAAGATTTAGTTGAGCACATCACAAGTAACACTATTTACATCTCAAGGATGAGAGAAAATTTCCCAAGTGTTTCATTACAAAAATGCACCAAGTCAACTGTCCATTGGAGGCTTTTCAATGAAGTATGTGCAAATTTCTTGCAATCTAGGCTTGTGGTAAAGGCATGACCATTTGGAAAAAAAGTAGTCTTACAAAAATAACTAGGTATAGAGTGTTGGGTAAAAGTATAATTTACTTGGCAAAGGGTGGTCATAAGTTTTAAATCATCAAGAGAGGATATGGATGTGGTTGCACAAGATAATGGTGAAGTCTCAAGACTAGATTTCTCTTGAGGTTTTGAGACTGAAGAAGAAAGATCCCAAATTTGGCTTTGGATGTGTGAGAAGAAACTTGACAATTTGGTTCATGGAATGTCCCTGAGGTGCAATCTGAACTGTACTCATTAACAGAACATGATCGTGGGGTCATCAAATACACACGTCCACATGTCAAAGTTAAAACCAAACTCACTTATATTCAAGATTAGTTATGACTAATTTAGTATAGTGGTAAGTAAGGGTCGAATCCATAGAGAATTAGGGTGTGTTCTTGAGATATTTTAAATTGAGATGAAAAATACTAGAAAAATATAGATTTGGAAAGAAACTCAAAGATCTATTGAGAGAACTAAAAATCACTCAAATATGATCTCTATCTATGGAGAAATCAAAGAGTAAAAGTTAGAGAGAAAAATCATTCATGATGAGAGAGAAAATGATGACATTATCTAAAATTAGATTAATCTAAGCTTCAAAATCATAATCTAATGCTAAATGACAATAGATTTGGATGAAAACACAAAATATAGGCCAAAAGAAAGCTTATAATGATCCAACTAATTTCCAGATCTAGGCTCTTCATTATGTAATTTCAAAATTGAAACTTTGGAGTACAGTATGTGATTTATCCCCATTATCTAGACACAAAAACTTGATTTCAAACACTCTTTGGATGCGGAAATGAGTCTAGAACAAGATTGAAATAAGAGATTCTAAGATTGATCAATTCAAAAGGTCCAATTAATTGAAAAATCTAAGAAGTATATGTCCAAATGATTGAGTCTAGAACACGATGGATTTTAATTGAAAAATCTGTTATGTTTTCGAAGAGAGATATAATATATAGACTTTGAATTGAATGTGTCCTTTAGATCGCCTCTTCATATTTAATCAGCTAAGATTAAAGGGCAGGAGGTGAATCATTATCGTTAAGTCAAAACTGTCAGATTTGAGATGGAACATCACGATGAAGCCATATCATCACGTGAAGGCTAAACACCCCAAAACGGCTACCATTTGATTACCATCAAATACTCGAGATGATGCCACATCCCTGGGAGTCTATTGAGCATATTTAATCCTAGCCATTATAACTCTCTTGATAAACGACTAGGATTGATCAATGCTTATATAAGAAAATCATCATCCAATTATAATGGGTCACGTACCCACCCTTTGTAAGTGAAAATAGATGATTTTGCTTCAGTCGGGAGATCAAATGCCTCTCACATGCCACATCATCCTGAAACATAAAACACCCCTTACTATAGTCCCAAATTGAAAAACTTTAAGAGAATTTAGGTTATCAATAGAGTGACACTTTATTTAAATAAAATAAGCCCATTAAGGTCACTTAATGCTAATAACACTTCGTGACACATGCCACGTATGTGCTACTCGCATGCCACATTGCACCTTTAGATATCACCATGTGTTTCCACATAAGTGCTCGCGTCATGTTAGCTACCAAGTCAACCCACACTTAAAAATAACATTTTCAATATTTTTGAACAAAATCAATTCAGAAAAATTCATAATAAATTCAAAAAAGTTCTAGAAAAATCCCTTAAAATTAGAAAATTTATATATTTAGAAATATAAATTACTTTTAATCCAAATAGTTTTATTTAATAATATTAAATCATTTTTCATATCCATTTTAATCGAAGAAATAATTAGAGAATCAATATTGAAATCCAAAATACACCCAACTTCCTTGAAAAATAAAAGTAAATAATTTTAGAGTTTATCTAAAAAAAGAATTTTTCTCTAATTTTTTTGTTTTTAAAAACTCAAATAAAATCTCAAATAGAATTTGACTAATCTTTTTAATTTCAATGGTTGATTGATACATGATTAGCCCTAAAAATAATATATTTTGAGATTTTGCATATGAATCCCATAAAATGGTAAATATGCAATTGAAGTATGATAACATGCATAAGTATGGTATGAATTAAGCCTTAATATACACTAATAATCATGTAATTAGAAGTAAATATTGCATGTTACGATAATTTTTTATTATTAGACTTAAAGAAAAAAAGACTAATAAACTTTGTTGAGAGAGTTCAATTTCCCAATAAAGCTTCTAAATAAAATTATTAATTTGTTTTTTAGAGTTTCCTTTAATCTAAACCTAGTATTTATGTCATCTTTAACATCCTATTTTCTATTTTGTCCTTCTTATCCTTTTAAATTTTTATCGTTGTCTTTATCTGATTTAAGAATCGATTTCTCTCTTGATATAGCAAATTAATATAGAATATTATTGATTTTAAATCCCTAGAAGTTCAAACAGATCTCGTTTGATGGAAAAGAGAGCAGCGGTTTGAGTGTTCTAGGTGAACTAAAACAAGAAAGAACATTAATATAGAAGAGATTTTATTTCCTTTATTTTTTTAACTAAGAAAAATAGCACTCACAAAATAAAAGAATTAGCAATCTAAAAACTTGAAATTAAATTTGAATTGAAAAATAAAATAATACAGAATTAGAAATGCAAGGAGTATCAATTTCAAACAAGAAATCTACTAAAAAAATTAAAAGAACCCTAAACTGAAACTAAGGTCTGAACCCTAAACTGATTCTCACAAACCTCTTTGCAGCTTTGAATAGAAGTCATCAACTAGACGATGCTACTCAAGGTCATTAGAAATCATCGAAATGGATCTTCTCCCCGTTGTGTCCTCCAGGCCAAGTTTCATTGGGTCGGGAAATCAAGAACGACCTAAAAAATAAGCTTCCCTCCCTCTTTATGCTTTCTAAATTCGCGAAGCACATAACTGAAAATTTGGTATGTTCTTTGATGTGTGACGCTCTACTTGTGCCACCGTGCTCCATGACACTATTCCTCAGTTTCTTATTATGATCTACACAATTGGTAGAGCGCTGCTCGCGTGTCTAAGTCATGCACGCCTCAAGTTAGCTGAGAAGTGATTTTCTCAACGTCGATGTGTATTTATCCTTATGCTCCAATTCTTTATTGGTCCACACCATTCACGTGCATATCCTGTCCAAAATGCTTCCAAAGCTCATGAGTCACAACCAGCCCATTAAGGGCATTACTAAAATAAACTAACATTAAGGAAAATAGTGAAAGTAACTACAAGATTGAAGAGATTAGTCTTTCACAATGAACATAAATTTGTGTAATTAAAAGTATCATTAAAGAAAAACATAAATCAATTAAGGCTATTAAAACCCATTGAATTTCTTCTCCACAATTCTTCTTATTAAGACTTTAAATATCTCTTAATAGCCCTAATTATTTCTAACTATCTTTTCCATTTCATATAGAAATGAAAATCTTTATTTGGGCATAACATCATGATAACATGAAGAAACAATGACTAGTTATGATATTTAAAGACAAAAATGTAACAAAATGGATGGCTTAGATGCACAATTTTGCATGCTATCAGACATCTATAATCTAGAAAGAATAGCACTATCCAATGTGACTCATATTATGAGTATGGTTGATCTTATAGTTAATCAATGTGGAGACACTAAGGATAGAGAGTGGGTGCTCTGTGAAGAAAGAGTTCATTGAATTGATCCGTATAAATCCTTGAATGGTATTATACCTTACTGGCAATCAAGTTGATTCATGTCATGGTTGTTTATGTGGTCCTTTAACTTGAGACACCAAAGTCATCTTTGTGGATGGATGAGCATGTTTTGATTATGATTTACGAAGTCCTGGCCATGGGATCTCTAAAATGTCATATATTGGATACACCATGAAGTCCTTGATGATGATTGTATGGTAAAGATGAGATCATATGCCCTTGATATTTGAGGAGATTGACTAAAGGAAATGAGATGCGATGAAATCCTTGGCCAAGGAAGTGGAAATATCAGAGAAGGAGTTCCTAATGATTTCCTACATGCATCAGTACTAACTTGAGTGGCCGATGAGGATTTTACATTTGACCATACCCTAAGTCATTCATGAGTCTCCTGCGTATGAAGGATTATATATACATGGTAACTGATGACAGAAAGGTTCCATAAGGGATGTCTTACATACTATATATCTCATAGAGTATATGGTGTATCTTGGCACCCAATGGGCTGGCAACTCAACCCAACTATTGGGTTAAATCGATCCTTGATTAACTAATCTATAAGTTGATGTAGATAATTAATTAAGGTTAACCAATAAGGAGTTATTGGGCCCATAGAGTCATCAACTAGTGAGATATGGGACCTAGAGGGTCACACACATAAGGTCTAAGGATATTGGTAGATATAGACATAATTATGAGGGCTTTTATGAAAAATCCACATATCAAATGTCTATAAATATTGGGAGAAAGACCACAGCTCAAGGTGCCCATGCAATCCTTCTGAGAATACTGTCCTTTGTTCTCTTTCTCTCATGGTGAAGAGCTTTGAAGAGGAGATCCAACCATCCATAGATCATGTGGAAACAGCTAGATGCTAAACACTTGAATAACTTCAAGAACGCCTTTAGGAGAACCTTGTAAGTATGTTTTCTTATACATAGCAAATGATGGGATCATCTATTCTTGGTGCCTGAATGTTTTGAATATATGATTCAAATTATTCTTTTGCATTTGATGTTTTGATCAAAATTTTGTAAGGCTTATCAACCTCAAAATCGGATAAACCCTATCTTGGTGTAACCTCCCTAGCCTCATCACCATGGTCTTTGTTGCGATGCCACCAGCCTTTGATGCCACCTATCCTACCTTAGTCTAGGCTGCTCACTCATGGCACCTAGTGTGCCATTGGCCTTAGAATTTTTTCACCAAAGCTAACTTCAAGTTTTAGCCAAACCTTAGGATGGCGCCAAAAAATTGTGAGACCCACCTCACCAAGGAAATTAATTTTGATTAGGGAAGGAAGTGGGAGTCTCAATAAACCCCTCAATTGTTAGAGAGGGGCACCAAAAATTTATGATGGCTGATAACATGTCATTGATGCATTCATTTTTCATCATTATAAAGAATTTTTTTGCATAATTCTTGTCAATATGATGCACTTTATTATGTTTTTGTGATATTTTTGTATTCATCATGTTATTCTACTCATCTTCTTAATTTATATGTGATTACTACTTATTATTCATCATGCAATGTTCATTTGATTTTTATTTGAAGTCAAGTAGTTGAATTATCACATTTGTGAGTTTTGTGGATGTAAGGACATAGATAAACATATGAAAAATTATGGAGGCAAATTGAAATGAAAGAGAGGAAAAAAATGAACCCCCTAATTTTGTAGGAGGAAAAAACATTCAAAACCTCCTTTTGATGATCTAGATTTTAATATATGTTGGCAAAGTCAATTCTAATTACATGAAGTCAAATTCAGTTTTCAAATGATTTAAGGGATCATCCTATCTTTTAGGGGCTAACCGCTTCACTAAGGTAACCCAAGGTAAGTCAAAGTTAGTCAACTTTCTCTATTTTAGGGAATGTTGGCCAACAGATATTAAAATCCTTCTAAATTGAATTATTTCATATTTAAAATGAAGATGAGGTCATCCTCTTAAGGTAGGTGTTCTCCATAGTTAGGAAGGGTTGGGAGCCACCTTTTTTTGGAGGTTGACTAATGTCCTAAGAAGGGGGTTTATTGCCCTTTTTTTTGTAGAGGTAAGACTCCTTCTTTAGAAAGGAGTTGAGGTGCCTCATTATTAGGTAAGGCTACCCCTTTGAGGTGATAACCATATCCTAGGACATCCTTGGGATGGTGCATCTCCACAGTTGATCACAAGGGCTTATTCTTCGAGGTTATAGGGCTTAGTCTTATAAGTGCTCACGTTTTTGTCGAGTGAACCATTTGACTCCATCATACCTGAAACCATAAAAGTGATATCTTCCTCAACACTATTACTCAAAATATAAACGATATAATGAAATGAATTAATATAACATCTCTTTGCTTGCATGTTCCACAATGATTGATAAGTGAAAAACTTATAATCATTGATAACACAAAATTACATCTCTTTGTAAAATTTGTTTCAAGGCTAGAACAATGGCGAGTTGAGGTTGAATCCATAGGAAAGAAGGATTTGTACATTTAAATCAAGATTTGAATAATTTTTAGTAAAGAGAATGGAAGACACTTGTGGAAGAAGAGAGATTGATATGAATGATGCAATTATCTGATGCAAAAATTTCAAAAAGGTGAATTATAGTCTTAGACTAAAATTAAAATTCGTTAAAATTGCGATCAAGAACTGAAGCTAGTGATGCTCTTAATTAGATCATTGATTCGAAAACTTGTACATCTCACTCATGCTTGACGTTGTGCATTCAACATGAGAATGAACAAAATAACAAAGAAACTCACTAGAAACTCACTAGAATTTAGAATAACAAAGGATGATTATCAATGCTCTGATTTCTCCAGCTAGACGACACTAGAATCAACCTAGAAAGTACTAAGAACCTAGTTTTTTAGGTTCTTCCTTTTAATTAGATCGCCTTGGTGGATAGATGTGTAAACACCAAAGTGAATCATAAATTTTTCCTGCAAACTCCATGAGGATCATCATATATCAAGCTTTTAATTGGAGCATTTGTAGGGTTGGAATTGATCATTGGCTATCAAATTGAGTTTGATCACGATCAGGAGCTCCATGCATGTGCCATGTGTTGGGCTGCAATTGGCTGCAACAAATGAACAAAATTAGGAGATTTGTCAACCGTTCATCACTTGGAATGTAATAGGGTGCACTAGGAAGTTCCATGTGGCTTGCTGCCATTGGCTACACATAAATGACGTAACTGATGCTTTTTCAATCCAATTATATGGACTGTTCCACAAATTGGACAGCTTTGATTGGCACTGCCAATCAAAAGCACCCAACTTCAATCACATATTTGAAAAAAAATTTGACACTTATTAAGTCCTAGATGGGAAAAAATAGTGAAACTTTCTCTTTATGAAAAAGAGCCGAAGAAGCACATTCAACAAGCACGTTACAACTAAAAATGTCATTAGGCTCTCATACTCCTCTTCAAATGCCACACAAACGATACGTGTGCCACATGTTGTTGTCTAGTCACGCCACATATGCGGGTTGCCATGCATGCTTGCTTCATATATTGCTTAATAAGGCCCCCATTTAATTAAATTTGGGACCAAAATACCTCCAAAAATAAAAAAATGATATAACTCATTTTGATGATAAATTTTTACCATTTTGGTCCTTGTTATATTTCACCTTTATGCATGTCAAGTATAATTAAGAATGAAATTCCCTAATGAGATGGTGAAATTACTAGGGGAGTGAATTAATTTCTTTATAATATTTACATTTTTCTAATCATTTTGGAATTCGTTGACTATCCACTCGAATTCTAACGTCACTCGTATACCTGATTTTTCTATAGTGGACAGGGTATCCAAAACCCTTGCGCCAGTCCTTAGAGGAGACAATCCTCCAAGAGTCACTCCTCATCTTGTTAATCCCCAAGTAGCAACTGCTAGCTGGTTTGGATAATCATATCAAAGTTTCAACACGATCTTTCGATATGAGTAACTCACGCTCTCGGTTAGTAACCTTACTTCGCCACCGTCCTTCAGTTCCCCTCTCTTCGTCCCATCCCCTCGACCGACTCCCAAAGCTCCACAAGCTGCGCCCTACTCTCTTTCAGGCTGGCCTGCCTATCTGAAGTCACCGAGTCTTGTCACCGATCAACGTAAGCAGTAATTAAGTTGCTCATCCCTGAGTTCGAGTAATCAAGGTGAAGAACAAAGGTTACTCGAGTTGACTTTCTAGTTAACTCTTGAGATTTTGTCCCGACTCGCTACGATTCCCTAGGAATCTCCCCCTTACCCTCACAATTAAGTATGACTCACCAAGAGTCAATGTAGTGAATGATCGTATAGCTAAATTTTTCCTAGTTCCTTAATTAAGCTCACATAAAAATAAAGATATACGTAAATAATATTAGAAACTAAACTAATCATGAAAAGCTAACAACAAATAATTTAAATATGATATGTGTAAGTTATATAAGGAAAAATATTAAAATGCAACAAATCTAAAATAGCCCTCTCATGAGCTGATTTGTATTGGCCTTTGACTTTGACTTTGGTGTTGACTTTCACTTCTGAAGTTGACTTTGACTTCTGCCTCAACTTTGACTTATATGGTTGACTTTGACTTCTGTAGTTGACTTTAACTTTTTTTAGTTGACTTTGACTTCTACCGTTGACTTTGACTTCTATGATTGACTTTGACTTTTGCTCTTACTTTTGATAAAATTACCCTTGAATGTATGAAAAACTATATCCTATGATAATTCTATCCTTGTAATGTCTCAAGTTGATAAAACAATGTAATCAAGCTGGAAATGTTTCTCAAATACCCTAAATTATCAATACATTAATCAGCATACATAAATCTCCAAATTATGTGAAATTATACCTAATATAAAAATGTGTTATAAACCTAAAAAAGAATAGATTTCAAACCTGGAGTGACCACAGAATCTAACTCGATGAGATCAAACTTAGTCCTTTACTGAAAGACATATTATGCTTAAAAAAACTAGAGGCAATCAGTCTCAAAATAAATTTGACAGGAATTGGTTAGAATTTAAAAAATATAACAAACAAAAATATTCGATAAACAAAACAGATATAACTAACCAATTAGGTTCCCTATGAATCTTACACAAAATCTGACAAGAATCGTTTTGTTTAATAGAAAAGGACAATCAATAAAATAGAAAATAATAGAACTATGAAATGAGAAATCTGAAATCAGAAATACATAATACCACAACGATTAAAAAAAATTATGAATGAATTTTGATCCAAGAATCAGGCCAAGAAATATAGAAAAAGAGATTGAAAATTCAAAGAACACTAGAACAAGTTTAGAAGGAAGAGAATAATGAAATTTACATTAATAAAAAAATCTAGAATTGATACGGCATACTTTGAAGTCAAAGGAATTTAATTTTTAGATTAGTCTAACCAACCTAGAATTTAAACAAAAAAAACAAACCATAAACGAAATCAACAACACTCCTCTAAAGACCACACAAATAAAAAAACTAACAACAAAGAGGGAAAAAATTTAGAAATTTACAAAGAGGAGAACTCGTTGAAGAGAGAGCTTCTACTGGGAGGAGAAGTCATCGCCTTCTTTTCAAGTTCGACGAAGACCACGATTTTTCAACAAAAAAATTCAATCATGCACGCTAGAGAGATGGATCGCCGTTTTTGCATTTTCTTTCACTGGATCAAAAACCCTCTTCTCTTTTTTTTTCTCATGAGAGAGAGAGTCACAAGTATTAGGTTGCTTGTGATTTTTCTTTTTTTTAGGGTTTTAAAGAGTGGACTAGAGAAAGAAAAAAGACGTTAGTTCTTTATCCTTTTATTTTTATTTTGTTTGTATAAATGAGTACCAGAAAATAAAAAGGAAAAATAACAAATTAGACAACATTTAATTTAAAAGAACTAAAATGCAAATGAATTTATATAACATAAAAATATCTATGATAAGAAATAAAGAATAACATTTTTTAACAATGGATATTAACATTGATATACTAAATTGATGGTAATGTAGAAACTAAGCATAGAAACTATGATAATAGGAATAATAATAATAATTGAGAGTTTTATGAGTATAAGGCTTAATATTTGTTTGTGTCATGAATACCTATCTTTAGGAGCATACCCTTATATCTTTAAAATACTAAAAAAATGATAATGAAAATCCTATCTTTAGAATATCTTCTTCAAATGTTTTGATAACAGATTAGGAAATAAGTAATTTAGAGCTTATTCTTAGCAACGTCTGCGTTCCAAAGTCGAAGTGGGCCAATCACTCAAGTCGTTTGATAACTTGTAATTGATGCATTCATTTTCATCATCATAAATGGATTTTAACGTATAATTCTTTCTAATATAATACACGTTATCATGTTTTTGTGATATTTTTATATTTATCATGTTATTCTACTCATGTACTCATTTTGCATGTATTTAGTATTAATTATGCATAAAGATGAATATGCATTGTCATGCATTGTTCCTTTTGGTTTGTATATCTTGAGACTAACCCCATTTGACTTCTTTGAAGTGAAGTGGAAGAATTCTCACATTTTTAAGAGTTTTATTGATGCAAGGACATAAGAAAGCATATGGAAATACATGGAGACAAATTGAAATGGAAGAGAGGAGAAGATGACTTCTTCATCATTTTAAGGGCCAAGTCAACTCTAAATCCCAAAAGTCAAAGGGTTTAATAAAGGGTGAAGGTGGTCAAAGGTATGAAGAAAGGTCAAATGTGATCAATTCATATTTTAAATAATTATGAAGATCATCCTATCCTTTTGGAGGCAACTACTTCACTAAGTAAGTCAAGGTAAGTCAAAGTTGGTCAAATTTCTCTATTTTAAGGAAAGTTGACCAACCTTTATTAAAATATTTTTAAATAAAATTATTTTCATATTTAAAATGAAGTGGAGTTCACCCTCTTAAGGTCGACGTCCTCCTTACTTAAGGAGGATTTGGGAGTTACCTCTTTTTTGAGGTGGGGCCCATATCTTTAGAAAGGAAGGTTATTACCTCCTTTTGAGGAGGTGAGACTCTTTCTTTAGAAAGGGGTTAGGCCACCTCATTTAGGGGTAATATTACCTCCTAAAGGAGGTAACCACACCCTTGGACGTCCTTAGGGTAGTGAATCTTCACCGTTGATCATAAGAGTGAAATATCTCCACCCTTGGTCACCTAGAACTCTAAAAGACCCTCTTAATACAAGGCTCTATTTTCTGTCTCCTCTCTTGTTTTTTTGGCTCTCTCTTAGAATTAGGCTACCAGAAGGAAGAAGAGAGGAGGTCAAGACCCAAGGAGAGCATTTCTTGATGCTCAATCTTGTGGTGGAGAAGAAATCAAGCTAGCATTACGATCGGAGGAGATTGAGAATCTCCTTGCCTAGGATGGGCTTCGCGACGGGGTTTGTGCGACAATCCAAATTGAGTTCTTGCTTGTTCTCATCTCCATAAATAGTAAAGCTATATTTTCCTTTTACTTTTCGTTCTTCTTTTCATATAATATACTGGCTTTTACATCATTGACACTCACAACTCTCTCTCCTTATTGCTGCACGTCGATTCGTCGATCCGTCACTACCGCCGACCACTCTTCTCACCTTGTCATCATCTCATCCCCATTGTATTTCTATTTTTCATTTTTTTTCCATTGGAATGTATATTTCTCTCTTAATTAAAAAAGAAACTTAAAAATTATTACTCATATTCATTTCTACACGCCCTATTTACGTTCACACTTCTTTCCAAGCTCTCACTTCTTCCACGCTCTTTCACCTTTCAATTGAACGTTTAATCTCATTACCTCAGCTCCCTGTGGATTTAACCCTTGATTACAATATACTAAAGAAATATATATTTTATTGCATGAATCGAAACACACCAACGATGCAAAACACGCGTAATTGAGTTCATCACTTTTGGTACGTGCACTAACATGGACATACCATTCTCCAATCATTTTGATGTAAAACTATCAATCCAAATATAAAAGCTACTTAATATAATATTTCATAAACATTAAGAGTGCACCAATGTAAATTCTCAAACTTAGTTTAAACTAAAAAATAATTTTAAAAAAATAGTGGTAAAATGCATTTAATCCACTCTATATAACTTAGATACTTAAACCAAGTTCTTTATTTTCATCTTGTCTTTATCCACTTTATTCCTAACTTAAGGTCGGTAAACATGAAAACTCAAGAAAATATGGTTAATTCACATTCATTTGACCCTGGAAAAAGTCAAACACCACTTAGTCAACACTCCCATTGTTGAGGAATGATGATAAATTTGAGTATCCTTGCAGCCACAAAAATCTGTACGCTCTTTACGAGAAATGGATAGATCATATTTTTGCCAACCAAAAGTTGATTTCCTTATCATAATTATATAAAGGAGAGAATGCTTAGTGATATGCATCATGTATATTTTCAAGATGCCTTTGTCAAGAATCCATTATGTGATTTGGGTAACAAATTGGAAACTATGATAAAAAAATATTTTTTCAAACAATTTTTTGATCCCAGATGAAAATAGTTTTCTCAAATTCTTATGATTTCTTTTACTTTTGTTGAACCGAAGTTAGACTTAAAATGACCAAGATAAAATTGGAACCTTTAGAAGGAAAAAGCCCCATGTCCTCTTTATTGGTGAGACTAACAAGAAAAGGAAGGCAGCATCTATCTTCAAAGGGGCTAAGGGAAGAAGCGGGTGAACATAGTTCCAACAACAAAAGACATTGATGAGAAAGAGACGTGATTCAATTGTGCCATGAAGGGGCACTAGAATTGGAACTGTGGGAAATACCTTTGTGGGAAAACTTAGAGGAAGCATGAAGATGCTTTAGGCATCTCTACGATAGATACTTGTTTGTAATAAAGTGATTTTGCACCTTGGGTATTAGATATTGGATGTACTTCTTATGGCTTTTAATGATTTTCAAAGGTGATAAAATGCAATTTATACATGAATTTACATGATTATTAATGCAAATTAAGACATAAAATATTTCATTTATATGCATGTTATCATATCTTGAGTGTATATCTATCATTTCACGTAATTTTAGGTTATGATCTAAAAATATATCATTTGAGGGACAATTATAGATAATTCAAATAATCTATTTTTATTCCCATCTATATTTGAGATCATAATTGTGCTTTGATGATAAAATAATAAGAAAAAAAATTTATGCTGTATTTTTATACAGTCATGTGTTTTTCTAGTTTCATTTTCTAAGAGGAATGAGTGTATTTTTAAATGAAAATTTACTCTCTTGTTATTTAAATATTTTGACTTTTTTAGAATGATAGATAATTTAATTTCTGATCCAAAATAAAGAAATTTAGATTAATCTGGAGTTGTACTTTGAAAGTTATGAATTTACTAATTTTTCAAGATTTTTCTAGAAATTTTTCTTAATTTATGTAGACTTGTTTGTGATTTTTAAAAAATACAAAAGTTTTTACATCGCGCGCCTCTTAATATGCATATTTAATTCTTATTTCATCATTATTAACTGGCATTAATGCATAATTTTAGTCTATATGATGCATGTTACATCTTAAAATGAAATTTTCTTCAATTTAAGGTCAAATCACTTAATTCCATATTATTTTAGCAATTGAGCATTTTTATGTGTTTTAAGTGTGTTTGATCCTTTCAAGGGTAAAATCACTTATGTTTAATCTCAGAAGTTTATTTTAATATTTCAAGATTTAAGTGAATTCATGGAGGTTTAAAGAAAATAAGAGTAAAAGAGGGAATTACCTTATTTGAATCTAGAAGTCAATTAGGAATTAATTCACTCATAATTCTATTTTCTGTCTAATGTTTTATTTCAGGACATATATTTAAAGAGGATCAAATCCTTGAGCCAATGAACAAAATTTCATGCAACAAGCAGTTCTAGAAATGAAGTTATGAATTTTTTAAGATTAACCATTTTTCTAGATTTTTCAAAAATTTTCCAAATTTTTAGAAATAAACACGGGTTTATTTATTTGCAAAAAGGGGTTTAATAAGCGCGGGACCCACGCCGTGCTGACGTGGTGATGCAGACACGAGGCAATGCCACCTAAGCTAACACGAATCCACATGGGCGCCTACTTGGCGCGCAGGCTAAGGGTCAAGTAGGCAAGTGGATTGAGCCCACGAGTATTGTGGGCCCCGATGTTCAATAGAAATAAAGGGGTGTGTACTAGGCCCATTGGGCGACACAAAGCGATTAAGCGCTTCCCCTTATATAGATGATAATTCTTATTTTTCTCTTCCGTGCGGGACTAATGTTTCTCTTTAGTTTGCATGCGATGTGGCAACACGTGGAGTGTTGGATTAAGGTGCGGGAATCGGCGCGCGTTGATCTCATGGATTTGATCCACCAGATTACAATCAAACGCATGTGCTTAATTCGATCGTATTAGTGTAATCCAAAGGTTCTGTCTTAATTTCACAATTGGCAAATCGTGGAGTGACACGCACATGCCTATGGATGCTCTGATGAAGATCAAACAATGCAAATGAATGAGAAGTGGAGGCCGCGTTGTAGGATCGTGGCCCACTTATTGGTCACAACATGGCATCATCGTGGCCATTCAAGCCTCCTTAAGCAAAACAGACGGCCCAGATTTATCATGATTAATTCGTCTAAAAAGAGAAGTTCTCTCTTATGAAAATGTAGCTTTTGTTTAAATGTGAAGAAATTAAGCATTTTTGGACGAAAATCTTAAGTTCTTTGTGATTCTCTTGTGTTCTAGACTCAATCGCACATGCATTGTGGTAAGTTAATCACATATCATTGTGAGAAAACGTTTGGAATCGCCCCTTGAACGCCAAAATCATGACGAAGAAGAAATCAGAGAAATTCTCAGCAATCAAAGCAATTTCAGGCTCAATCTTTGCGTCAATCGGGTTAATAGTGTGATTCTGATGTAGGATAATTTAGAAGATGTATCTAAATCCTACAATATGGGGAGGATCTATGAAATGATATCACTATGAAAAGAGATTAGGAGATTAGTGAGAAGATAGTGTGATATAATTCAAGAGTATAGGGTGATATGATGAGTTAGAAGAGATGATAATATGATAATACAATAAGAGAAGAGAAAGGGAGAATAAGATGTTATGTGTTATTTATTAAGTACGGATGGTTGTAATATAGTTTTATATTATGGAGGGGAAGTAATAAAGATAATATGAATATTTAAAGGACGAACTATTGCGGTGAATGTATGAATAGGATACTAAATGGTTTAAGGAGTGGAATATGAGCGTAAAGTGGAGGGAGGATAGTATATATTTAATACAGTGAAAAGGATTGGAGATAGTGAGTATGTGGGGCTGAGACTTCGAAAAGAATGGAGAGAGGGTGATGAAATGATAGAGGTTAAGAATAGAGAAGACGGGAAAAGACGGTGCTGTAGATTTAAGGAATACGTAAGATAAATAAAATATATTTTAATATGGAGGAAGAGTGGGAATCAGTGGAAAAGCGAAGAAAATAGATAGAGAAATGGTGGTTTGATGTTGGACTTAAGATAGTATATGGATGAACTATCATCACGAAAAGAGAGGAGGATGAATTACCTGTGGCGTCATGAAGTGATGCTCTTGCGATCGTCTCACGAACAAGATATTTCCTCTGAAGAAGACGAGAAGAGATGCCTTGGATTACTCCCGCTGACATCGGATAGCCTTGAGATGCTTCGGATTTGAAGTAGTAAAAGACGACAGAAATGGGGGAGAAGAGATAGGGAGATAGAATCGGAGAAGAGATTTACGGGAGAAGCACAAGAACACACGAACACAAGTTTCCGAAGAAACTAATTTTTTATCAATAAACATCTGCTTGTTTTCGTTACAAAATGTCCTTCTTATAGGGAGAGGGAGTCGGAAATTAAAACGAAGAGTCGCTTGGGTGATGATATGGGCGGTTACGTTTCCGCTCGTGGACGGTCTCTTATTTTTACTAATTCCGATGCTGATAATACTGTGAGATGTGGGGTAATTCTGGATCGGATCGGTTGAGTCGTTCTTTTACTCTCCTTCGCGTGAGCATCCCATTGACGGTAAGACAAAGTATTGATGTTGGGTTGGCATCGAGGCCGGAAATCGGCTCGTCCATGAAAATTACTGAAGGGTTGACGATGAGCTCCACGGCGATCGTAAACCTCTTCCTCTACTCGGTGGAGAGGCGGTCACTCCCTAGGAGAGCCATAAGCAAGTCCCCTCAAGTTGTCCAGCTCGATCAGTTCCATCACTTATTCCACAAGCATTTTCTGTGTTTCAGGGTCCTCGTCGGAAGAAAGACGCAGCCACGCGGAATGAACGAGGGATTCGTAGACAGTGACGCTGAAGACGGAGATGATTTCGTTGACGTACCCTCCAATTTTCCTGCCAGCTAGAACCTCCATCAGCGTCGTCTTTTCAGCGCCGCTGACGCCGACCACACCGTGAGAACACCCGGTATGAAGGCGCTACTGACATCGTACAACAACTGGAGGGAATTTTCTCGTATACCTTGGGCCTGCATGTCGCCGGGCATGTTGACGTAATAATTTGCATTACTAAACAAGATAGTAGTCCTCTTATTTATCAGCATCATCTCTAGCTGTAGAGACGTCGATCACATGGGAGATAAGCACACGGTCGATTAGTAATAATCAGTCGGAAGGACTAATCCTCAGCGGGAACGGTGTAGATGCTGCTCTCGGGGTTAAGAGTTGTCATTGTTGGGAGCCTTTTTTTTAGCTTCTTCCAGCTTTATTCAGGCTTTGGCTGTTGTCATAATTTCAAGGCTGTAGATATCTCATATTCAATTGTGATGTCTTTGCTTGAATAGGAGATGGAGAGGAGAATAGTCTTCATGATTGTCTTTATATGTCTTCAGTGTTCTCATGATGGTAAGAGGGTCAACAGTAGATAACAAACTAACTCCTCATCTTCCTTTTTGAAGTGTGAGCTTCTTGCTTGGAGAGAAGATAGTCCTGAGAATCGTCCTTTAATAGTAGCTTCCTTAACATAGTCATCACATAAAATGAATTTCATGTTGGTCGATCTCCATTCATGCATGGGTTTATTCATGCAAGAGGCTTTGTCTTGAAGTAGAACTAGAGGATAATGTCTTCCATATGAAATTGATATGTAGATCTCTCCTACATTTCTAACTAAGGGTGGTTTCAAAGAGAGAAGGAATTTTATTAACAAAGGGATTCCTATTGATTTTTCTTGAGATCATTACCTATAACTATGCAAGGTTACCTATGATATAGTGGATATGGTTTGGACAATTAGGAACCTATATCAAGGTAGAAGGTGGTTAACTTGGTCCATTCAAGGAATTCTAATTATTTAAGGATAAGGCTAATTTCTTTTGACCAAGTCAATCTTTAGATCAGTGTAAAATAGAGTGAGGGAAGATAATTCCCTTAAGATCTACACTCTCTTTCAAAATATTTAGAGAGGCCTTCTTCATCCATTGAAATGAATGGATAGTTTCTCACACTCATGAGTAAGGAGGAGAATAGGTTCCCCGGAACCCTTGTGTTCATGTTTTTAAAATAATTCTCCATCAGATTCCTTTGTAATCCTTGCAATCTAGATAGTTTCAATTATTTTTAGATAGGTAATTAGAGTTTAGGAATTGGAAATTGTGTCATTTCGCCTAAATTTCATCATGAATTTTTCCTAATTTTGAAAAAAAATATTTCTCCTTGATCTTAAGTCCAATTCATTCGAATTTGGTCTCATTCAATTTCTTGTTCAATCAGCTTTTTTTCGTGGATATCTGATTCGTCAATTTCCATCAAGGTTTGACCCTTCAAGTTGTTATTTGACCCACAGCTGTTTAAAATCAATCCAAATTTGGGCGTCAATTTTTGAGGACTATCACTACAAATATAGAAGGTGAAATTTGATAATTTTGAGTTTTTGGAATCCTCTAATCGTAAGCTTTCTATTCATAGGTGATTTGCTAGATTTGGATATCATTTCGACCAGTCAAATTTAAGGATTTTGACCGGTGATTTATTTCAGTGATTTTCTAGTTTGTTGATTTTAGAAAAATCACAATATATCGAGTTCTTCTCTAAAAATTATGATTTATATCAAAAATTTTATCTCTCTCTAGTTTTGAAAATTACAATTTTGGTAATATCTTCTCACCCTTTTTCTCTCTTATTTTACAAGAAGTCAAAGTCTTGTCAAAGTCAACACTTTGACCTTGACTTTTGACTTTTCTTCCCCAAATATTTTTTGAAAATTCTTAAAATATCTTCTCTCATATATTAGCACTATTTTCATTGATAATATATCATTTTCAATTCTTCAAAACCCTAATTAGACTTAAGTTTGACCATGTCATCTCTTTCGATAAAGAGTTAAGTTCAGAATTGGCCAAAGAAAGAGTTAAGTTAAGCTTGATCTGTTTAACCTGGTCAACTGTGCTCTTTGTGGTTCGACCCGATCTCATTGCTGTACTTGATTTCTGATTTTTAAATCGTGGTGAGTTTGGAATTCTACTTTTTTTTTGGCTAACGATTGTGTGTTTCACTAACCTCACTAAATCATTTTGTCCGTGCCAATGTGGCATCGGACGTGGCAGAGCATCACCACGGGGCGATGTGTGTGAGCATATGTGAGTGAGCACGTGTGAGCGTGTGTGCGCACATGTGTGTCCTCACGTGTGTGCACTTGTGTGTAATTAGTGCGCTAAGCATCCTTTATGGAATTTCGCTAACCCATTATACACAGATATCCTACATACTTGTCCAATACCCTAAATTTTTATCAAGTGGGATAATTTATCTTTGTATTTTTATTCGTAGGTGACATGGCACAATCTCGAGCAGACGATCGTGCCATTTAATCACAATCATCAATTTTCACTCACTCGAGGGGGTATGTGGCTAAATATGATTAGGCGACGATTCATTTTAAGATGATTTAATCTCAGCCGCTTATCTCAAGAGTTATAGCGATGGACTCCCATGGACACTTGGACTCACCTCAATTGCTCAATGAAGATCAAACGATGGACGTTAAGCAACACTTCTTCTTGACGTGACGTGCTAAAATCTGAGTGTTTCAGCGTTGATAGAACAGACACAACTTAATGATGACCATTCGTGAACAAGCGTTTAATATAAGCCATTGATCAAAGATCAAGAGATGTGATCACATGCAATTTGTACATGAACTTTCATGATTATTAATGCAATTTAAAGCATTAAACATTCTATTTGTATGCATGTTTCTCATATTTTAAGTACATTTCTATCATTTTATGTAATTTCATGTTATGATCTAAAAATATAGCATTTTATGGATAATTATGTATAATTAAACAATTTAATTCTAGTCCTATTTATATTTGAGATCATAATTATATTTTCATGATGAAATGATAAGAGAAAAGATTTTTATTTACACTCATGTATTTTGTCTAAATTTATTTTATAAGATGAATGAGTGTATTTCTTAAATTAAAAATTATTCTCTTGTTATTATAATATTATGACTTTTTATAATGATAGATAATTCAATTTCTGATCCAACATTTGAATTAATTTGGAGTTGTATTTTGAAAGTTATAAATTTTCCAATTTTTAGGAATTTTCTAGAATTGTTCTCAATTTATTTAACTCTATTTTTTATTTTTAAATAATTCAAAAGAATAAAAAAATTTTTGAAACCACACGCTGATGTGACAGAGTGTTGCCACATGGCAACACGTGTACGTGTGTGTGTAACACGTGGACGCGTGTGTGCATGACGTGTGTGACACATGTACGCATATATGCGTGACACGTGTGCATGTGCGTGTGTGCATACGTGTGCGCGAAGATTATTAAATGGGTTAGAGCATCCGTTTAGGATTTAAGCTAACCCATTGATCTCGTATATGTTATATAGGGGATAAAACATTAAAAATTATTCCGTTTGGGACTATTTGTATGTGTTTTTATTTCAAGTGATGTGACGCATTGTGAGATGTCTAATTGCGCGATTAAATTGCGTGCGTTGGATGTCACTTACTCATAGGGAGTACGTGGCAGAATCCTATTAAGTGATGATTCGATTAAATGACGTTTAATCTCAGCCGTTCATCTTGGAGTTACAACTATCGGGATTAAATGCGCCCGATGGACACGTGGATTCATCATGATCATCCGATGTAGATAAAACGAACGAAAATGAAGTGACGCCTTCTCTTCACGAGCGACGTGGTGAAATCTGGACGCTTCATCTCCGATCAGACAGACACGACTTAATGATGTCGATTTCCCAAACAACATTTAATCTCAGCCGTTGATCAGATCGAATCGACGCATCCGAGGGTTACGCCCAATTTTGTCTAAAAATTGAGTTGTTCTTTGTGACGGAAATCCATTCTTGGGTTTTCGAGCAAAATCGAGCCGTCTAGACACCACAATCTGATAATCTTTTGATTCCTACATCTTCTACACTTGTTTCCGCGTCCGAGGAGTGTTTGAAATCAGAAATTGATCAAGGGAATAAGAAGAAATCACATCTTGAACGCCAAAACTTTGTTTTTTTCAAAATTTCGAAATGAAAAGCCTTGAATTCGGTGATTAGTTGGATCATTTTGAGCACGACTTTGGGTTATATTGCATGTTTTCATCCTAATCTTTCATCATTTAGCATTAGATTGAAAATATTTTTAATTGTAGATTAAGTTTAATTTAGTTTTAATTTCACTTTTTCACTTATTTTCACGATCGACTTCTACCTCAATTTCAAATCTCGATCCAATTCTAATCCAATTCAGTGATTTTTGATTATGTGGATTCGTATTGGAGTTACCTTTCTTAATATACTAAAATCCCTAATTTCTCACCTCAACTCATCGTCTGATTTGATTGAATTTCAAAGATATCTAAAAAATTTCCCTTATTTCTCTGTGGATTTGACCCTTATTCACCACTGTACTCCTTAATTAGTGATTTAATCCTTTAATTGGTGAGTTTAGAACTTGTTTTGATAGGAGATTGTGTGTATTCAATGACCGCACAAAAATATTTCATCAAGACGCATCCAATGGTCACGCCCAAATTCCTCTATAAATGAACATGTTCTTCAACGAAAAACTTTGTTCTTGGATGTTTCGAGCAAATCAAATTGTTTAGACTACTCAATCCTGGATCACTTGATTTCTTGTCCGTTTAGACTTGTTTCTGCTCAGTATTAGATTTTAATTTTGAATGGTAGATTAATTGAATTATAGATAATTTTAGATTTTGTCTCTCTTCACGAACGAAATTTCTTCCTCGATTTAACTCCTTGATTTCTTCGCGAATACTTATCTAAGTTTTGTGATTTTTAATTTTCTGGATTCTTCATGGTGTCTTCTTTCTTCATATACTAAAACCCTTAATTTCTCACCTCAATTCATCATTCTATTTGATCGAATTTCAAAGACACCTAAAAAGTTCCCTTATTTCTACGTAGATTCGACCCTTATTCACCACTATACTCTTTAATTTGTCATTATCACTTTAATTGGTTAGTGTGGAACTTCTTTTGACATGAGTTTTTGTTTATTCAATGATCACATGAAATCATTTCGTCAAAAGGCTAAATAGTAGATGAAAGCTAAGAAAGGGCCAAGGTAGAGCTAGGATTGGAAAATAGTGCAAGAGTTGTTGTTGTCACGCTAGGAGTTATGAACCTCAAGCTACCATACATAGCCTATCTCTCTTTATCAGAATGTTATTATGTGCCTAGCACAATTAAGAACACCATTATAGTTTCCTTTTTTTAATAGAATTGTTCAATTTACTTTAGAAGAAAATTGGTTGCTATGACACATTCACTTAATGATTTATATCCAAATCATGTGGCTGCTTGATTATTGAGCAAAGTTGATTCAATCTTTCAACAAAGAGAGTGATTTCCTCCCTTGATTATTTTATGCTCTTGCTCCTCCACAAACCTGTGAGTCCTTTTTTCTTATGTCCTAAAACGCCCTTGGAGAAAAGAAGAGATAAGAATTGATAAGAGAGACAAAAATAACAAATAAATTCATAAATAATAATAAAATAAATATAAGTGTTATTTATCTCAATTCAAGTATATCGAAATCACTTATTTAGATAATCAAACTCGCTGGATATCTGATAAAAGCACAAAAAGTATGTATAATACTAAGAATTCTTTTAGTTAGCTCAATTAACTCACGAACCTATCATCATATCTACTATTGCACGAGTTAATAATCTTATGCTATCAATACATCAAACAAGAAATTTTATACATCATTTTTGTCTCCTTGATTTCAGGAACTTGCAAGCATCAGAATGGAAGCTAAATCATCTAAATTAGATGTGGAGAAGGTTAATGGCTGTCCAAGGCATCTTCAGTGGAGCCCAGTCAAAAGAGAATCGGCGGTTCTCTCCTCGCTGGGGTTTAACAGGAAAGAGACAGAGAAAAGGAGGGCTCTCCAGTTTTCGGCTTATTCTTCTTCCTCACACTCTCTCTCTCTTAGGGTTTGGCATTTAGAAAATGTTCTTGCAGTTTTGTTTGTCGGGAGGATGTATTGGAAGGTGGATTGTTTTTAGGTAAAGTTAGTTCTTCTTCTCCATCTCTACCGCGTCGTCTCCATGCTCTTTCTTCTATTTTTCTTTGAATCTCTAATTCTTCTCCCGCAATTCCATTCCCTTCACTGACTTGTCTGCATTTAATCCCTTTTTCCCCAAAATTTCTCTGTCTCTCTTTTCCTAACCCTCTCCCATTTTATTTTCCAAAGTCCTCTCTTCTTCTTCCTCACAATCTCTCTACACATCTCGCTGTATCTCTTCCGTTCCCTCTCTTGTCCCGCTCTTCCTCTAGAAATTTCATCTTCTCCGCACATTCTCTAACTCTCTATTCTGTCATCTCCTCTGCTATCCCATTTTCTCTTTGTCCTTTTTGTCGTCTTAAAAATCTCTCTATTCCTCGTTCTTCAGCCATCTTTCCCTTCTCTTTCTTCGTCGCTATCAATCTAATCTTCTCTTCAGAATTTTTGTCTCATCATCTTTTTCCCGTTTCACCATCTTTCCCCTCCTCGCGCTACCTTTCTATCTCAAAAAAATCTCTCTTTTCTCTTGTCCGCGACTTCCCTCTCCTCTATCTCCCTAAATCTCCCGTACTTGCTTTCTCTCCCTCACATTCTCCTTATCTCTCTCTCGATTTCACAATTTCTATCTTCTTTTTGCGTTCGCTCTCTCTTACCCTCTCTTCCGCTCCCTCTCCTTGCTTCTCTTCGTCGTTCTTTCTTTTCTACTCCTTCCTGCTCTATCCTTCTCCTTCTTTCATTTTCTAGCTCTCTCTTTCTCTCTCCTCTACTCTTGCAATCTCGCTCCCAACTTCTCTCTCTCCTATCCCTTTCTTCCGCCACTTTTTCAAAATTGGTACACGATCTCTCTCACGCCCTCACGTTTTCTCTTTCTATCTACCTCTTTCGCTATCTTCTCTCGCAACCTCACGCACTCTCTCCTTTCCTCAATTCTTCGACCCCTTTCTTCTGCATTTCCACACTCCTACTGCCTTGATTTCTTCCGCTTAACCCACTTTCACAGTCGTCTCTTCCTCTTCCTCATGATATCTCTAACTCCTTTCCGGCGTTTGTCTTTTTCTCTCCCTCTTCCTCTTTTGCGGTCCCGCATGCATCTTCCGATTTTGCCTTCGCTCCATTCCTCGATCTCTCTCTCTTCTCCTCACACAATTCTGTTTCTCTCTCCTAACTTTCCGTCACGGTCAATCTCTCCTCTCTTGCTTTCGTTTTAATTCCCAGCCGCGACTTCTCTCTCTCAGTTTTATCTTGCTTTCGTGTATTTTTTTATTCCGCTTGTAATTCCTGTTTTGTCCTCCGCGTCGATCTCTCCTGTATCTTTTGATTTGAATTCTGCAATCTCTCTCCCTCTCGATCTTCCGATTTCCCCAGTTCGCTCCCACTTCCGGTCTCGCTTCCAATCTCTCTCAATCTCTTCTCCCCTCATCTCTCTTCGTTCCTCACAGCCTCTCTACTTCTCTCCTGCTTTCGTCCTTCCCCCTCTCTATTTCTTATCTCACAATCTCACTTACTCTCCGCTCACGGTCAATAGCTCTCAGCCGCGTCTTCTTTTCTCCTTTCTATCTGGACTTTTCTCCCTCTTCTCTACATTCGTTAGCAGCTTTCATCTCATATATGTCTCTATTCTCTACTCTCCTCGGGAAAATAGTCAATCTCTTCTCTTTCTACCTCAATCTCCCGCTACTTTACTCTCCTGCCCTCATACACGCGTTCTCACTTCTGCCCCTCCTATTCATCTATTTTACCACTCTCTATTTATTTACTCTATAAAAGTCTCCTCTATAGCTCTTTGTCCTCTCCATCTCTCTCTTCCACCACCTCTCTCCCCTTGATCTCCCAACTTGTGAACTCTTTCTCTCTCTATTCTGCTCCCCTGCTTCTTTTCTTTCTCCCAGTCTAGATTTCCTTAATTCTTCCTCCCATTACCTCTTGTAGTCCGAGCTTAGAATTCTTGCATCTATAGGGTTACTTAAACCTTCCCTAATCCATAAAAATTCTCTCCCTCTCATGGTCAACTTGGAGAGTTGAACATCAAAACTTTCTCCATTTCTCTCATCTCAACTCCCAATATTGATACTGTTGTGCCCTGGAATCCCTGTGGATCGACCTAGAAAACTATACGCCTTCATTATTTCCATCTGGTTTAGTTTTTGTGAGTATAAATAGTAAATTTTGTAGGGCTTAAACACACGATGACTTCGAGCCTATCAATATCTAACATCCTTTAAACTAGGTAAACATCACCCCTCCATTTATTAATTGTATGCCTCAAAATATCTTGCTTATACTAACTAACTCTATCTTTTCTTGGGTTTCACCTATGTTTAGACACCGATGTGCATCAACTGCTTGGGTCATCAGTACTTGAAATACCTTTCTCTAGAAATTTGGTTAAAACCTTTCAAATATTTCATAACATCAATAAAGCTAAGAGATAAGCTATCAAACTCTTGTTTAGCTAACAACATTGGGCTTTCAGATGTCATGTTATTTCCTTTGGATAGACTTTTCTTATCAATAGAATGAGATCTTTCTCTCTCTCTCTCTTAAAGAAAGTATGACTTGAACTATATTTAGGGAATAGTTTTCCTTGGATAGAAAAAGGAATCTACTAGGATGGAAGATGTCGATGGATATTGACGTTTATGGAGAAAATGATCTATTTGATGGACACATGCCTTGATATTTTTTATGATGTTTTTCTTGTCATCTAGATTATGTAAAAACCTCACAAGCTGCATTGGGAGGGTGCCTTTAGAGTACTCTCATATATCAAGTGAGCTCTTGGAAAATAACTCAATTATAAGCTACATAGTCATCTCTTTGTTGAGGCTTATTCTAACACTAGATATGACCGAAAAATGGACCATAAAAAATCAACCATGTTCAAATACATATATGTCTGAGGTAATTTGGTGCCCTAACAGTCCAAGGAATATTAAGTTGTTTTTTGTTCAAGTCGAGAAGTAGAGTATTGTGCTATGGTTAAAACAACATGTGAGATTGTGTGGATTTGATCTCTCTTGTACAACGTGGACTCATGCCCCAAAAGCCTATGGCTATGTACCGTGATAAACCGTGGGATATCTTCATTGCATGGAATTCTACCTTCCATGAGCGCATGAAGCATATTAAGATTGGTTGCCTCTTTGATAAGTCAATTTTGAGGGATTTTTGAAAATCAAACTTATGTAATAATATATATAAGATTTTACCTTCATCACAAATAATGAAGTATACATTGAGAAAAGGAATGAACAAGAGGAAGGTCACTAGATCCAGATGAAAATGCAAGATTTTTAGTGGAGAAAATGGAAGAGATGGATGAGAGAAGCATGATGGGTGGGAAGCAATGGTGAGTGATGATCTACAAACATAAAAAATCTCCTTTCAAAGATAATAATTTTTATATCAAAGATGAAAATAGTGTTTATGAAACATTTTGGAGAGAAGATATAATTCTAGATTAAAAGAAAAGTAAAAAATAGTAATCAAATTTTGATATGGATGCCTAACTTGCATATGATCGACATTTGTGAGAAGATTCTATAGGGGGTCATCACCACACTATTTGTATCTTTGTTTGACCAGCTAGCAGACATCTTCACCAAGAGCTTCAATAGTAAATCATATGACTCATTGAGAAAAGAGGAGGGCATCTTTGGTCTACATGCTCCATGTCGAGGGGAATGTTAGATTATGATCCAAAACTAGGGCTGGTCTGAAATGAGACAAATCTCGTGTATTATCATCTTCTTCTCTATAAATAGAGGCATGTAACTTCTTATTTCAATCCAAAAATCAGGTTTGTATCTTTTCACAAATTTTTATACTGGTAAATATGTCATTCAATTCCAAAAATAACATGATATGCTGATATGAAATGACATGAATACCTCCAAAAAAATTAGGTTGACTCATTTGGATGACTCCAATTAGGTTGAATCGTTTCGGCAAGAGTGAGATATCCACTCTCTATCTCAAAAATTCTCTCCCTCAAAAACTCTCTTAAAAAATTCTCTCTCAATCACTTCAAAATCATCCCTCTCCTTCATCCATCTCAGATTGACCTCACCTTTGTAATCGTGCACTCCTCTCTCCTCTCTTCTAACATGATATCCCCATCTCCTTGTGACCTCTCTTAATTTCTTCCTCTAGTTTTTTTGTCTCCCTCTTTTCTATTTTAGTAATGCTTGAGTATCCTTTGGTAGTGTTTGTTCAACTCTGATCCCACTCAAGCTTTTGGGTATGAGATATCAAATTTAATATGAACATGAGTAATATATTATTGTTTTGTCTCTTGATCCAAGATGGTCACAACTAAGAAGGTATGATTGCACCTAAATAAAATCTATGAAATAATTTAATTTGGACTTCCTGCCAAACCTTGCGAAAGTATATGGAGATCTAGTCTTCAGCTACATACAAGTTAATTTTTTATGTACCCAAGAACTCATAAATTGAAAATATAGCATTTTGTTGTTGTCCTCAATTTTAACATATTAAAGTTAATATCCAAATAGATGAAATTAACTAAGATGAAGGGGTGAATTAGTTAACTAATAATATTTAAGTTTTCTAATTTGAGTTTTAGATTTATCGATTATGTGCTCAGCTCACAACTCTCTTAACACAAGGCTTTTACCCTAGTTTTGGGACCTACTGTCCCGTACATCCACCTTGCTTATAAAATATGATTGCTAGTAGGTACCAGACAATTTTTCTATGCAACATGAGCTCTTCTCATACCGCACGAGTCAACTTCTAGACCTTTTCTGACTACTCCCTACTCTCTTCAGATTGGTTTTGCTTCTCTAAAGTTTGTGAGCTTCCATCCTCAATGCACTGTATTTTTGCAAAGGAGAGACCATACAGTCTGAGTTGTGCCTATGGTATACTCCCTAGACTCATCATCAATCTCGTAACAACTGAGTAGAGTGTACCACTTTACACTCACACTTAAGTACAAGTCACCTAGAGCCCATCTATGATTCTAGCTAAACTAACAAGGAGACCTCCACTCACTCACAAGAAAGGTGGACTCATCAAGAGTCCACTACTTACCCACGAGTAAATGTAACTCCCCAAGATTCCCCACTTATCCTACAATGAGCTTCACTAGCGAAAAGCCTTCCACTTACTTGTGCGCTTGACTCACCAAGAGTCTTCCATCTACCCACGAGTAAGTCTAACTCACAAAGAGTCCACTCACCCTAGAGTAAGCTTGACTTATCAAGAGTCCTCCACTTACCCACGAATCAAACTTGCTCACTAAGAGTCCACTTACTATCTGATGAGAGCATAAAATGATTATATGTACTCATAAAATGCTCGTACAGGATTACACTTGACTCTTGAATGTGCTACTACACCCACCATTTCTTGACTTAAAGTTTTTTTATTAGATAATTTTTCCCTGAAATAGAATTTCTCTACATAAATGTTGATTATTTTATTTTAGGAAAATGTATAAAATAATCAAGGAGACCATCTTGTAAGGGCAAAGCTTGAAGGAAGGGGCATATTTCAAGGGGGCATTAAGGGGGCCCATCAATGCCATCTTTTTTCTCTCTTTTTCTCTCTGCTAGGTTTTTGTTATTTTGAATTCTCTTGGCATTCTTCACATCAAGATGTAGCTGAAGCATCACAATTTACACAGTCATTTTTCTGTCCTTCCATTTCATTCTCCTTTTCTCTCCCTTTAGCTATCTCTGATGAATTCTCCTCTCTTTCTCTTTTCACTTCTCTTAATATCTCCCTCGCACTCTCCATCTGCATATCTCCGGCTCTTTCCATCATTTGCCCATTTAATGGGTATGTTTCTTGGCCTTCATCTAGCCTACTATGATGCCGTTAATATGCATCTTAATTATCCTTTAATGGGCCTTCCTAGTGACCCTTTTTTATGGACTACTAAGTGGTTGTTAATGGACCTACTAAGTGGGCTTAGTTGGTTTCAAGTTTTCCTTTAATGCACAAGTATATATATTGCTATATTAAACTATAAATTTGTATTATTAGATATGTATTGATATGAGTATATATATATATATATACTCTTACATATAGATAAACTACTCCTATGTATGTCTAATTAGAAAGAAATGTATCACTAGCTATATCTAATTATTTGGCTAATTCTAAGTGTATATTTATATATATATACCTATGTCTATCCATAAGTAGCTATGTTTAAGACTATGTGTAGAAATCTAGAAATCTATTGAGATGTGTCTATATTTATCTCTCTGATTATGTCTATATATAACTTCCAATGTATCAAGAAAGGAATGTCTAAATAGACAGATAGATCCATCTATATAGATATCAAGAAATCTAGGCATATCTATATCCTTCTACTTTATATATTTATCTAGAAATCAAGGAATTCATAGACCTAGTCTCATATACGAGTATATATCTATATTATACATATATCTATGCATCAATGTCTAAAAGTCTGAAAATCTATGTCATATTTCTTTTTCTTTTACTTTTTAGAGACCTAACTCTAGATCCAGAAAATTTACAATTCAACCATTAAGTTGTGTTTCTAAAGAAAATATTTGTTACATAGAAACAAGAAACAATAAAAAATATACAAGGACAACAAAATCTGAAAGATGGTTATCTACTTTATATAACTATGTGATTATATAATAATCTAATAATATCTTATATTTATACTAGATATAGAATAAATCTCAATAAATATTAATAAGATAATATATTGATAGGAAATATACTAATATGATATAATATATATTAATTATATGTAATACACCATCTAAATAAAATGAGGTATATATTGTAATGTATATATATAAAGTAAGATAATATTCTAATGGAATAAGATATATGTAAGATAATATACTAATAGAATAATTATGAATAAGGTATATTAACATGATGGATACTACACATATTTATGGGTAGATAAACATATATATTTACAGATATTAATTTATTTGTATCATAAAATTAACCTAAGACGATATTTCACAATGAGAAATTCAAAATTAACCTAAAGCCAATATTTCATAATAAGAAATTCATAATCAACGTCAATTATAAATGATGCATGTAGCTGATAGCTGAAAAAAATGGAAGGGATTTGATATCAGGAGAGAAACATAAAAAAATGCGAGAAAACGTGAGAATAAGATTCAGATGATGATCAATCTATTAAGTGCAAGAAGTATGAGATAATGAAGGAGAGATGGAGAGAGAGATAAGAAATATAAAGAGATAGAGACATAGATAGATTGAGAGATGAAGTAAGAGAGAGAGATAGAGAAAAAAATGATAAGGGGCTTGAGATTGCATTCTTGTTTGACCTTCAATTTACCCTGATTGACCCATAATGCACTTCACCATTCAATCATGGTATAAATTTATATTTATTTTTATGTTATTTTTAAAATGATATAAATTAGCATTTATATTTCTTTTGATGTTTAATGAGCTTGATGGATAGTTTCTCTTTCTTTAGGGGCTTGTGAAATACATTCTCTTTTTTTTCCCCCTTAATGCATTATTTAATATTTTTTATTGGACCTAACGTCATTCTTAGGCAACTGATGAAGTGCTGTGAAGAATGCTGATTATCATCTGATGATTCCCAGATTATTCGAGGATTTGATGAACATCTTCTCTAGATATCAAAGAGTAATAATAAGGATCTGATGATCAGGTCTTATTCTGCACTTAGTCATTGAGGAGATGGATCAAGTCTAAAAATATACACTTGTAAAAAAGTTTTTAACCTAGTTTTTTTGTCTAAATTCTTGAGAGGGAGTGTTGAACTATACAGTTAATATGCTTTAGAGGCCCTATGAATAGTAACACACGTAGCAAAGTAATCTCTCTCTCCCTCAAACTTTTTTTCTTGATTCTGCTGTTTGAGAATTCTCTCCAGAATTTTCTTCGTCGAGAAGGAATAAAGAATTCTCTCTCTCAGAAAAGAGAGGACCAATCATCCACGAAGCTTCTTCAACTTCTTCAGGCAGTCAAAGGTTAACAGTCATCCCACGCGATAACAAAGGCTGACTGATCAGACAAAAGCCCTCACATTCAACGACGACCAACACGGCTGCGGCCATGCTGTCTCCACGCTAGTCTATCCACCTTTCAAAGTTCATGACGGATCTCGCGAAATTAGTCAGAGGAAATGGGCTAAACACTTTCTTCCTTTCAAAAGTTCTCCCTTTGTTTCCTGGACGATCACAGAAGCATCTGCTGATTTCCTTCCCAATGGGAATCTGGGCAACCATAGGTCTATTCCTCTGTCTGGTCACGGCCGTCCTATTGCAAAGGCCGAGGGGAAGATTACCCCCTGGGCCTCCTGCTTTCTACGTGCTGACTCATTTACTTTGGTTTTCGAGAACTTTGAACGGCTTCCAGCTCTTTCTGGGGAACCTCTGGTCGACATTCGGACCCGTTGTGACGATCAAGCTCTTCTCCTTCTCCGCTGTCATGGTCGCCGACCGCTATCTCGCCCACAAGATGCTCGTCCAGCACGGAGCCGTTTTCGCCGACCGGCCTCCGCTCCCTTTCGCCCTCCAATATATAGGGTCCAACACTTGCACCGTTGGAACCGCCCGCTACGGCCCTATGTGGCGCGCTTTTCGCCGCAATCTCGTCAGGGAGATGCTCAGCCCTGCTCGCATCAGGCAGTGCGAAAACGTTCGCAGATGGGTTCTCCAGATCCTCCTCCACGAGCTCCGCGAAGCAGAAAAAGTGTCTGATTCCGGCACGGTCTTGCTTAGAGAGATCTTCCAGTACGCCATGTTCTGCCAGCTAGTCTTCCTGGTATTCGGGGAGAAGCTGAACGAGGAAGCCGTGAGAAAGATCCGGGCCTCGCAGAAAGAATTGCTAGGCTTCGTCGGGGGCTCAACCTTATTCGCGTCCACTCATAAAGTATCTGCTTATCTTTTCAGGGAGAGTTACAGCCGTATCCGTCAGCTCCGGCTGCAGCAGAGGGAGATTTTCCTCCCGCTGATTGTCTCCCGTCGGGAGAAGAAAGAGTCGGGCGTTCTTGGAGAGAACGCCGTTGGTTTCTGTTACGTGGATAGTCTGTTGGAACTCGAGGTCCAGGAAGAGAAAGGCAGGAAGCTGACGGACGAGGAAATAATCTCCCTCTGCTCCGAGTTTCTCAACGCTGGCGCGGACAGCACGTCAACGGCGCTGGAATGGACAATGGCCAACGTCGTCAAGCACTCTAAAGTGCAAGAGAAACTGGCAAAAGAAGTCGAGGACGTGAAAACGGAGGATGATCTACACTCTAAACCCTACCTGAAGGCCGTTGTTCTAGAGGGACTCCGGCGCCACCCCCCTGTTCACATGCTGCTGCCGCACGCCGTGACGGAGGAGATAACTGTAGACGGGTACAACATCCCAAAAGGCGCGACCGTCAACTTCGGGATTACGAAGATGAACCTGGACGTGGACATGTGGCGGGATCCGCTGGAGTTCCGGCCGGAGAGGTTCCTGCCGGGGGGAGAAGGCGAGGGAGTGGACGTCGCCGGTAGAAGAAAGATACAGATGATGTCGTTCGGCGTCGGAAGGAGGATGTGCCCGGGGATGAGTCTCGCGCTGCTTCTTCTGGAGTACTTCGTGGCGAATCTGGTGAAGGAGTTCCGGTGGGAGTCGGTAGACGGAGGTGTCGACCTGTCGGAGAGGCCCGAGTTTACAGTCGTGATGAATAAGCCTCTCCGCGCCAGCATCGCTTCCCGCGGAGAATCACCCGGTGCATAGAATTTGCCGACGCCGTCGTTCGCATCAATTCAATCTTGAAGGCGCGAGAGGTTTTGGAGATTCAAAGGAGAGAATCGGAGGGGAGAGAACTGAAGGAAAGTAAAATTGATTATTTTTCAAAAAAGATGTCCCTTGCGTATCTTGGTGAGGTTTTTTTAGTGACTATCAGGATACCATTGGTGCTCCTTGCAGGAGATGAATGCAATTTGAAGCTGCTTTGGGGTCAGCCTTCCACGAACAAAATGGAAATCTATCTCAATGTGCTTCTTTATCGTATGAAGCATTGGATTAGCTGAAAATATGTAGCTCCCAAATTATCACACCAAGGTTGGAGATGAAGATCGAGTTTCTCCCGGAGCGACTGAATCCACTGTTAAAACTTGATGCACACGGTGCCACATCCCCTCTAGAAGACAAAAAGAAAACATTTTCACCGGCTTGTTTAACCAACTTATTTTCTTTTTGACTGAAAAAGCGTCTCTACTGTGCCATTTTCTGGCTATGTAAGTCAATAAATAGTGGGGATTGTAATAGAGAAACATATAGAAGACAGAAGTTTATTTTTCTTGGTTTTAATGAGTCTATCTCACCTTCATCCTTCAAATCTAATAAGTGGCATCAGATCCAGGTTCCAGAAGTTAGAGTATGCTGGAGTTATAGGTATATTTTCTTATAGACCTTGTAAGTTTTTAACCTAGAGTTTATTTGTTTTAATGGTAACTACATATAGTATAGAGTTTTCTCAACTAATCGTAAGTCCATTTCTAGTCCCTTGGAATTGTGGGATGTTGTTAGTCATGGTTGTGTTGAAGATGAGACAAGGAGAAACGAGTCAAGAGAATTAAAGAAAAATATGTAAAGGTGGTTTTTGCTTTGAACCAGTTAGTTACTAATGGAATATATGCTAGAATTTCTTATACACAAACATCTTATGAAGCATGGAATATCTTGAAATAAGAATTTGGGTTATTATCCAAATCTAGCACCAACTCTTGTATTTTATCCAAATCTAGCACCAACTCTTATTTTCTCCAATTCTAGCACCAACTCTGGATCCAGTTGGCAGCCAGGTGACGCCACATCAGCACCGTAGCTTCGGCGAGATCCATGTGGCAGCCACGTCATAGAAAGATAAATAGAGAAAGAAAAAGAGAAATAGAGAGAGAAAATAGAGAGAGAGAGTAGTCCGCGGCGGAGAGAGAGGGAGGGAGGGCGAGAGAGAGAGAGAGAGAGAGAGAGAGAGAGGGAGGGAGGGCGAGAGAGAGGGAGAGAGAGAGAGGGAGGGAGGGCGAGAGAGAGGGAGGGAGGGAGGGAGGGAGGGAGGGAGGGAGGGAGGGAGGGAGGGCGAGAGAGAGAGAGGGAGGGAGGGAGAGCGGGAGAGAGGGAGGGAGGGAGAGCCGGAGAGCGGGAGAGAGGGAGGGAGGGAGAGCGGGAGAGAGAGAGGGAGGAAGGGAGGGCGCGGGAGAGAGGGAGGAGAAATTTTCCTCCTCCTTCCCCTTAAGCGCGCGTATGCCCGCATGCAGGAGAGGAGAAAGGAAGATGGGGAAGAGAGGGGCATCGCGGGAGAGGGAGAAGAGAGAGAGAACGTGGGAGAGAGGGAGAGAGCGAGGGAGGCCGGGAGAGGGAGGGAGGGCGAGGGAGGGCGGGGAGAGAGAGAGAGGGGGGAGAGCGGGAGAGAGAGGGAGGGAGGGAGAGCGGGAGAGAGAGAGAGAGCGAGGGAGGTCGGGAGAGGGAGGGAGGGAGAGCGACCTCCCTCTCTCTCCCGCTCTCCCTCCATCTCTCTCTCCCCGCTCTCCCTCCCTCCCTCCCTCTCCCCGACCTCCCTCGCTCTCTCCCTTTCTCTCCCGCTCTCCCTCCCTCCCCTCTCTCTTCCCGCTCTCCCTCCCTCTCTCTCTCCCTCGCCCTCCCTCCCTCTCCCGGCCTCCCGCTCTCCCTCCCTCTCCCGGCCTCCCTCTCTCTCCCGCTCTCCCTCCCTCCCTCTCCCTCTCCCCGCTCTCCCTCCCTCTCTCTCTCTCCCGCCCCTCCCTCGCCCTCCCTCCCTCTCCCGGCCTCCCTCTCTCTCCCGCTCTCCCTCCCTCCCTCTCCCTCTCCCGCTCTCCCTCCCTCTCTTTCTCCCGCCCTCCCTCTCCCGGCCTCCCTCGCTCTCTCCCTCTCTCTCCTTCTCTCCCTCTCCTTCAGAATTGAATAATCTATCATTATAAAAAGTCAAATTATTAAAATAGTAAGAGAATTAATTTATATTAATTTTATACATTTATGTATTATATAAAATAAATTCATATAAATACGTAAATGTAAATAAAAGTCTTTTCTCTCATATTTTCATCTTTAAAACATGATTATGATCATAAATATAATTAGGATTAAAGATTATAATGTCTAATTATGCATAATAACCCCTAAATTGATGTCTAATTATCCCTCTCTCTCTCTCTCTCTCTCTCTCTCTCTCTCGCTCTCCCTCCCTCTCTCTCTCCCGCCCTCCCTCGCCCTCCCTTCCTCTCCCGGCTTCTCTCGTTCACTCCCTCTCTCTCCCGCTCTCCCGGCTTCTCTCGTTCACTCCCTCTCTCTCCCGCTCTCCCTCCCTCCCTATCTCTGTCCCGCTCTCCCTCCCTCCCTCTCTCTCTCTCTCTCTCTCCCGCCCTCCCTCGCTCTCTCTCCCGCCCGCCCTCCCTCGCTCTCTCTCTCCCGCCCGCCCTCCCTCGCTCTCTCCCTCTCTCCCTCTCTCTCCCGCTCTCCCTCCCTATCTCTCTCTCTCTCCCGCCCTCTCTCCCCTCCCTCCCTCTCCCTCTCCCGCTCTCCCGCTTCCAGGAAAAATAGCTGCTTTGATGTTGCGAATCCGTCTTCTATCGCCGCCAGATGCCGCTGTTTTTATAAAAATCAGTCATTTCGTGGGCGGCTTAGCCGTCTCTACTGTCTCCCTTCAAGGTTTCTGTTCGGTGGCGATCTTTTCCTCTGAGTGAGGATCGTCAGACTCAAAAAAGATGAAGCTAAGAGAGAGCTCAAGCGGCGGATCCGCAATTACATCGCACTCGCCATGCTTCCTCTCGCAGCATCTGCCAAGTTCACCTTCGCACGCTGCGGCGGCTGCGACGAAGATCCCCTCTCCTTGTTCAGCCTCGAGAACATCCTCCACTGCCAAAAAGTCAGCGATTTCCTCATCGCCCTGGCCTACTTTTCCATCCCTCTCGAGCTCTTCTACTTCGCCACCTGCGCCGCCATCTTCCCCTTCCGTTGGATCTTCGTCCAGTTCGGCGCCTTCATCATTCTCTGTGGCCTCACCCACTTAGCCACCGTCTTCACCTATTCTCCCCACTCCTTTTTCCTCGTCCTCGTACTCACCGTACTCTCCGTCGCGAGGAGAGAGGAGAGGGAAGAGCAATTTCCGTCCCGTAACTTCTTTCTCTCCCGTAACCTCTCTCTCTCCCGTAAAACCTCTCTCCCGCAATCTCTCTATCTCTCTCTTTGTCCTCTTCTCTCTCCCCCGACACCTTCTCTCCCTCTCTCCCACGTTCTCTCTCTCTCTTCTCCCTCTCTCGCGATGCCCCTCTCTTCCCCATCTTCCTTCCTCCCCTCCTGCATGAGGGCATATGCGCGCTTAAGGGGAAGGAGGAGGAAAATTTCTCCTCCCTCTCTCCCGCGCTCTTCCCTCTCCTCTCTCCTCGTCTCCTCGCGACGGAAATTGCTTCCGTCGCGAGAAGAGGCGGGAGGAGGAAAGTCTTCCTCTCTCCCGCTCTCTCCACTTCTCTCTTCCTCTCGTGACGGGAATTCCCGCCCTCCCTTCCTCTCTCTCTCTCTCCCGCCCTTCCCTCCTCTCTCTCTCCTGCCCTCCCTCCCTCCCTCTCTCCCGCTCTCCCTCCCTCCCTCTCTCCCGTCCGCCCTCCCTCTCTCTCTCGCCTCCCTCCCTCTCTCTCTCTCTCTCGCACTCCCTCTCTCTCTCTCTCCGCCGCAGACTACTCTCTCTCTCTATTTCTCTCTCGATTTATCTTTTTATGACGTGGCTGCCACATGGATCTCGCCGAAGCTACGGTGCTGATGTGGCATCACCTGGATGCCAACTGGATCCAGAAAGAGTCAAGAATTGCGGCTGTGCTAGATTTGGATAAAAGACCGAGAGTTGGTGCTAGAATTGGAGAAAATAAGAGTTCGTGCTAGATTTGGATAATAACCCTAAGAATTTCATAGTGAAGAGATAGTTACATCAGTGAACTTAAAAATATTTTGAAGTGAATGATAACATGCTATTCATGCATGTAATTACATAGTTATTAATGCAATTTAATGCGTTAATCATTATAAATGTATTCATGTTATCATCTTTTTAGCATATTTCTATCATTTGGTGTAAATTCATGTTATGATCTTAAAATACATCAATTTAGGGGTTATTATGCATAATTAGACATTATAATCTTTAATCCTAATTATATTTATGATCATAATCATGTTTTAAAAATGAAAATATGAGAGAAAAGACTTTTATTTACATTTACGTATTTATATGAATTTATTTTATATAATACATAAATGTATAAAATTAATATAAATTAATTCTCTTACTATTTTAATAATTTGACTTTTTATAATGAAAGATTATTCAATTCTGAATCCAATAAAACAAATTTGACTTAATTTGGAGTTATATTTTGAAAGTTATGATTTTTACAAATTTATAGAATTTTCTGGAATTTTTCTGAATTTAATTTGATTTATTTTCGATTTTAATTGTTTTAAAATAATAAAAATATTAATAAAAAACAATAAAAAAATGGTTTGGGGTGCGGCCCACGTGTACACGCGTCATCATACATCCTATATATGTTATTATTATTCTTATAAAGTTTAGGAGTCCCCCGTGTATAAGGGGACGAAATTGTTAAAGCCCTTAATTCGTCGTTAATATATAGTGTAATATATTTATTATTTATGCCGTGTGGGACTAAACTTTCTCTTTATTTTTTATTTCAGGGCGACGTGGCGAGCTGTGGAGCGTCGGATCAGAGTCGGGATCATCGGGCGGAGTTGATGCGATGGACAGGCGGTCCATCCGATCAGAATTCAAACACGTGCTTAAAAACTCACTTAAGTGAGTTAATCTCCGCCGTCTATCGCGATAGATTAACGGCTGAGATTAATCCGATTGATGAAGACGCGATGAATCACCGATCGATCGTGACCGCTGGATCAAAATCCAACGATCAAATCAAGAGGACGATTCATATTAAAAGAACGTACGATCGGAGCCGTCAATCGCGATCATCATCAGATCCAACGGCTGAGATTGATTTCGGTTTTTATATGAACCGTTCTTCGCGCCGAGAGGACGTGTTCGCGTTCAATCCTAAAATACTCCTTGTATACTCCATTAAATCGCGTGCCGTTTGTTTCCTTGTGTTCGTAAGTGATTTCCGCTTCCAATGAGCACTTGAAATCAAACTTTGATCGAGAGAGAAGGAAGAATTTGCATCTTGAACTCCATCTTCGTCTTCGAAAATTTCGGAATGAATAGCCTTGCATCCGGCGATTAATTGGATCATTTCGAAGGCTACTTTGGGTTAAGTTGGGTGAATTCTTCATAATCTTTCATCATTTAGCATTAATTTTAGTTTTAGAATCATAGATTTAGTTTAATTTAAATTTAATTTCAGTTTTAAATCGTTTTTTCGAAACGAAATTATCTCCTATCTTCAAACTTCGATTTCTCTTCGAATTCTTATCCAAATCACCTGATTTTTTATTCTGTGGATTTGATTTTGAGTTATCTTTCTTAATATACTAAAATGCCTAATTTCTAACCTCAATTCATCGTCCGATTTGACCGAATTTCAAGAGTATCTCTCAAAAATCCCTAATTCTCCGTGGATTCGACCCTTAATTACCATTATACTAATTAATTACTTTGATTAATCATAAATTGGTAAGTTTAGGACTTTATTTTGACACTAAGTCGTGTGCATTCAACGACCATACGATTTAGTCTCGTCAGTGAACTTTAACCCTGAATATGGAAAGTGAAGAAATTATTTAAGATTAATTTTATAGAGTTTCTAATCTTGTTCAAGAGATAAGCTACCATTAATATATATCTCAAAGAAAGGTTGTAGAGAAGATATTCAGAATTATTTTGCCAAAATTTAATTATATAGCTATGGCCATTGAGTAGTTGAAAGATCTATTGACATACAAACAAAACAAGTTGATAGACCTCTTATTGCTCATTAGGAAGGATGAAGAAAGTTCCTTAAAAATCATTACAAAATAAAGCTCAAATTTCAAAGGGTTAATAAGAACAAGAAGTTACGAGTGATTATACTCAACTTGGTAGAGGACATGGACTTATATGCAAAGTCACGGTCTTCGAAAGGTGCAAGTTCACATAACAAAAATTAAACTCTTCAAATTTATCTTAAAATTTAGAATAGTGGCAAGTCGAGGTCAAATCCACAGGGAGGATGATTAAAAGATTGAAATAAAGGAATATTTTTGGCATTTTTGGATTAAGAAAGCAGAAATGATAGTTGAAAAGTAAGAAATGTACATGAAAAATGTAATGAACTGATCAAACTCTTTCAATTTCCTTTTGAAGATTAGAAACCCTTGATAGGACACCAAAAACATGATTTCTGGTTTGACAATATAAAAATGTAGATGAAAAAATATTGAGAAAATAATAAGTATTAAAAAGAATAAACCCTAATCTAAAGGTTTACAACCAAACTCACTCTAGTTATGCTCTCCAATCAAAGCCTCCTTTGAGGTCCTGCACATCATGCCTAGAGTTGGCGACTTGCATCTAACACGAGTGAGTAGAAAAGAGAAGAAACAAAAAAAGGTATTCGGTACACGATGAATGATTGATCAATGTTGTCTCACAACCATTTTTTGGGAATTTTTTCTGATATATCAAAATCTTTTTAAAATAAATTTTTAAATGATTTTTTTATTTAAAAGCCAAGTTATTGGAATTTCAAATGAGCTTATGAGATCATGACGCTTATCACAATCTCTTGCATCTGTTTTCACAATGGCAATGATTGGGGCACTGCAATGATGCCAAGATGTTATTATTTAATAAATTGGTTTCCCTTTTCTAGGATTCGATGTGCCATGCGCCAGAATGGTGGTGGCCAATTAGAAAATTCTAACCTTTTTCTTCATAAATGTGCATTGACTAGAATCTTTGGATAGGCTGCCATAAAAGTAAAGAACAGAAACTTGATCTTTTTTAGTCTTACTTTGTCCTTTTTCTAATTTGAAAAGCTTGGTAAATTATTGGCACCAGATTCTGCACCAATCCATGTACACGTTTCAAAAAAGACAGTGACACAAATAAAGAGGTAGGTTTGATGACAGTGACAAAGAGAGAGATCAAAGGCCAAAAATACTCCGACTTCAAGGCTTGATATCAAATGATTGAGAAGAAGCTTTGAGCTGAAAATTTGAGGGTAGAATTGCTTGTTAATTCTCTATCTATCTAACTCCTGATCATAAAAGGTGCAAGAAGCTAAGGATTTCTATGTTTTGTTGCATGTCTCTAGCATTGGCTAACCAAAGTAAGTGGGCATTGACGAGGTGTCATTTATATTTGGAGTATCAATTTTATAAAGTTCCTTCCTTTTTCTTTCCATTCTTTGTGTTCGATGCAAGATGCCTAGCTTGGCTGAAATGTATGAGCTTTCAAATGATTGATTGCAAGAGCATCGTTAGAGCGAGATCCCAGCTCAATCAAAATTAGATTACAATATTTTCCATCAATCTTAATATTTCACTGTCTAATCATTGATCTTCTAAAAGAGTGTTTGAATATTTACATCATAGCGTTTCATTCATTTCATTTTCTTGATTGATCTTATTTGCTTTCTCCATGAAAATCTTCATTTTCCATACATTAAAATTCAAATCTAGTGATTTTCCTCTCTGTGGTTCAAACCCTCATTCATCCTATATGTGATTTATGATTAAGGTGAAATTCCATGCATATTATTTCCATAGGTCTTATTAAAAATGACATTTAAACCCCTAAATTTTGACTTATCAAAGTCCTTTACCCCTTAAAAGTTGAAGGGAGGCTATATACTTGAGAAAATTCAGAAAGCACCATTGAGCCTAAATCAAGTCGTATACATCCTCTCACACTCCCCTCAAGCTGAAAGCATGGAGATCAAATAAGTCAGCTTGACACATAAGGCGTATAGGAAGTGCTCCTCAACCCTTTGGTGAAAATAATTGAAAGATGCTTTGACGATGCCACTTATAGAGTTGTGGCATGGACCCCTAGAACCTTGCCACATGTGTTTGCATTACACATCAATATGCACAAGGATGATTTGCAATGAAGATGAAAACTTGGGTTATCAGAATATATGTGCAAGGGAGAGCGCACTATGATATCCATGTCTTGAAGAAAGGGCCAAATTTGCTTCATATCACAAGTCGTAGTGGCCATAGCTAGAAACTTGGCTTTGGGTGCTAGAACATGAGACTATAGTCTGCATCTTCTTATGCCACATAACTAAATTCCCTCCAAAATATGTGCAACATCCCGACATGTGGACTTGTGATTGCGTTTCTCCACTCCATGTTCTGAGTCATAACAAGTTGCAACCCTCATCTGCCCATGTTGTCAGTAGCAAGCCCTTATATTTAGGAAATGCTTGAGGTAAGATAGTAGATTTGATGCTCCCACAGCATAGACAACATCAAGACATGTGATAGATGTGGAGAGAGTGGAGTAACTTCTACATATATTTACTTAGTTTTTTTTTCATTGGACTCATCTCGTAGCAAAAAATTTGAGAGATGGTGGAGTGGACATTGCAGAGAAACCTTCATCCTCTTCCGTAGACATGTTGTTCCCCAAGTTGGAATTGAGGGTTGAAGTTCTTTTATAGGAATATCTATCTAACCTTGTCTTAAAATTATAAAACGTTAAATCCGTGGATAAATTTCTACAGATGATTGTAAATCAAGTGAATCTCTTTGTGACGTCTCTCCCTCTTTATTTAATACACTTAAGATATTACTAAATTAAATATAATTTAAATTCGATAGGAGCCCAGGAGAGGTTCAAGTTTTGCCGTGGGTCTTAGATGTCGAGAACACAGGACCCTACAGTGATCGAAACGTTAGGCTTTGATTTCTGGAAAAAGCGGTGCCGGAACGGAGGACACAGAAACCTTCATATAGATAATCAGCAAACTTAGGTAAAATATATTTATCCCATCTACTAAATATATTTGTCCGGGACTACAAGATAGCTTACAATCCATAATAGTACATTTATTTGTCCCCTTAGGAAATTTAAACTATACGGTTGCAACGTTACTGCTAGACACAATTCGAAGAGATGCTGATAACTTCGCGGACGCAGATCTTCCTTCGTACTTGCACTCTTTCAATTCTGAATCGTAGCCAACGATGGCGTCGGCCATTTCACTGCACCTGCGATTCACCGCGGGAAGAGATTCTCGCGCGGAGAGGCTTACTCATCACGACTGTAAACAGAGGCTTCTCCGACAGGTCGACACCTTCGTCGGTCGACTCCCATCGGAACTCCTTCACCAGATTTGCCACGAAGTATTGCAGATGATGCAGCGCAAGATCCAGCCCCGGGCATATCCTCCGTCCGGCACCGAACGGCATCATCTCTATCTTCATTCTGCCGGCGACGTCCAGTCCCTCGCCTTCTCCCCCCGGCAGAAACCTCTCCGGCCGGAATTCCAGCGGGTCCCGCCACGTCTTCTTGTCCAGACTCATCATCTTAACCCCGAAGTTGACGATGGCGCCTTTGGGGATCGTGTACCCCGTCTACAAAGATCTCCTTTGCCACGACGCGCGGCAGTAGCAGGTGAGCGGGGGGATGGCGCCGGAGTCCCTCTAGAACCACGGCCTTCAGGTAGTGTTTGTTGTGTAGATCATCCTCAGTCATCACGTCCTTGACTTCGTCGGCCAGTTTTTCCTGCATATCAGGGTGCATGACGACGTTCGCCATCGTCCACTCCAGAGCCGTCGACGTGCTGTCCGCGGCGGCGTTGAGGAACTCGGAGCAGAGAGAGATTACTTCATCCTCTGTTAGCTTCCTGTCCTTCTCTTCATGGATCTGGAGATCTAGGAGACTATCCAAGTAACAGAAGCTGACGGCGTTGTCCCCCGGGATTCCTGTTTTCCTTCTTCTCCTGACGGGAAGTAATCAGAGGGAGGAAGATCTCCCTCTGCTGCCGCCGGAGGTGGTGGATACCGTTGTAACTCTCTCTGAACAAGAAAGTAGAAACCATGTGGGTCGACGCCAGTAAGTTGAGCCGCCCGACAAAGTCCAGCAGTTCTTTCTGCGAGGCCCTGATCTTTCTCACGACCGACTCGTCCAGCTTCTCGCCGAAGAGCAGGAAGACTAGCTGGCTGAACATGGCGTGCTGGAAGATCTCTCTGATGGACACCGTGCCAGAATCAGACGTCGCCGCTGTTTTGCGGAGCTCGTCGAGCAGGATCTGGAGAGCCCATTGGCGAACACCGGCGAATTGCCTGAAGCGACAAGGATCAAGCATCTCCCTTACGATATTTCGACGAAAAGCACGCCATAAATGGCCGTAGCTGGCGCTTCCTATGCTGGAAGTGTTGCGCGAGATGAATTGGAGGGCGAATGGAAGGGGAGGACGGTCCGCGAAATCGGCTCCGTGCTCGACGAGCATCTTGTGGGCGAGATCGTGATCGGCGACCATAACGGCGGAGAAGGAGAAGAGCTTTATCGTCACCACGGGTCCGAATTTTGACCAGAGGTTCCCCAGAAAGAACTGGAAGTCATTCACCGAGCTCGAAAGCCAAAACAAATGGGTAAGAACATAGATGGCCGGCGGCCCAGGTGGTAGTCTTCCCCCCGGCCTTTGCAGCAGGAGGGCTGCCAAGGCCAGGCAGAGGAATAGACCGATTGCTGTCCAGATTCCCATCGGCAGTGCAAACGGCAAACGCTTCTTCTGTGTTTGTTCAGGAGCCGAGCGTCAACTTAAATAGCTTCTCCAAATGCCCGGAATCTCTTTTGCTGCCGGAGTCGTCTTGGCTAAGCAAAAACTGCAGCCATTCTTTCCGATATAAATTTAATGCAACATAAAAAATATGAATGTTGAAAGCCCGAAGTTAATATTATATATTAGTAGCCATTTTATAACGGACCATACGACCCACATTGCTTATTGTTTATGGATAAAATTAATCCAAAACAATAAATATTAATCTTAAAATTAGAAGCTTGATATATATATTAGTCATCAATTTAGAATATTACTTAGTAAATCTAGAGAAAGTGCTTCAGTTGACTTTAGAGAATGATTTTGATGACGCTATGCACGTCATGTTGTCCCTCTCAACCCACGTAACGCTCTATTATGACCCATAATTATTTATTAGCAGATCACAATCATTCTTTCTATAGAATACAGATTGCCAAAAGAACAACTATCATATTTCTCTTTCGACCCCTAGGTCAATGACATCGTGGATCCACTCATGGTCATATAACTCTTCTCATGAGAGAGAGAGAGAGAGAGAGAGAGAGAGAGAGAGAGAGAGAGAGAGAGAGAGCAGTAGTTAATGGATGTGATTCATAGACGGCAATTAAAGGTGCTCAAAAGCTTACAAAAAAGTTCAGAGTCTTCAGGGCTTGTGACCAATATTGTAAACCTCCATGCCTTTTTGAGCTCAAGAGGGCGGCCAAGACATGGTAGACGGCTATACTCTTGGCTGACAAGTTTGTGATTGGAAAGGCAATTTGTTTTTTGAGTCGAGCTGAGTTATCTTACTTGTCATCAATTCCTTGGGATGCTTGGTACTTTAGCTGGGACTTGGACCCTTGTAGTCACCCTTGCTTTTTTTCCCCCTCAAGTACCTTGGTACTCTAGGTAGCAAGATCATTAGAAAATAGCTTGTTTGTGTCTATGCTGCCTCTGTCTATGCTGCAAAGCATCAACTAAAATGTGCACCTCTGTCAACACACCCAAACCAAAAGAGAGGTTTCATGCCATCCTATTTGGAAACGTGCTATTAAGAGGGCCCAACCATAGGAGCCACCTTGCTTATTGTTTAAGAATAAATTTCACAAAACAAAGCATGGCATTTATGTCAGTACATATTTTTGTCATCAATTTAGAATATTACTTAATAGTCCTGGAGAAAAGCCTTTAGTAAATTGTAGGGGATCATTTGATGAGCATTGGAGGTCGGTTCCGCAAGACGATGCTATGCATGTCATGTTGTCCCTCTCAACCCACGTAACGCTCTATTATTTCCCATCATTATTTATTACTAGATCACAATCATAATATCTATAGAATACAGATTGACAAAAAACCAACTATCATATTTCTCTTTTTACCCCTAGGTCAATGACATGGTGGATCCACTCATGGCCGAATAACTCTTCTCATGGAGAGAGAGAGAGAGAGAGATCAGTAGTTAATGGATGTGATTCATAGATGACAATTAAAGGTGCTCAAAAGCTTACAAAAAGTTCAGTGTCTTGAGAGCTTGTAACCAGTATTGTAAACCTCCATGTCTCCTTCAGCCCAAGAGGACCGCCAAGACATAGTAGACGATTATACTCTTTGTTGCCAAGTTCACAATTGGAAAGGCAATTTGTTTTTTGAGTTGAGCTGAGTTATCTTACTTGTCAGCAATTCCTTGTGGTGCTTGGTACTTTAGCTGGGACTTGGACCCTTGTAGTCACCCCTTACTTTTTTTCCCTCAAGCACATTTGTACTCTAGGTAGCAAGGTCATTAGAAAATATCTTTTTTGTGTTTATGTTGCATGCAAAGCATCAACTAAAATGTGCACCTCGATAAACACACCCAAAGCAAAAGAGAGGTTTCATGCCATCATTTTGTATGACGTGCTATTATGAGGGTTGATAAGTCCAAATTTAGGTAAAAATAAAATGTCATTGTATTGGTTTTTATTAGACTTATTGAAATACTATTTATAATATATTTTTTCCCTTAATTTCCTATTTACCCAAAGATATAGCTCAGTAAGGGGTCGGATCCAAGGAGGCACTGATGATCTTTCTTTTATTTAGGTAATATTCTTCCTTTATACATCAATTGAGTTGGACTGACTCATTAGCTTTTGTGTTTAATCAAATCTTATGGCTAATCCTCTAACAAGCTTGAACTAAAAGAAATTATATTGGTTTTTACTTAAAAATAGTTCTTCGTTATCACTATTTGTGTGATCCTATGTCAATTCCCGTTCCTCTATTTTAATTCTTTTTCATCTACCTTTTTATTTACTTATCACCTATCTTGGTTCTTGTCCTATAGTAATGGATGTTTTCTTTTTCTAAGTCCTAAATGCCAGAAGCAACTGAAGATTTCTAATATCTTAGTTCTGAAATTACTTTCCTAATTTTTAATTTTTTCAAATTCATTATCTCACTACTGAAGATTCTTAATATGCTGAAAACTAAAATGCAGAGAAAGATTATTAAATCACATATTCAAAACCATATGACCTCTAATCGTGTATTAGGTATTTAAGATATCTCTGTCTAAGAATCTCTATCTACTTTTTTTCTCTCTGCTAAAGCAAAACAATGTCTACAATTCTCATTAAGAATTCATTAATCGCAACTAAAGTTAACTAAACAAGAGAAGAGAAAGATTAAAACAAACAATCAAGTATATGTTCAAAGTAAACCTAAACCTTACAGTAATTACTTATGTATTTACTTTCAAAGAAATTTTTTGTTGCTATAAACTAGATACATCGAAATCAGTTTGAATGAATCTAATTAGAATGAAATCTCAATCTCTGAGTATTAGAAAACTGAAGTTTACATTTGAAAAAGAAACTTAAAACTAAACAAAAAATTTCTTTAAACAAAAAAAATGCAAAAAACCTTATTTGACCCGTGTAGATCTCGAAGCCTCTTTGAATCGATAATAATTGGTGGCATACGACCCCCGTCGCCACCAAGGCATGACACTACGGCGCCGGAGGAGCCGACACCCGCGCGCGTCCAGCCCCCTCAACAGGCGAAGACGAAGGATGCCGAGTTTCACTATACCAAGTGAGGACCTCATCTCGCCACGACACATTTCACAGGGCTCGCGCGCGCGTGGAGTTATCTTTCCCGTCTTTTCTTTTATTATGAACTTATTTAGCCCGCACGTGTTTAAGCGGGCCTTTGCATCTCTTCTTCCTTCTCTTTTAGGCCGTTAGGTGGGTTCTCTCCGTTTCGGGATCCCATTCGTGAGGCCATTTTCCTTTGTGAACCTTTAAATTTCTATGAGTATGTTTTAGGTGTGGGTTGTGGGCCTCAAGTGGGCCCTTTCCTCTCTCGGCCCAGTATGGGCTCTATAAGAGGGGAAGGGACCCCCCACAAACCCTAGCCGTCATTTGAAGAAAGAAAGGAGTGAACTCCCTCTCAAGTGGCTGCTCAAGGAAGATCAAGGAAGGAGACCAACCGCCGCCTCCGCCGCCACCACCGCCGCCGCACATCCACGTGCCGCCGCCGTGCTCGCTGCCGAAGCCGCCGCCTCCCCTTGCCTTGATCCCGCGAAAATACGACCTCTGCTGCCCCAACCTCTGCCGCCGCCGCCGCTCCGAGCCGCCACCGCCGCCCTTGTGTCGTCGCCAAGGTTGCCAGCACCACCCTCCCCTCCTTCCCCTTCATCGTCTGCCTCCACCAGCCCTCCCTACTCCACCATTTCGGGCCAGATCCTCTCCCTCCACCGTCGCGCTAAACCTCCCCATCGAACGCCGATTCCACTCCCGCCTCTCCTCCCTGCCATCCTCGGCATTCTCCTCCCCTTTTCCCAGTCCCAACCAACCCTGCAATCCCCGCACCACCATCCCGTCCGTTCCAACGCTTTCCCATCTTCCCTTGACGCCCATTTTTCTCTCTCTCTCTTCGCGGAACGCACCCTCGCGGAAACGCGAAAGTCCTGTTGACGTTTCACGAGATCGATCACCGTCACCCTTGCGCGAATCTCCCCCCCTACCCCGATTATCCTCCCTTCCCCGATCCGACTTCCGAATCGGGCCATTTCCTCGCGGAATCGCCTCCCCTCGTCCGCCGTCCAATCCACCTCCCCCCCACGACCGCATTCTCTTTCCTCCCAATTCCGGAATTCTCCTTCAATGGAATTAATTCCGCACCCTACTCTCCTTACCCCCCTTTCCCCCCTACCTTATGACCCCCCTAGTCCCATCCCGAACTCCACTCTCCGCATCAATGCCCGCTTCCCGACCATCCCTGATCTGACATCAAGATTGTGGGAGATAATTCCTCACCAGGGTGTCTTGCTCAGGGCTGCCTGCCAATCGCGCGTGCTTCATCTGCGGCCTACGCAGCAGCCACCTCCGCCCGAGACTCACGGGTCTTCCCCCCCTCAACTCTCTCCACACAACTTCCATTTTGCTACCGGAAATCCACACTCCTCCCCTCTAAGTGAATCGCCATCCATCGAACGACCGACCTACGGCAGCCTCTCTCCCTTGCGCTCGATTTTGGCGCCGGAACGAGACTCCACTCCCCACCAGGTCGCGTCCGCGCCCTCCCCTCGTACGTGGTGAAACTTTCCACACGGGTGGGTCAAATCCCAGCTGCCACCCCAGATTGCACGCCAAGCATCCCGACTGATACTTGTGTTCGCCGGAGCCCCCCCCCCCATCGCGAACCGGGTGACTTCAACGAGAATTATCACTGCTGAACGTTCGTGCCGTGTACGACGACCCTCCCCCACCACGACCGACCGGGCTCGCGCCCCGCAGGTTAGGCACACATTCCCCTTTACTTTCGTCAAGTCTATATTTCCTACAGTGTTTCCCGCACCGTCTCCGCCGCCATTGGGATTTAGTATAGGCGAGTGTTTAGATGACTTTATAGGGTCTTCCCGTGGTCCAACCCCTCGGGTTGACGGTCGAGCTCCTCTCGACGACTCACGGCCCATCGCCCCGAGGACGTGGATCGGAAGGCCTCCCGGGCGGACCCTACTCGGCACACCCCAGGAGCTACAGAGGCGACGCCCGAGTCGCCACTCTGCTTGGTTGCTTCATTAGTATATTTCATCATATTAGATCCCCCTGGCCTATCCCTATCTTCGCGGTGTTGGGCCGGTTTCGCACCCGGTCCTACATCAATAATCAATTCAAAGTCTTGCTCCAAATGTCCTCCCGGCCGATCATATGGCTCTTCCTCCTACTGTGTCCTCTCGGCCAAGATTAGTCGGGTAGGAAAATCAAGAACGCCTCCATCTTCGTCGTTCTCCCTTTTTAACCTAACTGGCCCGCAACTCAGAGAGTATACGAGTCTGTTATGGTATTGATGCTCACTGCCTTGCACCCGTGCCGTTCTTCTTCTTTATTTCTATAGGTAGTTAGCCACAATTTCGAGTGATTGGTGGAAATTCATTCCCGTGATCCACACACCATACACCTCACGTGCACCGATATCTCTGTATCTGTTGCTTTGTACCCAGAATCATGCTTGCAGTCTATATTGTTCGACGATATCTGCATACATATCCTGCCCACAAGCTTCTAAAGTGCATTAAATCCGACAAGCCCATTAAGGGCTTTAGTTAAATCAACATATGTATTTAATACTTTCTTAAAACGAGATTGCAGCAATTAAAGGAGAGTTCATTAAAGAAAACAGAGAATTAAAAGAAATTAAAGTTATCTTGAATCTCTATAAATCACCTCTTGAAACACTTTTATCTCATTCATCGAAAAGTTGTTCATCTTAGCATAATCATATGATAACATGTGAAAAAGATAAATGATTTTGACTCTTGTAACTACATTATGACAAAGATGAGCATCTTTACTTGCTCGCTTTTGCATGTTAATGTGATCAAGGGTGATCAAGCATGTTAATGTGGTGATTGAAAACAGACATGCAAGTGTCAAAATAAATACCAAACTCACTCAAATCAAGGTTTATTTATAATTCAATTTGAATAATGGTGAGTAAGGGTTGAATTAGGAGAATTTCTTGAGAATTTTAAAAAATTTGATGAAAAATTCAGTTGAGAAATTGGAGAAAGTTGTATTTTTAAAAATAAGACTCAAAGACTTATCCACAAAATCAAAAACCACTAAATTTGGACTTTTATCTATGAAGAAATCAAAGAGCGAAGTAAGGAAATCTCATGACTAATCTAAAAATACCAAAAATTCCAAAATTCTAAAAATTAACCTAATCTATGCGTCAAAATTAATAGCTAATTTTATCGGATGAAATATTAGAGGAATAATCTAACCTAATATCACGCTTGAAATGATGCAATTAATCGCCTAATCAAGGCCTTTCCTTCAACATTTTGAAAAACAGATCTTTGGAGCTCAAGAGATGAATTCTCCCCATTCCTTCGATGAAATCTTAATTTAAACCATCCTTTGATTCCAAACAAGACACTTAAGGATTGAAATGTCCAAAAGGCTTGATTCATTGAAACGTCCAAGAATGGATAGAATGTTAAAGAAAGAGAACTTGTAAGATTTCTAAATTGGGCATGGTTGCCAAATCTTCTCTTTGATGAGATCAACGGTCACAATGGCATCCGAAGAAGTGGATCTTTATGGTTAAGTCACAATCGTCAAATCTTAATCAGAGTGCTAGAAATGTACCACACCCTACGAGAGAACGTTGCCAAATTGTATCTGTCTGATCCTTAGCGAATGTGTCAAATCTCGCAAAGGCGCTTTGAATCCTGGCTATTATATCTCTTGCAATGAACGGCCAAGATTCCTTGCTAGAGGTAAGTTAAATCGCTGCCCAATGAGAGATGACAACAGAGTCCCCTCCTCTATTTAAGTGAAAATGGAGGGTCACTATTAAACCGCAAACTCACATGCCCCAAATTATGTCAAGTTACCTAGAATAAAATAAAATGCACGTAGTCCCACTATAAAAATAAAGGAAATGTATGTGATGAAGCATAATCATGCAGTCATTAAAAACACACCCCCATGCGTCAAACTAAATACCAAACTCACTTAATTAAGGATTCAATCATGAATCAATTAGAAGAATGATGAGTAAGGGTCGAAGCCACAGACAATTAGGAAAACTTCTTAACATATCTCTAAATTTGATCAATTTGAATGATGAATTGAGGTGAAAAATAAGCAATATTAATATTTTTGGGAAGATAATAAAAAAATCCATGGAATCAAAAATCATTTGATTTAGAGTTGTATCCGGGGAGAAACCAAAGAGAAAACTAAAGAGAAGAAAATAGTTCATTAAGAGAGAAAAAGTGATGGAATTAGCCAAAACTAAACTAATCTACGAACAAAATTGAAATCTAATGTTATAATACAAAGGACTACCAGGAAAGCACATGATCTAGCCCGAACTCGTGCTCTAAATAATCCATTTAATCGCCAGATCAAGGCTTTTTATTTTGTGTTTGGAAAAATGGATATTAGAGTTCAAGCCATTAATTCTTCATCCTCCTTCTGTGATATCTTGGTTTCAAGCACTCCTTGGATGTAAAATTGAGTCTAAAAGAGGATCAAAAGAAGAGATTCAAGGATTGAGCTGTCTAAAAGGTTTGATTAATTAAAAAAACCATGATTAAATAGAGTGTTAATTGGGCACAACGGTCGAATCATCTCCTCGTAACTAAGGACAGTTATGATTTAATGGAAGAAATCGAATCGCCATCGTTAAGTCCCAATTTTTGGATCTGAATGAGAGCATTGTGACGAAGCCACGTCACCGTGTGAAGCTTCAATGTTGCGCAATGCACATTGTTTGATCTTCATCAAACGCTTGAGGATCTGCCATGCATCCCATAGAGTCCATTGGCACCGTTGAATCTTGGCCATTATAACTCTTGCAATGAACGACTAGGATTTATCATAAATGATAAATTAAATCATCGCCAATGATAGATGACCATGTACCCCCTCCATTTAAGTGAAAGTGGAGGGTTGCAATTAATTCACAAGATCACATGCTCTAGAATGTGTCATTTTGCCTATGAAGAAAATAAAGATACACAGTCTCACATTGGAAAAATAAAAGTGATGCACTAGGTATCTACTGGGTGGCAGGGTTATTCAACAAAATTGGTCTATTTAAGGGCACTTAGCACTAATGGTGTGCATTAATCACGTGCCACGTGTGCGCCACACGTGCACCACATATCACCTGCACACTCCTCCACATGGTGACACATAAGCATGTCCAATATCAACGCATACTTTAAAACCTATTTTTTAATATTTTTAATTAAAATAAATTCAAAATTAATTTAGAAAAATGTACAAAAGTTTCATAAAATCTGTTAAAATTAGAAAATTCATAAATTTCAAAATATAACTCCTTTTTAATACATTTTTTTAATAAAAAATTAAATAACATAAAATTTTATGCATTATATTGTAAGAAATATTAAGAGAATAAATTTCTAACTCAAAAATATACTCATCTTCTTTGAAAAATAAAACTAGAAAAATAGATGAGTGTGTATAAAAAAATTTTCTCTCATTATTTGCATTCAAAACTCAAGTAAAATCTCAAATATAAATGGGGATAATCTATTTTAGAAATTCATCTTTGATTTATGCATTATTATTCCTTAAAATAATACATTTTTGAGATTTTTGATTTAAATTGCATAAACTCAGTAATATACTCTCAAAGTATGATAACATGCATATAGATGATATGAATTGTCTCTAAAAATGCACAAATAATTGTAATGATTCGCATCCGTGTGTTTAATCAAAGCCGTTGATCGAATATTAAATGCAGACCAGGATGGTTACGCCCAATTTCTCCTATAAATTGAGATGTTCTTCAACATTGTAAAGCATTCCAGGGCAAATTCGAGGAAATTGAACTCTTTAGACACCAAATCCTTTGAATCTTTTGCTTCCAATCGCTTCTAGACTCATTTCCACATCCTCGGAGTGCTTGAGAGTGAGATTTTGTTGAGAGACGAGGAAGAAATCAACGCTTGAACATTACCGATCGTGTTTTCAAGGTTTTGGATGAAAAGCCTTCATTTGGCATCTAATTGGATCAATTTGAACGCAATCTTTGATTAGGGATCATTTTTCATCTAAATATTTCTTTGTATAGCTTTAGATTTTATTTTTGAATTGTAATTTGAGTCAATTTCAATTTTAATTTTGGTTTTTCGCAAATTTTAATTTTAGAAATTTCTCTCATGTTCATTCGATGATTTATCTCACATTTTACTGTCCGATTTGATCAAATTCAAAAAGATCTTCAGAAATTACCTTAATTCCCTGTGGATTCGACCCTTATTCACCACTATACCCTTCAATTTGTGTTTATTTTCTAAAATTGGTGAGTTTGGTATTTAGTTTGACTCTTGACCGTGTGTTTTCAATGACCTCGCAGTCTCGATTCGTCAATACCCCATGGGCCCTCAAGGTGACCCACATCAACACAGAAACTACGATCCATGCCCTGACTATCATCGCTACGACCGTGAGGCCCCACCCTGCGCACCTCCGCGTGTAGATTATGTTCCCCATTACGATCGAGAGTACGATCGCAGGCACCACCCCTAGCCCACCCCTGTCGTCACCACGACGACTACGACCTCCATGACCGACATGACGATCCCGATCATCGTCGTGAGGACCATCGCGCTCGCATACAAAAGAGTGTGAGGGTTGAGGTCCCAAAGACTTCATTGATCGTCATCTTTAATGGTTCTTGCGAACCCAAAAACTTCATTGATTGGGAGTCAAACATGAACTCCTACTTTCATTGGTACCGTATGGATATTGACATCTGCGTCGAGTACGCGGAGATGAGACTTGGCGGACAAGCCAAGATCTTTTGCGAGAATGAGTACTTTGCTGCCGAGCGACGAGGACTCCCGATCATCACCTAGACCGAGATGGTCTAGAAGTTGGGAACAAGTATGTTCTACGACAATATAAGGTGACACTCCTCTTTAGGGGGAGTCAACCCATTCCACCTTTTTAGGAGACTAATCACTTCATTTCTCTTAGAAGTCAATGATAGTCAAAGTGATTCGTGAGAAGTCAAAGGTGGTCAAAGGCATTCTTAAAGGGGCAAAGAGGTCAAAATTCTTCTCTTTTAATTTATTATTAATAAATTTAGATCTTTCCTATTTTTTAGGCAGGATCCATATTTATAGGAGGAGAAAGAGGTAAGCCCACCTCCTTAGGGAAGTGGTAAGGTTACTGACCTCTTAGAAAGTGGTCAACCCACTCCCTAAGGAATTGGTTGTGGGGCCCATCCCCTTAAAAGGGGCTCTCACACCTCTTTAGGAGATGATAGTGGTCGTGACTTATTGATTTAATCTCCACCATTCATTTGGTTCCACCCAAAAAGACTAAATCTTCACCATTGATTCAAAGGAACCTCTCAACCTAACATCTAAAGAGATTCTTCTTCATCCTTTTTTTTCGTTTTTTTGGCTCTCTCTTAGCATCAAGATACCATAAGCAAAAGGAGGGGCTTAGGCCCAAACTTGACATTTTTCAGTGTTCAAGTATGTTGTGAAGGCAAGATCAAGTGGAGGATCGAGATCGTAACGAGTCAAGCATCACCCGGACTAAGACTAGCATAAAAAATGAGATTGTGTGAGGATTTGGATCTGATTTCTCTTGTAATCCCCTCCATAGATAGTGTAGAACCTATTTACCTTTTTTATATTTTAGATTTTTTTCTTTTTCTTTAAACAATCTAGCACCATTACCCAAATTTCCCGATCCCCCAATTTCCTAATTTTTCACCATTCTTCCATCATCTTCCATTCTATCATTCTCATTTCTCTATTCCATCATTTCATTCTCAATAATTTCAGAGTTATTTATCATAGAATAGAAATATATCTATTTAAAATTTCGTTCATACCATATTCCATTTCTTCATCCCTCCATATTTCTTTAAAATCCCTTCTACCATTACTTTTTCCCTATAACAGTATCTCTACTCCTTAAAAGCACTAATCTCACTACCTAAGCTCCTTGAGGATTCAACCCTTAATTTACCATTAGACGAATTGAGAAATTAAAAATGTTGCTACATGAAATTGATTTAAAACAACAAATACAAATATCCCCAATCGAGTTCATCATGATACGTGAACTTGTGCATTCAACGATCATAATTTTTCGCTTATCAGTGTTCATAAGGTTTTCCTTCATGCTTTAGTATTGGCTAAAATGAGCAATTAAGGGTTTGAAATTTGACACTGCCCTTAGTCATTCAAGAGTCTCATGAAAATGAAGGATTACACATACATAGTAAAATATTATGGTAAAGTTTCTCTAAGGGAGTTCTTATACGCTCTATTTCTTCTCGAGCACATGACGTAGCTTAGCACTCAATAAGCTGGAACTCAGCCTAGCAATTGGGTTGAATTAATTCTTATTTAATTAATCTACATGTTGATATAATAAATTATCAAGGTGGACCAATAAGTGTTATTAGGATAAGTTATTAATGAGAACGATAAATGGGCCTAGGGTTTACAAGAACAAAGTCAATGGAAATTGTTGGATATAAACATCTAAATATGGCTTTTCATGAAAAAAATCCAAAAATTGAGAATTTATAAATAAGGGTTGGGGGCCCACCCTTTTGGATGCCCATGGAGACTTGGTGAGTTCCCATCCTCTCTTCTCTTACTCTCTCACATATCCCTTGATGATCTAGTTATATTAGATGGTAAGGAGTTCTTCAATTAGCATTGGCGAAGAGGTTCAAGAGAAGATCCAATAAGTTAGAGATGACATGGATACATACAGAAGTTGTACATCTAAATAGCTTCAAATAGCACCTACAACAAACTTTTTAAGCATTGATTTCAATCTGCACTAGATGGTAGGATCATTAGTTCATGGTGTTTTATGTTTTGGATCCTCGATTCCAATGTCTTCTATTGCATTAAGATTTTTGTAGTTGGATTTTGAGATCTTATCAAGTCCCAAATCCCAACACCAGCTTTGGATCTTCCTCAAATAAGATTCCACACCTACTAGGGAGGCTTGTGACAAATCCAGACCATATGGTCGTTGAAAACACACGGTCAGGAGTCAAAGTAATATCCAAACTCACCAATTTTAAGATTAAATCACGAACTTAGGTGTATATTGGTAAATAAGGGTCAAATCCATAGGGAATTAGGGAAATTTTTTATGATCTCTTTGAATTTGATCAAATCAAATGATGAAATGGTGATAGAATTAGGCAATTTGATATTTTAAAAAAGATGACTCGAAGACGAATCCACATAATCAAAAAGCAGTAAATTTTGATCTGATTTCGCGGAGAAATCATTGAATGAACAAAGGTCAAATTTTCGAAAATGAAAATTGCGAAAAACCAAAATTAAGAATGAAATTGACTCAAACTATGATTCTAAAATGAAATCTAAAGCTATACGAAGATATATTAAGATGAAACATAATCCCTAACCCACAATTGCGCTCGAATTGATCCAATTACTCACCGGAATCAAGGCTATTCATCAAAATTCAGAAAAATGCAATCGTGGAGTTCAAGCGTCCATTTCTTCCTCATCGATCATCAAAATCTCACTCTCAAGCACTCCGTGGACACGTAAATGACTCTAGAAGCGATTGGGAGCAAGAGTTTTAAGAGATTTGGTGTCTAAACAGTTCGATTAAGCCGAATTGCCCTCGAATGCTTTACATCATCGAAGAACATCTCAATTTATAAGCTAATTTGGGCATAACCGTCCGATTGGCCTATAATTCACAATCAACGGCTCTGATGAAATGTAACGAATGCGAATCGTTATGATTAAGTCGTGGTCGTTGGATCTTTAATCGACCGTCGAGATGAAGCCACGTCGCGAGCGTTATAAATAACGCATGTAACGTCACTGTTGGATCTTGATCGGACGCTCCGATGCTTCTTTCCTCGGTTTTAATATCAGCCGTTATTACTCTTGATCAACGACTGAGATTACAATGATTCATCGACAAATCAGATCACGCCACGTACCCTTCGCCTTAAGTGACGATCAATAGTCACGATTCCTCGCGCGATCGGACGCTCAACAAGTTGCCACGTCATCTCTCCGCCTTGACTGTTGATCGCGACGCGATCGGACGCTCCAGATCATGCCACGTCACCTGCGCACTTTAAAATATCTGAAAAATCGATTATTAATTAGAAATTTTGATTTTTAATTCCAAAAAAATCCCTAAAAATTAGAAAATTCATAACTTTCAAAATATAACTCCAAATTAATCCAAATTTCTTTCATTTGATCAGAAATTTAATTATCTATCAATCTAAAAAATCAAATTTAATAAATAATAAGAGATTTAATTTCTATTTCAAAAATAAATTTATTTCTTTAAGATATTAACTTTAGAAAATTAAATGAATGTATATAGAATGATTTCTCTCATTATTTAACTTTAAAAACTACTTATAATCTCAAGTAAAGATGGGTTATGAAATTTTTTATCCCTAATTCATCATAAAATTATAGATATAATGATTAACCCTAAATTAATGTATTTTGAGATTATAATGATTATTTCATAGAATGATAGATAAACACTCAGAAATATGATAACATGCATAGGAATTGAATCTTTTATGCCTTAATATGCATAAATAATTATGTATTATCATGTCTAATTAGCCTGTTATCATCTTGGAGGTGCCTAAACCCTAAGGTGTGGGAATTAGCTAAATAAGATATTCTTAAATGGCTAATCAATGAGATTATATTCCCCATATTTGATATCTAGTGGGGTAGCTTAGTACGTGTAGTGCCCAAGAAGGGAGGAGTTAAAATGACGACTAATTATAAAGGTGAAGACATCCAAATATATCTTCCAATGAATTGGTGAGCATGTATTAACTATCAAAATACAGGATCAAAGTTACTTTCGTTGCTTGGATGGATATTTAGGCTATCATCAGATTGTCATTCTACTTAATTATTAAGAAAATACAATGTTTACATGTTCTATGGCATATTTACTTTAAAATGATTCCATTTCAGAAATGAAATGCCCCTACTACTTCTAAATGATCCCATTTACATGTTCTTTGATTTCTTTGGCAGTTCTCTTGAGGTATTTATGGATAGTTTCATGTTATTTCAAAAACAACTTTGATGACTATCTAGCTCATCTACAAAAAGTCTTCAAGGTTTGAATTAGGAAAAGATTAGTTTTGGGTCAAGAGAAATACCAGTTTATTGTTACAAAAGGGATCAGTACTTGGGCACCTAGTCTCAAGAAAAGCCTTAAAGTGTTAAGGCTTGGCTGGAGATTATTCAAAGCTTCCCTAAATCTACCTCACTTAGGGAATTATAAGATCATTATTTACCTTGATTATTGATAACATACAATTTCATGCATTAATATCACGCATTTTATGAACTTCTTCTTAAAAATATAATCATAAATGCATGTTATCATGATTTAAAATGATTAAATTAATAGCTCTTAGGTTTGAAAGGGTATTCTTGATTTTTCATAAAGAAATAATATTTTACGAGAATTTAATGAAATTAATTCATCAAGAATATAATCATCTTTTATTCAAAAATGAATTCTCTATTTGTTTCCCATTTAAAATGCCTTTATTGACATAAATATACTTATAAAATATATTTTATCATGAACTTTATCGAATAAATTTTTATCATGAACTAGATCTTTTTTGGAATTTTTGGGAATTCCTAGAAATTAAAATCATTGAAAAAAAAAATTTTCTATATATAAAGAAAATAAATAAATCAATAAATATAAATATAAATATTAAAAAAGAGAAGAAAAATAAGAGAGAGAGAGAGAGAGAGGCATTCTCTCGCCTCTCTCTCATGCAATAGAAAAAAAATTCATGGCAAGGAGAGACAAACTGATTGTTAGAGTTAGTTTGTTTTGATGTAGGAACTGACCTTGAAATGATGTCTCAACATGATCAATTAAATTTTCTTAATATCATGTCATCATTTAATCTATTATCTTCTATAACTCCAAACTATTGTTTCTGCAATCCTATTAAAGTGTTCAAAGTACTCTCGCATTTTATTATATTTTTCAGGCTTTAGTAAGACCCAAATTCATGTTGCAGGCACCGGTAGTTCTGCATCATATACCATTATTATAGAAATCCTCATGAATACTTATATATTAATGCATATGCTACATAACATAACGAACTATAGAAAAGGAGAGAAAGGTTATTTAAGACTTTTTCATTTTAAGTTTCACGGGGACCAGAATATAAGGGAGATTACCACGAGTTTCTTTTTCCTGTCCTAACTCTCTCACTTTTGCGATATAGACTGCCGCCTTCTCCTCGCTTTGCAGTCGACTCCATGAAGTGAACAAAGTCTCTCAAGATCTCGATGTACAGTACATACAGCTCTCGATCAGTGATTGGTTCTCTAAAGCGTTGTCACAGCCCACGATCCACTTTACAACATCCTCCAAATCATTTCTCTAATCCTCAATCTGTTAGTCAACGTATTCTCTTCGGTCGAACAGGTTTTTCCATTGTGGTTATAAGTTCGATATCGTTCCTTTCCTCATCTGGACTTTTATCTTGTTTAATGGTTTATATTTCGGATTCTACTAACAATACAATTTTTTTACAAAAATCAATTTCATCTCATTCTCACGCATTCGTATATCTCAATCTTTGTCATATATATATTGAATAAATTGTCTATTTATTGGTGTTTTTAAGTGTCCTTTTGTTTTCTCAAATCTTTGTCATAATTTCCCATCTGAGGTCTGATCTTAACCTAGATTTGTTCGATCCTATTTCATTCTCTTTAGTGCAGCTTCAGTCATCCAAAATTATCTCTTAATCATTGCTAGTCCTTTTTTAATATAATTTGATCACTTCTCCAAGTATTAATTTCTGTGCGATTCTTCCTAGTAAATTAATTTTGTTTATCGTTAACCTATTTATCTACATGTGACATTTAAATATTTTGGTTGTCAGTTTCTCTTTCAATACGAATAGTTTCTTAGCTACTGTTGTATCCTTGTTTATCCAATCAGAATAACTCTTAGTTAAATATTTGTTATCTAAACTGAATATTCTTCCAAGTCATTTTCTACTTGATTCATCTAGTTATCTACTGTTTAATTTGAATATCATGGCTATTAGATTCTGCAGTTTATACTGACAATTTTCTAAACTCATTCTTTGTTATCGTTTTTCAATTGCTCAATTTACGTGCTTTTTAATATTGTTATTTCGATTCTCTGTTGTCTAACCTGGATGTTTATTTAGTCAATTACTTGTGATCCATACCTAATCTGCATTGTCTTACTGTTAGTCATAACTATTAATACTGAGTTTGTGAGTGTGTCTTAATATCTGTTTACAATTAGAAGTCAACTCTCTGAAGAGTACAGTCAATCACATAAAGTAAGAAGTCAATTTTCAAGGGAGTACAGTCAACCTCTAAAATCAAAGTAAACCCTTTTAGATATAGTCAACCACACACAGTCCAAGTCAACCTTCCACCTATTGAAATTAGAAAGTCAACTTCAGGTCAAAGGTCAACTCAGAGTCAACAGAAGTCAGAAAGTCAACCTAGAGTTAACATAAGTCATAAAGTCAACTCTAGGTCAAAATTCAACCCAGAGTCAATAGAAGTTAGAAAGTCAACTTGTGATAAAAAGGTTTACTTATTTAGGTAGCAGCAGTCAAATACGCACTCTCTTAGATTCATACATATTTGGAGGACGGGAGCATCTCATTTATTGAGACGAGAAGGAGTCAAGACTTCTGGAGCAGGAAGACCAAGTGGAGCCTAAAGACGAGGTTTCAATTTATCGGTGGTCGATGGTACTAATGGAAGAGGCATGACAGGGCGTGAAGGGATGAGCAATCGTGTGGAGATCGGCCTGAGGGAGTCAGGGCGTCCAGGAGCCGAGGAGGTCGAGGCCTAGAGGGTAGTGCCATAGGGTCAGGTAAAGGTGAGTTTTAGGTTTGCCGTTGGGGGCAAATCTAAATCCTTGTATTTGAACATTGTCCTTCACCCATTTGAAGGGTGAGAGGATTAGGTTTGCTTTGGTAAGATAAGAGGCTGCGAGGCAATAGTACTTGGGACTGGAGTAAGGGACATTAGGTCCCCCAACCAAGTATAAAACACTTGAGCACTGTGAGGCAAAGCGGAGAGTGATATATATATCACGAATCATAAAAAAAAGGGGGGGAAAAGAAGATTATATAGAATTACAACTAATTAATTCATTCTCCCCTTTTTAGTTAGTTTCACCACCATATCGGGTATTTCACTAATAACATACAATTTATATATGAAATTACTAATTCAAATTAAGGCATAAAACATTCCATTCTTATTCGTCATAAAATACTTTGAGTGCATATCTTTCATTTCACGTAATTTTACGTTATAATCTCAAAATATATTATTTTAAGGAAAATTAAAAAGAATATATCTTAGATTAGATTGTTCTTATCTATATTTGATATTATAATTGGGTTTTAATGTTAAATAATTTGACAATATATTTTTACACACATTTATTTTTTCTAAGTTTTATCTTCTCAGAGAAATAAGTATATTTTCTTAATGAAAATTTAGTCTCTTGTTTTTTAATAGATTTGACTTTTTAAAACGATAGATTATTTAATTTCTGATCCAAAATAAATAAATTTGTATTAATTTAGAGTTGTATTTGAAAATTTATAAATTTTCTAATTTTTAGTAATTTTTCTAGAATTTTTCAAAAAAATTCTGAATTTATTTTGGATTTTTTAAGATTTTTTTAATTAAAAATTTGACATTTTTATCATGCATTGATGTGGCAGCTGACGCGGTGAATGAATGATGTGTCAGGATGTGGTGACGTGTATACGCGCCACATAGCGCACAATGTGTGTATCTGCGAGTGTGTGCGAGTGTGTGCGCATGTAAGATTAGTCAGTTAAGCATCCTTTTTCAGAATATTTGCTAAGCCCACTTAACACTCGCTACTTATATATCCGAGATTTACCATTTATTTTTTCTTGTGGGACTATATTTTTATTTATTTTTACACATGCCACATGGCGTGATAGTAAGCGTCCAATTCGCGTATTTAATTGAAGCCGTCAATCTTCACTTAAGTGGGGGGGGGGGGGGTACATGGCGACATCTGATTGGGCGATGATTTGTTCTAAATATAATTTAATCTTAGTCGTTCATTTGAGGAGTTATAATAGCTGAGATTAAATGCACGCGATGGACTTCCATGAATGGGTGGCAACATCTTAGGCATTTGATGAAGATCAAACGACAAGTTTTACATTACAATCGAACTTCATGCGATGACGCGGCTTCATCTAGGCACGCCATTTCAAATGAGATGGATGCAACTTAATCACAATAATTCTCATCCTGGCATTTCCTCTCAACCGATAATCAAAGATGAAAGACCAAATCCAATGGCTACGCCCAAATTTTCCTATTTGTGCGCATGTTCTTCGACAATGTAAACCATTCTTTGATCTTTTTACATATTGAATTGGTAGCAATCTCAATCCCTAAATATCTAGATTTATTCCTCTTCTAAATTGATTTCCGTGTCTAGGGAGTGCTTGAAATCAAGATTTCATTGAAAGAATATGAAGAAATTGCCTCCTGAATGCAAAAATTTGTCTTCGAAATCACGGAATAAAAAGCCCTTGATTCGGCAATCGATTGGATTATTTTCGAGCCGACTTCGGGTTAGATTATGTGTTTTCTTCCTAATCTCTTTTCATGTACCATTATATTTTAATTTCCAATTGTAGATTCATCAAATTTTGGATAATTTCTCGGTTTTCTCTCTCTTCGCAATCAATTTTTCTCCCTACTTTGATGAATCTTGATCCAAATTGAGGGCTTTTAGATTCCTTAGATTTGTATTAGAGTTCTCTTTCTAAATTTACTAAAATTCCTAATTTCTCACCTCAATTCCTTGTTCGATTTGATGGAATTTGAAGTAATACCTTGAAATTACCTTAGTTCTCCGTGGATTCAACCCTTATTTACCATATAGTCTTTAATTCGTGATTATAATATTAAATTGGTGTGTTTGGAATATATTTGGACACATCTTTGTGTGTTTTCAACGACCACATGGATTCATCTTGTCACGAACCTCTCCTCCTCCACTGTCCCCTCTGGTAATCTCTCTCTCATATGATAAAAAATTATCACAAGGAGAGGCAAACCTCTCTCCCTCTCCCTCTCTCACGTTTCTCGCACCTGATGGAAAAAAAATCCTCACAAGGATAGGGGAACCTCTCCTCCTCCACTTTCCTCTATGTTACTCTCTCCCTCTGTGCTCCTCCACTTTCCTCTCCTCTGCAAATTCCTCTCTCCCCCACTCTCCTATACGTGTGCATGCATAAGGGGATGAGGAGGAGATTCCTCTTCCTTCTTCCAATGCACGAGCTCGTGCATTCGCGAATGATGAGGAGAAAATTCTCTCCCACTTTCTTCCAACTAGGATATGAGGCTCGATAAGCTCTCCAAATTTTTGACCAAAACAATAATTATAGCGGAAGATGTTGAATCAAAACACTCAACAAAGTTAAAGCACCAAGAATAGATGATCTTATCATCCATTCTAGATCATGCTATCATCTAGTATGGAATATAATTCGTACTTTCAAGGATTATTTGAAAGAGTTTTTCAACAGATCAAGCATCTGGCCTCTAGCGATATTCACATAGTCTCCAAACAATCGGATCTCCTCTTGAATACTCATCACTATGAGAGGAAGAGAAGAGAGGGGAGAAGTTCCACTAGGCTTGCATGGGCACCTCTATTATGGTCATTCTCGCCCTATTTATAAACTTTGGGAATGTAATTTTTTTATAAAAATCCTTATGATTATGTCTATATCTACCAACGTCCATTGACCATATGTGTATGACCTTCTACGTCCATATATCTAGCTAATTAATGATTCCATCAACCCAATAAAACTTATTGGTCTTCTTTATCAATTAATTATATCAAGATATAGATTAATTGACTAAGGATCAATTTAACCTAATCTACGAGTTGAGTCACCAGCTCAGTGGGTGCTAAGCTACACCACGTGGTTTGGGAGATATGGTGTATATCAAAACTCCTTCATGGAACCTTTCCATCATCAATTATTGTGTACCTATAATCCTTCATATGTGCGATACTCATGAATCACTTAGGATATGGATAACTATCAAACCCTAATGCTAGTAGGAAATCATCGAGAATAACTTCTCTAATGTTTCTATTACCTTGGCTAAGGATTTAACCGTATCTCACTCCTTGAGTTAATCTCCTCTTCTACCGAGGGCGGAAGATCCCATCTTGACCACTCAGTCACCTTTGAGAACTTCATGTCGTATCCAATCTATGACATTTTGGAGATCCGATGGCTATGGATTTGTAAGTCATACTCAAAACACAATCATCCATCCACAAGATGTCTTTGGTGTCTCAGGTCAAAGGACCATGTACACAACAGTGGCATAAATCAACTTGATAGACATTTTGACACAATACCATTCAAGGATTCATACGGATCAATTTGGTGAACTATTTCTCCAAAGAGCACCAACTATCTATCATTGGTGTCTCTACACCGATGGCGACAGGATCAGCCATACTCATCACATGAGTGAGATCAAATATCACTATTCTTTCTAGATAATTTGATCTCCTTCTCAAATATCCCATGAATAAGAATATTTAGAGAATATGTCTAAAACCTAGTGATCACTACAGTATGATCTCATCATAATTCACTTAGTCATTGCATGTGCTCATGGACTTCATTGCAACAATCACACAAGAATGACAATGAATAGAAGTTCATTTAAATGAATATAAACGAAAGATGAAAGTGTGATTGGCTTGCAGGCCAAATAATATCCATCACTTCCCTCTCCATCTCACTCTCTCTTCCGTGTCTTGTCTTCTTCCTTCTCTCTTGCGCGCACGCATGTGCACATACGGTTAGGAGGAGCATATTTCTCCCCTCTCTTTCTTCTCCCCATGCTCTTCATTTCTCTCGTCTCTCTCTCTCTATCCTTCACCTTGCGTGCAC